>CM053787.1:877504387-877951887 GCA_028749045.1 Cupressus sempervirens
TTTTTTTACACATATAGATTGTAATTTCATTTAACTTCATATCTATTTAAAAAAAATCTAATATATATTTTAAAAAATTTATCTTATTGTAATATGTGTTCAATATAATTAAAAATGAATATTCATTTTTAAGTTCATTATTGATTATTAATGTTCTAAGGAACAATTTTTTAACTTTATATTCTAGGTGATCATATGTTTTGATATTTTCAAAAAAATTTCCCATTTTTCTATTTGCAATGGTCATTTCTAAAATCAACTATGAAAGTACAATTTATGCTCTTTACAACATAATTAAATGTAATAAATTTTTTTTTTTTTTAAAACATGAAATTGTACTTATTAATTTGATTATGAATCATTAGAAATAATGAAAATATGTTTATTTAAACTAAACAATAAATATATATTATAAAAAAATTATTAGTTTTTTCATTTCTAGGTGTTGATTGGCTAACACAATGAAAAAAATAAAATTATATGAATGCTTTAGTATCTGTGTGCATTTTGTCCAATAACAAATATAAATTAAAGCTTCGTTATTCTGATTAAACTTATGTTCATGCTTTTTTGTTATAACTTTGAAGATGGAAGAGGAAGAAACAAGAAAATGTATAATCTAAGAATGGTCTCAAATTGGTAAAATTTTTTTTTGCAAAATGCTTCTAATAGAGACAATGAAAATGTATGTCAGGAAATCATTATAGCGACCTCACTAAAACCAAAAAAAAATAGAGAAGTAAAAATGTTAGCACAAATAAAATAGACAAAGTACTCTAACATCAAGTAATGCGATTGTAATTGTGGCAAAGTCTAAACTTTTTGGCAATAATTGCACAATTGAAATTTTTTGACTAAACAACTCTCTTAATCTTTGATAGTGGTGCCCCCAAAGACATTATACATATCTATTTCAAATTCACTACATCAAATTCCACATGCTTTGACCCCAAATGTTTTCACATTTTTTTGGCTAAATTGTAAATGTCAGTTTTAATTTTTCGGTATGAGATCACATTTTTGTCTAAAGTCTCTAATATATTACTCTATTGGCTAATAATTATCTCATATTTATGTAATAGTAAATAATTAAAATATTATTAATGAAATTTACTTGTTTGATAATTTAATAAATACAAACATTTTTCTTAATATTCACATATATGGCAATATAAATAAAATTTTATATTTATGTATATACACATATGCATAAATGTGTGCAACTATATATATATCCAAAAGGTATTATTAATAAACCACATTATACCAATATTTAATAATAAGGCATTAATATGTTAGCTTCAGGGGGGCTTCATTCAAAGCCCCTAGAAGACGATTTCCCACTTTTCATCTGATTTCTTCATGAGTAAAACTAGCAACCATTATTATGGCCTTATATATATATAATCTAAAACAATGGTAATTGCAAATACTCTATTTAATTTGATAAAATATAGGCCATGAAATCAATTATAAATCACATCTCCATACCCACATAATCAAACAAGGTCAACTAAAGTTAATATAATAAATCTACAAATAATCTTGATCAATCAAAGGATCTCTTGCAACCTAACATAAAAAGCTAAAGATAATCATCAAAAACATTGATTAATCCAAATGCATCTATCATAACACCTAAACTAAATAATTAACCAAACCAAAATGTCAATATCCTCAAACTAGGAAATCACATACAAGCCCATAACAAGAGACTCTTAACCAAGCAAGAACATCCTAAAAACCACTAAGTAAGAATAACTAACATAAATGACAAACAAGACCATCACAAAGACCACAATTATGCCCAACTAAGAAAGGTATATCAAGGTTTTTCATCTTGATAGTTGACTAATAAAGCAAGTATTCCAAAGTTCTTAGATAAGACAATGGATAAGGAAGGC
This sequence comes from Cupressus sempervirens, assembly GCA_028749045.1. Taxonomy (NCBI): domain Eukaryota; kingdom Viridiplantae; phylum Streptophyta; class Pinopsida; order Cupressales; family Cupressaceae; genus Cupressus; species Cupressus sempervirens. The sequence goes on from CM053787.1 coordinate 877,506,292, forward strand.
TTCAAGCATGTGCCTTGCTACCATCTCCACAATAAAAACCATCAAAGATTTGAAGGCACACTTAGACATTTGAAGCCAGGTGAAGTTGATCCCCAATACCTGTAAGCATGCATCACCAAACAAGTATATATGTGCATATATGCATACAAATAAGTAAGGCAATTGTAGATAGATGATTGAAATCAAGACTATTTAGATCTCACCAAGTGACTACAAATTCATCCCTAGTCATGAAAATACAACATAGGAACATAAGAATGCATGTTACATCAAGTATACATAAATATTGTAGATAAGATATAAAACAAGGTTAGAACATAACCCATCACATAAATTGGGTTGGTCTTAGAATCAAATAACAACAATAAAACACAATCATAATCATGCATGTAATCATGGAATGATAACCATGAAAAAGTAAACCAAAATTTAAAGAACCTAATCGTTAAGGAGATCTTGGAACCATATTAAATAATATTCATTTATTAATTAGCACATAAGTGTCAAAGTATCCAAATCAACCCTTTAATTATGATAATAACTTATCTAGGGTAATCATAAAAATTGATAACTCATATAGATCTATTAGGTGACCCTATAACTTCAAGGTCCTAAGATATCATGCACCCATATGAAGAGGCAAATACACATGAGGAAATATACCTTAAAATATTTATCATTGCCTAAACTAGAAGTTATTTTAGTTGTAATGCAATGGATTATGCAACCCTCAAGGAAAACAATACTCTTATGCAAGCATAAAATTCCCTAAAACATTTCCCTAACTTCCAATAGGCCTATCAAAACATGTCAGGGTTGGAGGAGTATTGCAAGATCCCATAATTTATTATTTTTTAGACCTTTATTTAGTGGAATTCCAAGGTAGGAGTAGAGGAAGGCACCCTTTCTAATCCTAGTTCATTGATAATCATGTTGTGTTTCCTTAGATGAGTACTCATGAATTACACTTTTTACTTATTACAATTGACTTCCCACCTAGAGGCTAATATATAGAGGGATTTAATGTTTCTAATTTGTGTAGCCTCTTTCTTTTCTGAAATTTGAGACAACATAGTATCATCAGAAAATTATTGATGAGTCACCTTGATATTTCTTGATATTTTGATCCCTTGAAGATGAACATTTCAACCTACTTGTGAATGCCCCATCCAAGAGCTTCCACCATAATTTAAAACAAGGAGGAGGATAGATGATCTCCCTATCTTAGACCTCTAGAGATCTATAAAAAACCTTTTGAGGAAACATTAATAAGCACATACATCCTTGAATAAAATATGTATATCCAGTTAATGAATTTCCTACAAAACCCAAAATATTGCAAGGATTTGCATAGAAATCTCTAGTCCATTTAGTTATATGCTTTTTTAATGTCTATGTTTACTAGCATACTTATGACTTTATTACTTTGAAGTGATTGAATAGCTTTTCGGGTTTAACAATGACACCATCAGCAATAGATATTCCCAAGACAAAACCTATCTACTCTTCTAAAATAATAATAGTAAGGACCTTTTTTATTGTATTGTCTTAGGGATAACACTTGGCTACGATCTTACATAATATATTGGAAACAGATATAGGGATGAAATCCTTTAAATTAGTTACTATTCTTTCTTGGGTATGATATTTAGGAAGGTATTATTCACCATCTTTGAAATCCTTTTAGATATTTTTACCACTTTAAGGGCATGTGGTATCTCTTTTCCTATTAAGTGCCAACATTTTTGTAGAAATACAATTGAGAAACCATCTAGCCCTAGTTCTTTATTGGGGGAAACTATTTCAAGGCAATCTTAACCTCCTCATAACTGAGTTTCCCACTTAGTATACTATTGTCTTCCTAGGAAACCAGTAGTGGTATATTGGCCAAGAGCATAGATTTTTCCCTCAAAGGTTCCCCCACCTCATTATTATTAATTCTCCATAGAAGGACATCATATTATAATTGGTATCAAATAAATCATCCAAGGATAATCCATTTTCCTTTCCAATTTGTTGATGCATTTAGATCTTTTTTCTATTTATTGATATTATGAAAATACTTACTATTCTTTGTCTGACCCATGTAGCCACATCTCTTTTGATTTCTAAAAACATAAATTTTCTTCTTAGGAAAGAATGTCCTCATATTCCAATAGTATCCCTTTAGGCACTTTTCATTATTTATGCCTTCCTTGATAAATATTTTGTTCAAATCTACTAAGGCCTCTTTTGATTTTAAAACTAGAAATTTTCTTCTTTGGTAAGAATGTTCTCATATTTCAATAGTAGCCTTTTCTCTTCTAGACACTTTTCATTATTTATGCCTTTCTTGATAAATTCTTTGTTCAAATCTAATAAGGCCTCTTCAATTAGATATTTTTGTTAAAATAGGTTCTTGAAATGTGAATTATCCCATTCTAATATTTCCTTCTTAACCTTCTTAATTTTTGTCACAAAACAAAGAGTTTAGAACTCAAGAAATATTCCCCATTCCAACAAAATTCACCAAGGGTAAAGTGTTTTCATCATTGAACCACATGCTCTCAAATTTGAACAACCCCCCTATGTCTTGTTTATATTAATAAATTCAACTAGATGTGGTAGTGTTTTAAACTGGAACATGGTAAAATAGAACCCTCTATGGATGTTGGGAAAGTAGAGAGATATCAAAATAGGGAAAACCTATTAGTTTCTTCCTGTAATATTGATGAATCAATGTCTTCTATTGTTACAATTGTAAGATCCTTTCTTGATCTCAACTTCTATAATTTGTTTTCTGAATACCCAACCTTCAAAATCCTTTTGGGTTTAAATTGCCCTATAAATGCCCCCTCTCTTATCCTTCTAATGAAATATTATGTTGAAATATCCACCCACCATGATATCCATCTCCTATATATATTAAACTAATGTGGGCATCCAACTCATTCCATAAGGCTCTCTTTTCTAGAGAAGAGGATGGGGCCATAAACATTGATTACAAATTAAAGGTTGATCTCTAAGCTCCTCACCTTACTTGTTAACCAAATATGCCCACTAGCTACCTCATCAAAACACACATTTTGTGTATTCTAGCATAGGGCCAATCTTCTAGAGGATCCTACAATATAGATGGCCAAAAATTTCCAATATTTAAAACTCTTCATATTACTTCTAGTTTGGTTGCTTTGTTTCTTGGATCAAAACTATATCTACTCTATTCAATATAGTCCTTTACTTGAATAAACACCTTTTTCTAGGTGCATTCAGACCCTTGACATTTTGTGAAAAGAGCATCATGGATCCTAAGGAAGGGGGATTCCTTTCCTTGAGTCCACTAGAGAAGTTATCTTGATATGGTTTGCAACTTCATTCTCTATAACCCTTAGTCTAGCATTTAATTTCCTTCCCATCCTTTTCTTTTTGAGATCCTTTCCATAATCTTCCCTAGTATCACCTAAGTGGACATGATGTATTCCCATTTTTACCACCATCAACAATCTATTTTTATCCACATCTTCCTTTGTCAAGTCATTGAACTAACCTTTCACAACATTTAATTCTAGGATTTTTTAAATCAATTTTTTTTTTTTTTTTTGAGATTCCTCATCCTCAACAGAGGGGGTTCCATAAATACCTAATAGTTCATTTACTATTTCAATGTGTTTGAGATTCCTCTTCCTCAAATATCTCTTCCTTTTCAATGAATTTTACAATAGTCATTTTCTCTTCTCTATGAGAAATATTTTGTGTGACTAGACTATTTCTTAAATATTCCAAGGGTGAAAATAATATGAATTTCTTTCTTTCTTCTAATTATTATAAAATAATCACTTGGGATGGACAAAGAAGGTTGTTAACTTATTAAATTTCACATGACTTATGTTCCCCCCACCATCTTGGATTTCTGTAAGATATTTTCCAATCTACTTAAGGTTTGATTATGAATGATCGACCCATCCTGAGTCACTGATGGCTTCTTTATAGGGAACATATCCCTTTCCACCATATCACCTTGTTTTGGGGTATCTAGAGAACTCCTAACATATAATGAGATCAAGAATAGCCCACCTTCCCTAATCCCCAAATGAATTTCATATTATAATCTAACCACTTTCCAAACAGTGATTATAACAACCCTCCCTATTGCACTTGATCAACTAGCAACATAACATTTTATCAAGACACATCATCATCCCCTGGTATCCACCTTAATTTCTTACAACTTATATCTCCCTTTGATGTTATGATCTCTAAGTTATCTAAGTATTTGGATTTTATCTATGCCAACTAAATTTTATGGTGTCTTCAATCTCCCAAGAAAGAATCCTTAAATTCTATGAAAAAGCCCAAGATTCTTTCAATTTTCTCCAATATTTCCTCACTCTATTATTCCAAGGGAAAATTCTCTATTTTTATTCAATCAGATATCTCATTAGGTTTATAAAGATTTGGGTCAAAATTTAGTTCCTAGTCTAATTTGCATGATAAACTAGTTTCAATTATCACTCACAATTTTTTTTTTCAAAAATCTTTTAAAACATCAATATTTATGTATGAATGCATAAACATATTCTACTTTCATTTGATATTAAGTATAGATTTTAAAATCATTACAAGAATAATTATCCATTAATTTTGACACATGTATAATAATTTACTTAAAGTAATTTTTAATCATTTTGACACACACACAAAATATCATATATTTGTAGTGACCTTTGTACTAACATTTTGTATGGTGTCTCTATCTAGACTCTTATATGTCTTGAAACAATTTTGGATCTAGTCATGATGTTATATATGAATCTATATGCATATTACATGTTGGATGGACATATGATGTTTGACAAGGTGTTCTATGTTTTGTTAGTTGTTAGGATTACATTGTTGCAGCATATTATTTTTTAGCTAAGATAGATTCTATGTATGGCTTCATGATTATTCACATATAATCTTCTTGAGGTTCTTCCAGTATTTGACCCTCCTCTGATACTTCATTAGTTGGTATTTGTTCGGGCTCTTCCTTGTTTATTTTCTGCTCTTGTATTTGTCTAATAGAAGGAAGTGGGGTGATTGAGCCTTTGTCCAAAAATGATAGATCTTAAGATGGTAGGAGTGGTAGGCCTAGAGATCTTTGAGGTAGAGGTGGTAATTAATTCCAGTCCTCTTCAAAAGGTTGGATTGTGGGAGTTTTCCATATTTTTCCACCCACCATCTCAATTCTTACCAGCATAAACTTGAAATAAGAAATATTAAAGACATTTGTTTCCTGCCCCTCTTGGTCTTCAATTCACTATAGCTTCTTATCTTCTAAAGTTGTAATTTGAATGGGTTTCTTGGGAATGGACAACAGTGTTACGATAGAGATTCTTCTCATATCTTCTGCCATAGCCCTAGCTGAGTAAGTCCTTTGACTCAAGGGAACATTATCCATCTATTCATCCTCTTCTTCTTTTGCATCATCTTTAGGGATGGTCTCTTGAACATATGGGGAGGACTATTATTTTTCTTCAATTTTCTCTTACGTGTCCTTCCCTCAGTGGACTCAATCTTGGCATTCCTTAGAGTTGAGAGGGAGGCTTCTTCCTCTTGATGAGTTGGTGGCACCCTCTATTCTTCCTCTTCCAATTCTTGTTCCTCTCCTAGAGGAGGTAATTTCTCAACCTCTTAGACTTTAGCTGCTTGCTCATCTTGAGGTTCTAGTTGTTTAGGAGCTTGATAAAGTTGTTGAGATGACTTAGCTTGATTTGTTTGTTCACTGCTGTTGGTCACTCTCTTCCTTTTGTTCTTTCCTTTATCTGCCCTAAAATACTCAACCTCCGTCTCATTTTGATATATCATTTCTATCCTTACTGGTGATTGAGAAGGGAAGGTTGGTACTGTAACTTTTGCACCATTACCCCTAGTTGGGCATGTTTTGGATTGACGAGGAATAGTTTGGGGAACTGGATCGAGTTTGAATGGTTTCTTGATCCATTTCCTTGTCAAATGGACAATATGTCAAGCTCTGTTGTTAATGTTCGCATTCCCATCCCTCTCAATCTTTGCATTCATTATCAGTTTGTCATATATCTTATCCGTATTATATAGTGGATCTAAGACATCTTTTATGTCTTTCTCAAAAAACTTCAATGTGATCTTCATCTTAAGAGCCTTTTATGTTAAATATAGAGTCATCCTACAATAGTCTCTAATATAGACATCATAGTCATCTATGACATTCATCAAGTGATCCTCTAGTGCATCTTCATGCATAAACTACTTCCTTGCTAGATGTTACACCCTTCCAATATTATAAAAGTACAGGCAAGGGGAGTTGTACTCTTCCAAGGGGTATTGATCCCATTCTGAATCAAAGATCATAATATCTTGTTTCTATTTGACCTCAAGTGCACCTATAGTAATAGGCCATACTCATGCCTTCTTATGCTACTTTCTCACTCTGTCATATGTAGATGTGAGTTGTCCGGAAATATCCAATAAGATAAGCCTATCTGATGGATATCTCAGGAGTTTCTTCAGATTTACCATAGTATCAACTACCCTTAGGTAGGTGAACTTCTTGAACTAGATGTAGTAGGTGCTAATCTCTGTGATCCTTGTTGTTGCCTCTGCTAACATCCTTTTAGCATAATCACCCTCTATAAAATAGATGATTGCAAATATAAAACCATCATTCACTGTTCCATATTCCTTGCTTTGATATGAGAGGTTCTTATTCACCAGTTGAGGATATACCACATAGGGTCAGGCGTTAGCATCTTGCATGCTCCTCTTCTTGTAAAGTCCTAGGTAGTCAGTCATCCTAGCCTCCAGCAAGTATACCATGTATGATGCCATATAGAATCTTGGATCAGCATTCACTTCTATGAGTTGCTCATACAAATTATCAATAAGGATAGTAGCCCAGTCTATTAGTATTTTGGTTGTCCTAATGGTATCTATGAAATGGATCATCCAGATATTAAGATGTCCAACTACTGGTAAGCACATAACTCTACTCAAAAGCATAATAACATATCCACTATCATCCTTCATATACCCCCAAGTCATGTCTACCTTTCCAGCTCTACATCTCACTAGTGTTCTATTAATAAAAAATGATGATTGTATGATCTTCGTGGCTTGCTTTTCATTCTCCTAGTACCATCTGTGTGCCTGATCATAGGTTATCTTAGCATACTGATCGACTCTTGGGAGTGGTGAGATAATAGGTGTTGCAAACATCGCATAATATTGTTTTATTATATTATTTTATTTTTTTATGTAATGTTGCACCTAGATGGACGTGCAACATGTAAAAATTCCCATGGGATATATTTGATGAGTTGTATTGTGACATTGTGATAATATTTCATATAATTATTTAATATTGGGAAAAGAATTAAATTTTCAATATTAAATGTGGAGTCAATGAGTTAGGTAGCACATGGTTTATGTAATAAGAATTGGTGGTTTTGTGGGACTTGCTACTATATAAACAACCACAAGGGTAGTTTTTGTGTGAGAAGAAGAAGGCAAAAAGGGAAAGAGTCAAGCAAGACAAAGCTTGACATGTTAGCCAAGGGAGTATTTGTGAAGGTTGGAAGCATGGCATGGGATGTGTGAATTCATGCTTGTTCACATGGATTGCTTGGTTGTGGCCATGGCTTTGAAGGCTTCCATGGTTGTATTGCAATGGTGTTTTTGCTAAATAATACATGGTGATGGATGCTTTTGGAGGCTGAGTTTTTCCCTCCATGAGAGTTTCTCAGGGTATATCTTGTATCATAATTTTGTGAGTATGATGTCTATTCTCTTGCATGTGAATTTTATTTCCATATTTATTTCAAATCTATTATGGATTATGTGGAAATGGTTATATTCTTTCTTACAAGTTTCCTTACAAGTGTTATCATAGCCAATTTTTTTTATTGTTACCCTAGATTGAATCCATGGGAATGCATGAGAGGATAAAAAAGGGCAAGATATATGAGTTGTTTATTGCAGATCTAAGGGTTTTGGATTTGCTATTATGATGAGATATTAGTAAATTTTTGGCATGTGGAATTTTTGGTTAAAGGGTTTTCTAGATGTTTCCTTAAATTATGGTTTTAGGGGGAAGCTTGTAGAAATGACATCTAGGAAAAAAACAAACCTCACCATTAGATTCAGGTCAACGTTTCCATAAATTTTGATATATAATATGCCCTAGTTTGGCCATGTTCAAAGGAAATGAATTAGTTTTTTAGTTTTAGCCCATGATGGTTGTCAAATTTAATCCCATCAAATTTTTCATCACCAAAAAAAAAGTGCACTAAAAGTGGTAAAATGATTGTCTTAGTAAAATGGCCATAACTTTCTCCAAGGATAGTGAATTTCAGACTTCTTATAGGTGTTGGAAAGCTAATTTAGAGCACTACAACTTGGTGTAGGTTTGATTCTATGATTTTGACATTTTGTTAGGTTTTAAGAGCCTAAAATTTAGATGTTATTTATTTTGAACACAAATTAGGGCATAACTTAGGCATACAAAGTCAAATTTTGGACTTCGAGTAGTCAACAGAAAGCTCTACACACTGGTTCAAATTTGGTGTAGGTTTGGCATGGTTTATTTGGTAATATATTATTCTAAACAATTTATGATATATATTGGCTATGGTAGCATTGTGAGTTTATGACATTATATGTTTGGAGATTTAAGAGTTGATGTCATTGTATACTTAGTTCATATTTTAGATTGATCTCATGATAATATGGATATCAGTGTTTAGTTTGGATATGTATAATGACTTGTTGGGTCTACAAGTTGTGTAGTGTTTTAAGCTATCTATACTTTTAGGTTGCATTTATAGCTTGGTTATGGGTTGTCTTTACCCATTGATCTTTCATTATTGATGCATATTTAGATTTGTGGCTCAGATTTGGTTTGTCTATGCCCTAAGTCAAATGATTTGCTAATTTTTTTTTCATTTAGAGGGGATGCGATGTTGTTACCAGGTATAGTCATGGTGGAGGATTGTGGTTGACTATTTTATGCTGACAGGTTGGACATATTGAGAGTTAGATGCTTAGTTCATGGATGTGATCATGATGTCAGAGATTTTGGCATGGCATGATTAGATATGCAAGTACATTCTTGATGTTTATTAGTTTGGATTCCTAATTTGGTTATGGTGGTATATCTTCTTGGTTAATGATCATGGCTACTTGGTTTCTTTTGAGGAGCTCATGATGTGCACTTTGAGTTCTTTGATGTTTGATGCCTTGGTTAATTCTCATGGTTAGAGGATGGTTTTTCATCATGATGTCATGGATAGCTTGGATACATAGTTTAGTGTGAGCTTTTGATAGTGATTAGGTGATAGTGTAGGATTAGTTCCTGATTTGATTTATATTTTCTTGGTTTGAAGATCTTGGTTTCACTTGGTACTGACACTTTGGTTGTGTGAGCGTAGACCTGGAGGATCTTCATGTAGGAGATGGGTTTTATGATGCCTTGGTACCATGGTTGAGTGGGAGTTTTTTGGTATTGATATATTTATTGGGTGTTTGTAGATGTTGGTGATTTGTCTTAGATCGTGTTGTTACAAAAGCATCTTTGACATTTGCATGGTGCACTTGTTATCTTCATGGTGTGTGAAGATGGTTAGATATTGAGGACTCATGGGGTTCTTGGCTATTTTCATGGTGTTTGGAGATGGTTCTTCATGGTATGTGGAGATGGTTTTTTTCTTCATGGTGTGTGGAGATGGTTGCATCTTGAGGACTAATGAGATTCTTGGTAAAGGTGTGGTTTATGCTCTCATTTGATATGTTATCCTTGGTGTTAGAATGGTTTTATTTTTATGTCATGGTATACTCTTAATACAAATTTAGAGTTGTGGCATATTATAGTATGTTCATATGGAGCATGTTATCACTTTGGTTGAGATGGTTTAGATCATGCTATCATGTTTATGTTCTTGAGGCCATGGTTGGAACTTTGACAATTATCTTGGTTTCATTTCTCAATAGTGAGTGCATTAATCATAAGATGGATACTTCATGATATTGATATGTTGCATTTGGATTTGGCATGGATTGATTGGTTACAAGTGCTCATGGATACTTAGAGATGGTGGTGACTAATTTCTCTTGGATTAGAGAAGTATTTGTTAGGACATTTGTTTAGTTTCAATAGGAAGTTTGAGGGGCATTCACTTGATATGGACTTGAGAGGAGATTGTTCTTAGATGAGTCTTGGTTGGAGACTTGGATATCTTGATAAGCATTCTCATTCCCCACTCGTGGTCTACTCAATGCTTTGCTACTTAAGAGGTATAGCCCATTGTTTCTCTTAGGTGCATTATGTTTGTGCTTGTCTTTCATGGATATGGATCTTGAGCTACAGTACACGAGTTAGTTCTAGAGGGTTCATTTGAGAGATGGTTTAGCATTGGTTATCTCCATTTGCATATGTTGTTATGTTGATTGAGTTTGGGAGATGGTTTTATATTGGTCATCTTCCTTGGATTAGGATTGATTTATGAGTTTGATCTTCTTGTGAGAGACTTACATCCATGATTAGTTATATGGTATGGTTTGCATGTTGTTGAGGCTTCTTGGTTGGGATTTTATGGAGGAGATTATACTTGCATAGTTTATATCTAGAGGTGTGTGTAGAAGGACATGATATAGATTATGATTTGCATTGTTTCTCTTTGATCTTGCTTATCTTTCTGGATGTTCAGTTTTGCTTACATTAGATTTGAGATTGGTTAGAGATTGTGATCACTAGTTTGTGCTCATGTATGTCATGTGAGAGATGACATGGTTATTTCTTTATCTCTTTCCTCTTTTGGTTGTGGAGAAGTTGGGAGAGTGTTGAAGACTTGTTATGATAATTTTTCTTGTAGGTTATTGGTTTATGTGTTGTGGATGTTTTTGAGACTACATGGATTCACTTCTTTGAGATGTTGTGAGTGGATTGGTTATAGATTTGACATTATCTTTTGTAGTGGGAGCTTCTTGGTATATATGTGGTAGGTATTGCTCTTGAGGCTTGTGATTGTAGGTTACAAATTAGATATGTTGATGATGTGAGATTCACTTGGTATACCTTTGGAGTTATGGATAGTTGGATGGGTTAGCACTTGTTGTGGGTGTTATTTTAGCTATGGATATTTTGACAACTATGGATACATGTAATTACCTTTGGATTAGGTTTTTGTTCTTGGCATTTTAGTTAGTACAGGATTCTATGATCTTCTAATGTGACACATTGGGTGACTTTCTCTTTGGATGGCTTCTATGTATGTTTAGTGGTAGTGAAATAATAGGAGGTGAGATCATTCATGTTTGAGATGTTAGATACTTTGATTTTGTTGTAGGTACTAGGATGTAGCATATGGTGTACTTTGATCCATGATGGTGGATGTGCTAGGAGGGATTGTTTCCTTTATGTGGCCACGGATTGACCCTATGAAATGTATACAACAAGTGGGAGATTGTTGAGATAATGGGTGTTGCACACATTGTATAATATTGTTATATTGTATTATTTTATTTTATTATGTAATGTTGCACCTAGATGGACATGCAACATGTAAAGATTCCCATGGGATATACTTGATAAGTTGTATTGAAACATTGTGATAATATTTCATTTAATTATTTAATATTGGGGTAAAGAATTAAATTTTCAATATTAAATGTGTGGTCAATGGGTTGGGTAGCACACGGTTTTACCAGATGATTTATGTAATACCACTTGGTGGTTTTGTGGGATTACTACTATATAAGAAACCACAAGGGTAGTTGTTGTGTGAGAAGAAGAAGACAGAAAGGGAAAGAGTCGAGCGGGATAAGGCTTGATAGGTTAGCCAAGGGAACATTTGTGAAGGTTGGAAGCATGGCATGGGATGTGTGGATTCATGCTTATTCACATAGATTGCTTGGTTGTGGCTATGCCTTTAAAGGCTTCCATGGTTGTATTGCAATGGTGTTTTTGCTAAAAAATACACGGTGATGGATGCTTTTGGAGGCTGGGTTTTTATCTCAATGAGGGTTTCCCAGGGTATATCTCGTGTCACAATTTTGTGGATATGTTATCTATTCTCTTGCATGTGGATCTTAATTCCATATTTATTTCAAATTTATTATGGGTTATGTAGAAATAGCTATATTCTTTCTTACAAGTTTCCTTACAAGGAGATGGAATACTTTTTCAATATTCCTAGAACTGAGGTCTAGGACTATCTCCCCTGTAATGCTCTTGACAACCTTCTCTTTAGGTACATAATTCTCTACTAATGCCATGATAATTTTAGAAGACTACACAGATGTGGGATGTGAGGTCACATTTATTAACCCTAATTTGATAAGTACCGACACCATCACAAACCTCTCTATAGGTTTTTTGTAGATTATGAGGAATGCATTCCAATCGATATGACCCAATTCAGTGTCTCTAATCTCAGAGTGTCCATCTTGGAAGTGGGAGTTCTTTGGTGTTCATAGAATTTAAACACTATAGGATTTGAAGAAATATTTTCCATAAGAGAGGATGACGAGGACATCATTTTATCTACATAAAAGAAAGATATTAGTTTGATGAGTTAAAATCTAACTCAATCCTCTTAATAGCATCAGAATGCAAAATAGTGCACCTTGACAGGTGCGCTAGGTGCACTTAATGACCCCTAAATGGTTATTTTATGTGTAGTGATGCACTTTCCCATGTGCACACCCTAATGGGGTGCACACATGCGCATGTGTACTACTACGCACAAGCATTGGCAAGTGCAAAAGAGGAATTTAGTGATTTTTTTTTTTAATAAAAGGGTAAGCACATGCACACCTTAGTCGGGTGCACATGTGTGTAGCCTTATTTATGCATTATGTTTGTGTATGAAAGGACAAAATTGGTGTGCAGATGTGCACCTAGACGAGGTGCACATCTGCACACCATTACCTTAGAAGTTTTTCCTTAGTGAAAAAAGGTATGCATGAGCACACCTTTCATTAGCATTCTAGTTCTTTTAGTTTTAGGTTCTTTGTGTGGATAAATTTGTGCACATGTGCACCTTAGATAGATGTCCATGTGTTCACCTTTGGTGTCTTAACATTTTTGATTTTGTAAGTTAGCAGCACCTCAGGATGTATGAAGGTGTGGTCTTCAGAGATGCATATAGAATAATGAGAGAAGGGGAGGGGGTCCTAGGCTTATATAGGCCTACACACAATGCAAACCCTTTGGAGTTGCACACTAGTACATGTAAGTGTGCATCTCCAATGGGGAGTTAGTGCACACTTGTGCACCTTGGGCAGGTGCAAATGTGGGCTTGTGCAAAAGTGTGCATTTATGCACAAAAATACTTAAAATCTCCCAATTTTATCAATTTCTAACACCCAATTTCTCTCATTTAGAGACAAAGGTTGGACCTAGAGTCTAGGTGGAGTTTAAAAATGACTTAGATCCTAGACTAGGGGTCTGGGAGACAAAAAATTCTTCTAGGGGGTCCCCATTTCTAGGAGAAATGGGGCGTGCATTGTGAAACCACAACATGACCCTCAAGAAACCTCATGTAACATGGAAACAATATCAAAAGTGTGGGACTTGGCAATAAGAGATTGAGTCTTTGGAGAAGGTCGTCTTCCTTACTATTAGGGTGCACCTAACTACTTCTTGAGAGGAAAAGGGGGAAGGAAATGCATGAAAATCAAACTACCTATCCTAAACTAGAAGGGGTGATACAACAAAGAGTATTTTTGATCTATTTCTTTCCAATAGCTATACTAAAATCCAAAAGACTTCACAAGATATACCACTATTTGCATTCCTTTAGTTTTAACACCATTGACAAGCCACAAATAACATAACCATGCAAGGAATACAATAGATTCACTCAACAAATTAATTAATTGATATGCAAATAATCATATGGTAATGTAACTGCTAAAAGACATCTAGGAAAATGAGGCATAACAAATTACACAAACTTAATTGGTTGAGAATGGATATGACAACAATGATTTCTATTGAATAATAAGTAAGAACATTTATAGAGAATATCTGTAGAAGACTAGAAAAAGAGAGATATTTTTAAGAACAACAAAAATTTCCTTTAAAGGGTGTAGACATAACCTTGATACAACCTTGAGTTTAACTTCAATGACCATGATACTAGATTGCAGATGAGAGCAATAACTTAGAATTAGAAGAAAATCTAATCATCAAGTGCAACTGCCTACAATAAATGACAAAATGAAAAAGGTAAAGAGTGCACTCAACCACAAGAGATCAAATCAAAGAAGAATTAGTCATGATATGAATTTAAGAATAATGGAGTGCAATGGCATTAAGGAAATCAAAAAATGGTTACAGATAACAAATCATTTCTCCTTAATCTTTCCAACTGCTACATGGATTACATTCATGTCGTGCTAGATCAGCCACATCAGCTAGTCAATTGAATTCAAACATTCCATCTACCATGTCCTCATACCCTTGAAAATTTTTACCACCTTGCCCAATATTTTGAACATACCATTAACTTTTGCCCACATCTATTTGTGGCTTCACAACTTATCCTCTTCATTATTTGCTTGGCTCTACAAAACTGTGACCTTCCTGCCTAATGCCTTACTGCCACCTCACATCTCTTTATTACATTAGAATCTGACCATTACAACCTTGTGAACATCATGAAATTAGCCTTCTCTTATTCTCACATGGTTTTGAATTAAGAACACTTTAATCGTATGATGATGCAAAGCCATCCATTTTTCCTTTGTCGCTTCATCAAAACTGGTAGATACAAAACATATTTGGAACATGCGATGTTGCACTAGTAGTTAACTTAACTGTCAGCATTACCATTCACACCATCATGACTTAAAACTTGGCTACATCTCAAATACTTGGGATGGTGCAAAGATTGTATCCTTAACTATTTGATGCTCCTTGCAACTTCACAATCATTATCTTAATCGTAGATCGGACCTTGCGAGGCTATGATAATAATCCTAAACCATTGATCATTCCATCATGACTACTTTTTGCTCCTTTCCATTAGCCAATTTGACTTTGTGATTAGCCCTCAAACTAACTACCATCATACCATCTCAACTTAAGTTGATACCCTCATACCCTCAATGTTAACCCAACGATGGTGTACTCAATAGCTTGTGTAGTTTCGCTACCTTAACCATGGTTTTCTCTAAACCTCCTGTGACAATGCGGACAATGTACATCCTCACCACGTGAAATGTTAACCCATCTTCTAACCCTATGTAACTGTGATGAAATTATTTTCTACTTTTCCACCTTGACTCTAGGTTGGCCTCGACCACTTGCAATGATGCAAAAGAACATAAATGGATTGTTGCAGTTAACTTTACATTGTTGCAGCTTGAGTCCACTTAAACTTGAAGCTTCTTGTGATCATGCAATCCATATTTAGTCACTCCTTTGCAACATAAATATGAATGCTAGCATTAATAGTTGTGAAACCATGCAAGCTGTGAATTTGACTATTTCACACCTTCACAGTCCATCTGATAGTTAAGTCATGAACTGGACTAATAGGGTGATGAAGGAAGAATCATATCATGGCAACTTAAAATCTCTCATTTGATGTGAAGGATATAAAGAATTAGGGATATAAAGGAAGAGTCAAAGGTTTATGTATACCAAATATGCCTGCATGGTAATAAATGAATGATCTAATGAATGTAGACATGGCTATCACCTTGGATGTTCATGAGACTGACAACATTTTGAATTTTAGGGAGGGGGGCTAAAATGGTTAACATTTCTAGTGACTCAGAGGAAATTCTTGCTTGCTAAGCCTGGACTGGTGGCCTTGAGCAATCCATTGGGTTGGAGTCACAAAATAAACCTTGTCATTCCATCTGCAACAATTAGAAAAATGCAACCTCCACAGTTGCAAAACCTCAAAACTTTGCTATCTTACGATAAATAGCCTATGCTCATGCACTTATTGAAAATAAGGAAACTACTCTATTATGTACATAACTTTCAACTTTCTCTAGAAGCAATGTTTAAGGTGAACTCCATTAACCAGAATTGTTAGAATATTACCATTAGGCCTGGATAATTGAAAAGAATTGGCCTCCTTATAGCTGGTGATAACATATGGGCTGATCCACATAGCATCAAACTTGGAGTGTGTCCCTGGGTTAGCTGTATCTGCATCCCACTTGAAAACAATATCTCCTTCATTGAAAACTCTAGCTATAACTTTCTTGTCAAAACTCCTTTTGACCTGTTGTTGATATGCCTCAAGTGTATGCATAGCTTGCTATCTTTTTTCTTCTAGTTCAATTAGTTCTGCTAGCCTAACTACCATAGCATCATTCTCAGCTAGCTCCAATTGATGATCCAGTTCAAGAGAGGAAAACTCAAATGAAATAGGGAGCCTTGCTTCCCATCCATATACTAGCATAAAGGGCGAGTTCCCAATTGCTCTCTTGAGTGTAATTCTATTAGCCCAAAGGGTAGTCCTCAACTTGGCATGCCAACATTTTTGATTATCTTCGATTGTCCTCTTTATTATTTTGATGAGGTTCTTGTTGGAAGATTCATCCAAGTAATTTCCTTAGGGGTAATAATTTGAGGAGGTGCTCAAATATATTCCATGATTAAGAGCCCAAGAGCATATATGAGTTCCAACAAAGGATTTGGCATTATTTGATATAATAGTTGAAGGAACACCAAATCTGGTCAGTATTCCATCAAGGAACTCAACCACTAAAGTTTTTGTGCTACTTCTATCCACCTCATGGAATAATCTATGGCTTCCAAGATCCATTTTTAACTAGAATTAGAGGGTGGGTTTATTAGACTAATGAAATCCAAACCCCATTGAGAAAAGGGTTGATCTATTTGAATAGGATGAAGAGGAACGGAAAACAATCTTTGTTTCCCTAAGAAGAATGCACATTTCTCACATTTCCTCACTCACCTATGAGAATTATTGAATAAGGTCGACCAATAATAACCAACCCTCATTATCTTCATCTCTATAATCGTAACTAAGAAATGACCACCAATAGGGCCATCATGGAACTCTTTTAATATCCCGCTAATCTGATCAGTTTGGATACACCTCAAAATGACTCCATTAGAATCTTTCTTGAACAATATTCCATCCACCAAGACATAAGGAATAGATTGTAATCTGAACTATCTTCTCTTGGCTCTATCTAGGCCTTGGGGATATCTTCCTTCTACCAAGAAGGTAGTCATGTTATGCAACCAATCACTTTGATTTTCATTCTCTGCTAGTTGCTCACCTTGTATTAAGAGGGCAACCTCTTTAGGTGTCTCAAAAGATGAGGCCATTTTATCACACAATCCTTTGCCTCTCACAAGCTTGTTGATCTTAATATCAATTTCATACTCCATGACCTCGATAATCCATCCATCTCTCTTTTCATTGATATCCTTATTCAAGAGGAACTACTTTACACTTGCATGTGGGACCATGAGTTGGACCTAGTTATGAGATAGAAGATCTTTGAACTTTTTGAGAGCCCTTACAACAACAAGGACTTGCTTTTCTACAGAGATATATATGCCCTCATAATCTTTAAGCCCTCCACTAAATAAAGCAATGGCTTGCTCCAAATTCTCCTCATTCAACTATGTTAGAACATCTAATATGTACTTGAGTTTTCTCCAAGGGAGTAAAGGATGAAAGATCTATCAAAATTAGGGTTCACAAGAGTGGAAGCTGATGCAATTGATTCCTTGATCTCCTCAAAAATAGCCTTCCCTTCCTTGGTCCAAGTGAACATTATATTATTCTTTAACATAGATGTGAGAGGTTTCACCATGGAAGCAAGATCAAGGATAAACCTTCTCATGAAGTTGATCCTATCAAGAAAAACATGCAATCCTTTCTTGTGGTTGTGAAGTGGGAGAGAGAGGATTGTTTCTACCCTTTTTGGATCTATTGTTAGTCCATATCTTGATACACTGTGTCCTAGGAGTTTTCCTTGATCAGTGGCAAATGCACACTTTTTTGGGTTTAGAGACACACCATACTCTCTACATCAGATGAATACCTACCTCAAATGATGAAAGTCATCTGATGCATGTTTTGAAAAGATAGTTATGTCATCAAGATATACCACCACAAAATTCTCTAGTACACCCTTGAAAGCCATCTCCATCACCTTTTGAAAAATATACTTGCATTGGTTAGTCCAACAGACATTACAATAAGCATAAGTACCCCCATTTGGTAATGAATGTTGTCTTGTATTGGTTTGACTCTTGGACTAACACTTGGCTATATCCTAAAAAACATCTAAGAAAGAAAACCTCTCTGAATCACTAACCTTGGATAGAATTTGTTCCATAGAAGGAAGGGGATGGTGATCTTTAAGAGAAGCCTTATTAAGGTCTCTAAAATCTACATATAACCTATTTTCTCCATTCTTCTTTGTAACATGCACAATATTAGCTACCCATGAGGAGTGTTTTATAGGGAAAATGATATTAGCCTATATGAGCTTAGAAAATTCTTTTCTCATTAATGGTTCAATCTTAGAGTTAATTGTCCTTTTCTTTTGTCTAATAGGTTTTGCATTATGGTTTAAATCTATAGTATGTTGGAATAAGCTTGGGTCAAAACCCTTTATGTCTTCATATGTCCAAGCAACAACATCACTAATTGACATAATTTAATGAAAATCTCTTGTTCAGTCTTAGTGCATACCTTTCCCAAATTAGGAGTATTTCCATCAACAATGGTGACATGCATGTAGTCATTTCTCCTTGCAGTTAGGTTTTAACCCCTACTTCTTGCTTGATCATCCGAGTTGAATATGCCTTCTAAAATGACTAGACCTTTAGGAAATTTTTTAGAATTAAGATTCAGAGTTTGATCTCCATATCGACTTGGTAGTTTGGATTGATTTTTAGTAGAAAATTATACTTCATTTTGCAAGAAATTAATAGTTTGTATAGCACAGTCAAATACTTTCCAATTTGTATAATTATCTGGGACAAAAAGCCTTACAAAAAGTTTGATTTGTTGTTCTTTTATGTAATCAGTATGCTCTAGTACATCATAATGAGCACCAATTGCTGCAACTCTATCAACATGTTTATTCTTACTCCTAGGAACACTCTGAATGTTAAATGTGTGGAAGCCTTCATGTAGATCCTAAACTCTATGCTTGTACGACTTGAGAAGGTTGTTCTTCATGACATTTTGATTTCTGATTTGGTTTACAACCAACTCACTATCCCCAAATACTTTCAAGAGTTTTATGCCTCTTCTTTGTGCAAGTTGGAGACCTTGGATTAGGGATTCATACTCAGCCACATTATTAGTGTAGCTAAATTGAAGTCTATATGAGAGTATTATTTCTCCAAACAAGGGGAAACAAACATTACATGAAGACCAAAACCATTTTTGTTCCTTGAGCCATCAAATAAAAAAATCCATAATCCATTCGTATCTTCTTTTTCTTTAATGAGACTAGGAATACGAGCACCTTCTTCAAATATACAATAAGTCCCAAGACCTATCTCTTCAATTTCTTGTATTGGGTCAGGTTGGAAAGAATTACAACATTCATCTAAAAGATAGTTAGTATCCCATATTAAGAGTGTAGCATATTCATTGGTTATAAATTCCCCATCCTCTTCCTAGATTGTGCAATTCATATTTATGGGGTTGGGAATATAAGTCTCTATATGATTAAGGGCTTATGGCTCAGATTTTAAGGAAGCCTTTGTTTCATATCTTGTCTTGAAGAAAAAGTAGGACCAGGTAGATGCAATAAAACTGCCAATTTGTGTAATAAAGGCCCTAGACCGGTGATGCAGAGGTAAAACACAATGAAAGCAAACACAATAGCAATAGGAACCAACACTAGCAAGAGATAGATTATAAAATTCTTCTATTTAATTTATCAAATGAACAGTACATACGTTAGCTCCTCCTGCAGATTTCTTTTCTTCGTAACTTTGTTTCTAGAAACTTTTCTCTCAAGCTTGATCTAAACCTAAACCTAAAACTCTATTTATACTTGCTAAGACGGTCTACGAAAAATTCTAGATTATTACAAAATAGAAAATTCTAGATCAGTATAGAATGGGAAGAATGACCCCACAATGATCTGTACAAATCCCAAGGAAATTATCTTATCCTAATGACAAAATCAAGATAAATTTCTCAAGTTATCTCATGCATAAAACTTGACCTAAATACTTTATATAAAACTTTGACCTAAATACTTTATGTGGGTGCTCCTGCACCATACTCCCCAGAAATTTTTATCTCAAGCCCACTTGAGATGAGCTTTTGTAGAGTGGTACCTTATTTCTTGATATCTTGTTTAGTCATCCACATAGCATCTACATCCGAATAACCTTTGAGTTTTACCAAATACTGATTGGACTCCTTTCCTTTTCACTGCTTAATGACTTTGGTGTCAAGTATCCTGTCTAGTTGTGGTGTCTGCTTAAATGGTAGATGTTGAATGTCTTCTATATCAACAATTTTTCCTGTATCAATTTCTTCAATGAGTGCTTTAAATGGTGTGAGGTTTGATATGTTGAAGATGGGAGAAATGCCAATCTCAGGTGGCAATTGAATCTCATAAGCATTTGGTCCAAACTTCTTTAATATTTTACAAGGACCTAGTTTTCTCAACATAAGTTTGGTAGATTTACCTTTTGGTAGCCTCTCCTTCTTGAGATTTTTCCATACTAAATCTCCCACTTCAAATTCCAAATGTCTTCGTTTTTGATCTGCATGCTTCTTATACTTTTCAGAGGTGTTTTGGAGTTGTGCTTTGACTTTATCATGGATTTCTTTTATGGCAATAACAAATTCTTCTCCTTGCGCACTAACTTGTTGCTGTGAACTCATATCCCTTAACTCAAAAATCCCTCTAGGATGAATTCCATATACCACTTGAAATGGTGACTTTCTTGTACTTCTATTGATGGAGTCATTATATGCAAATTCAGCTTGGGGTAGGATTACATCCCATTTTGCTGTATGTTGTCTTGTGAGTGTTCTTAACAAATTGCTCAATGTTCTATTAACTACCTCTATTTGGCCATCAATTTGAGGGTGGTAGGCTGATGAAAATGATAAATTGGTTCCAAGTTTCCTCCATAAAGTTCTGTAAAAGTGTCCTATGAACTTCACATCCCTGTCTGAAACTATATTGAGGGGTAGCCCATGAATCCTTATGACTTACTGGAAAAAGAGATTTACTATATGAGAAGCATCATTGGTTGACTTATAGGGTAAGAAGTGAGGCATTTTGCTGAACCTATCTACTACAAAAAATACATTATCATACCCCTTTTGTGTCCGTGGTAGCCCCATTACAAAATCCATCGTTATGCTTTCCCAAGGTCTAGATGGTTTTGGAAAAGGTTGATAAAAACTAGCATTTGTATTCCTTCCTTTGGCCCTTTGACAAATCATACATGTTGCCACAAAGTTTCTTATGTTAGTCTAAAGTTTAGGCCAATAGTAGTACCTTCTAACCAATTCTAAGGTTTTATTGAAACCAAAATGTTCACCCATTATTCCACTGTGCTTCTCTTTGGTAATGTTTGTCCTCATAGAGCACCTTGGGTACACATAGTTGTCCTCCTTTGAAAAGAAGTCTGTCTGGTATCGATAAATTAGGAAAATCAGCATGGTATCTCTCACCAAACTCCATACATACCTTTTAGATCTCACCAAAATCTGGATCTGCTACATACATGTCCTTGAGTGCTTCAATTCCCACACTTTCTAGCTGTATCTGGGAGATAGTCAGATTCCTTCTACTAAGAGCATCAACAACCTTATTTGATATGGCCTTCTTATGTTTGATGGTGAAGGTATAGGCCTATAAATACTCCATCCATTTCATGTGCCTATGACTTAATTTGTCTTGGCTATTTAGAAAACTAAGTGCTTGGTTATCAGTATACACAACAAACTCCTTTGGCAATAAGTAATGTCTCCACCTTTTGAGAGCTTGAACCAATGCATACATTTCTAAGTCATATGAAGAGTATTTTTTCTTGGCTTCATTGAGTTTTTCACTTGAGAAAGCCACTGGTTTTCCTTCTTGACTAAGAAGTGCCCCTATAGCAACTTTGCTAGCATCACATTTGACTTGGAAAACTTTGTTAAAATTAGGTAAAGAAAGAATTGGCTGCTCACTAACATTTTTCTTAAGCAACTCAAAAGCTTCATTTGCTGATTGACTCCATGCAAACTTACACTTCCTTCCTCCTTTAATAGTTTCTAACATAGGAGCACATATATGACTGAAATTTCTTATGAATTTTCTATAAAATGTAGCAAGACCATGAAAGCTTCTAACATCTCCAATTTTTTTTGGGGGTGGCCAGGATAGTATAGCACTTACCTTTTCTTTATCCATATTCAAGCAACCTTGGGAGATCAAAAAACCTATATATGTCAGCTCCTCTTGCATAAACAAACATTTTTCCAAATTTATTACCAATTTCTCCTCATGAAGTCTTCTCAAAACCATGTCAATTTGCTCTAGGTGTTCTTCCTTTGTCTTGCTGAAAATTAATATGTCATCTAAATATACTATGACAAACTTGCCATTGAAGTCCTTGAGTATTTCATTCATAAGTCTCATAAAGGTACTAGGAGCATTAGAGAGTCCAAATGACATTACCTTCCATTCATATAATCCATCATTGGTTTTGAATGCTGTCTTCCACTTGTCTCCAACTCTTATCCTTATTTGATGGTACCCACTTTTTAAGTCAATCTTGGAGAAATACTTTGCAGCTCCCAAACAATCAAGAAAATCTTCAATTCTTGGCATTGGAAACCTATATCTGATTGTAATCTTATTAATGGCTCTAGAATCAATGCATAACCTCCAGGTTCCTTCCTTCTTAGTCGCCAAAATAACAGGTATAACACATGGGCTTAAGCTTTTCGTAATCAAGCTAGAATCGAGTAACTCCTTTACTTGTCTGGTAATCTCTTCATTTTGTTGTGGTGTCATCTTGTATGCAGCCTTATTGGGTAAAGTAGCTCCAAGAATGAAATCAATACAATGACTAATGTCTTATATAGGTGGTAAAGATTTTGGCATACCTTCTAAAATCAAACCTTCATATTTATCCAAAAGTTCTTTCACTTCATTAGGAATTGCCTTCTTCGTTTCAACCTCCTATCTGTCTTTTCCAATGAGTTCTTATGGTTGTGGGTTAGGCATCAAAAGAAAACAAGGCTTAGGTTCATCCTTCATGTCTCGTAAGAATTCCTTTTTATTAACCATCATAATTTTGACTTCCTTCTCCTTATTTTCTTCCACTTCCTCATGATCAGCAAATGGAATCAATCTAATCACCTTTCCATCCTTCTTGATGGTGTATATATTGAGTTTTCTATCATGTTGTGCTTGTAAATCATACCGCCAGGGCCTACCAAATAATAGGTTGCATGCATCCATATCAACTATATCACACAAAATTCTGTCCTTATACTTTCCAATCTAAAAATCAACCCATGCTTGCTCATTTACAAGAGTTTGTTGACCCTTCGTTAGCCATGAAACCTTATAAGGAAAAGGATGAGGTATTCTCCTAAGTTTTAACTTCTCAACCATCTTAAGAGAAACTAAATTCTCAGTAGATCCTGAATCAATAATGACTTTACATACCTTACCTCCAGATTTGCAAGCAGTACTAAAGATAGTTTTCCTTTGTGGTGTTTCCATGGTAGTAGACACTTTCAAAAGTGTTCTTCTCATCATTAAATTTTCTCCTCTTTCAGGTACACTATTTGAGTCAGCCATCTCCTTCTCTTGGTATTCATCATCTTGTACCAAATGGGTTCTTCTTTCACTTTGTGAACTTGAACTTGCTCTATCTGGACACCTAGATGCATAATGTCCCTCCTTAAACAAACAATTCAACTTGCCCTTCTACCACCAAATCCACCTCTTGAATTTCCTCTTCTACCTCTAAAGTTACCTTTGAAATTTCCTTCATTTTGACTGGTTTCTTGCTTTATCTCCTTATGATCTTCATGGTTTTGTCCTCTTCCTTGGAAATTTCCTCTTCCCCTTTGATTTCTTCCTCTTCCTCTGCTATTTTGTTCTTGCCTTCTTTTCAATTTGGTTTCCACCTTCAATGCTAGTTGATAGCATTTCTGTACTGTATCTAGACATAATAAATTAAGTTCTTCTTGAATGTTCAACCGCAATCCATTGAGATATCTAGCAAATTTTATACTTTCACATTCACTCTGCTTTGACCTCAGGCTTAATTTTTGAAAATCTTCAGTATAGGCAGTGACATCTAGCTCCTTTTGTCTTAAACTTTGTCTCCTTCAATGAAGTTAGATTTCATAATCCTCAGGTAAGTATGTTTCTCTCACCTTGGAACACATCCTTTCCCATGAAGTTATCATGTTCTTACCTTCTTTGACCCTTTCTCCTTGAATGAAATTCCACCAACTGAGGGCTGGTCCCTTCAACTTTGACTTGGCAATTTTTACCTTATCCTTCTCTACTATATTTTCACATTCAAAATGGTTGTTCAATGCTTCTATCCAATCCACAACAACATCAACATCCATCTTTCCTGAGAAGATGGGTAGGTCACCTTTGGCATCCTTCTTACCAAATCTCTCAAGGGCTTCTATAAAGTATCTCTGGTCTGTAGGTAAGTTAACCACCTCCTGCTCTAGGGTATCCTCTTCTTCCCCTTCTTCCTCTCGCTCTGAGGAAACCTTTGCTTTCTTTTCCATCTGGCCCTTCATCTTCTCAAATTCATCTAATAACCACTTATTGATTTTCTCTTGTTCTTGCATCTTCTTTGTCAGTTCAGCATTAGTGACCATGTTTGATGTTTCAGCTTCTGACTTTGATCCAGACATAAAATCTAATTTCCTCAAGAGATTTCCCCAAGCTTTGATAACAAAAATGATGCAGAGGTAAAACAAAACGGAAGCAAACACGATAGCAATAGGAACTAGCACTAGCAAGAGATAGATTATAAAATTCTTCTATTTAATTTATCAAATGAATATTACATACATTAGCTCCTCCTACAGATTTCTTCTCTTTGTAACTTTGTTTCCATAAACTTTTCTCTCAAGATTTACCTAAACCTAAACCTAAAACTCAATTTATACTTGCTAAGATGGTCTACGAAAAATTCTAGATTATTACAAAATAGAAAATTCTAGATCAGTATAGAATGGGGAAGAATGATCCCACAATGATCTGTACAAATCCCAAGAAAATTATCTTATCCTAATGAAAAAATCAAGATAAATTTCTCAAGTCGGCTCATGCATAAAACTTGACCTAAATACATAAAACTAGACCTAAATACTTTATATAAAACTTTGACCTAAATACTTTATGTGGGTGCTCCTGCACCAATAGGAAAATAGCAAAATGTGGAGGGAGGTCAACAACTGATATGTCTTGTATGATAGTACAATAAAGACATGCATGTAATGCCATCTTTAGATCTTTAAACACTCCAACTATTGTGACATAACTACCATCCACTTGAAGAGCCCCTTTAGGCATTGGCTCATATTAGATACCAAGGGCATCAACCACACACTTTGGCATAATTGAGATGCTATCTCCAGAGTCTATCTTGTAATTGTGAACTAACTTATCTCCTATAACCAAAGAGAGATAAAAAGGAGAAGGTTTACTCTTCTTACTTATTCCTTCTACCCTTGTTAGTTACACAAAGCTCATTGCTCCTTCCATGTTGGCTAGTCTATCCTACACTTTGATAGTATTTAATTCTTGTTGTAGTAATTCCAACTGTGATGGCATTGCAAGAACATCCACATAGGAACACTAATATTAGTCCTCTTTATTTGATATATAATGTTGAGAGGAGTGTATACTGACCTGGCTAGAACCTTTATGACCAAGGGTCTGATGTATGAATGGGGGCAACATGTGGCTCTTTAGTCTTCTTGTTGCTATGATTTTACAATGGAGCAACAACATTTAGTTGTACATTTGCACTTATGGCCTGTGGAGAAGTCTTCAATGTTGCACCCTAACTTGATGAAGAGGATGAAATTTCCTCTATAGATCTCCTTTTTCTTCTAGTATTGTGAGCTATTCCATCATTACTACCATGATTTACATGGCAGTAATCTTTAGGTTGGTAATTCATGAAAGTGCAATCCCCTTGCTATTGGGATTGAAAACCAATAGAGGACTGATTAGCACCATATTGATGCCCTATTTCTTATTCTTGTGTAGTGAAGGCTTGAGAAGGTTCCACTCTATGAAAGATACATTTCTCATATGATAAATTACAAATTAAACAATATTCTTCTTCTTGAGCCAAGCTATTTTTAGCCACTATTGTCCTTACTAGATTTGTACTTGCATTTGTATGGGCAACATTACCCATAAGTCTATTTTGGTTAGATGAGCCTTCACCATAGTTAGGATGTCTATTGAACAAAGGATTCTAATAGTTGGTCTAAAAGGACCTGCTACCTTGAGCTTGTTCTCTCTTTAAAGTCACCAATTCATTATTCAATTTTTGCATCACTACGTTTTGATCATGAAATCTTTTATTTGTATCATAGTTATGATCCTTAATCTTATCCATATTTTGCATCATAGTCTGCATCATGGTCTTAATTTCATCTATCCCATTTGAAGATGTGGAAGTTGAAGGGGCAATAACAAGAGGTTGACATGTAGTTGTAGTTGGGATGGGAGCCATTGCAGGTTGGTGTATAGGTATGTTAGAAAACAATAACATTGGAGGCCTTGGAGCTAGCTTTCCTCCTTGAATTAGAGTATTCTCTTCCTTTATAGAAATCTCATAAGAAGCTATAAAAGTGTTCCCTCTGATAATTTGTAGTGTGGTAGAAATATCACTATTAAAATCTGTAAGGTAATGCAAGCAATAATTATCAAGAATAGGCTTCACTGCAACAGAGATTCTATCCCAAGTTTTTTGGACTCTATAATTGAAATCTGTTATGAACTCATGAGGTTTCCTTTTGATTATGGTTAGCTATTCTAAGAGTGATAAGTGGTTACTTTTATCTTCAAAATGTTTGCATAATCTTTCTCCTAGCTCATCCCAATTATTGATATAATTATGTGGTAATCCCCTATACCACTGAAAGGCTTTTCCTTTTAGAGAAAGCTAATAGTCTAACAACAATATCATCTTATGTAATACAATATATGTTATATATATTTGAAACCTCTTGAATATGTTCTATTGAGGAAATAAAGGTTTCACTAGTAAAAGCTGGTTGACTTTTAAGAGAAAAAACTAGGATATCATGTCTTTGGGCTAAAAGAAGAGGACTCCCACCATTAAAGGTGGCAAAAACCTGATTTCTAGTGAGCGACATGTGGAATAATGATCTATTTAGATGGAAAGATGGTACTCTAGGTTGTGATCTATCAACAGGGGAGTAGAAAGAGATCTAGGTGTAAGTGTTACTTGTGAACTCCTAACTAGTGATAGAGAGAGTATACTGATCCTTCTTCTAAGATTAAAAAATGAAAGTTTAGCATATTGAAAAATACATCTAGAGGATGCCCTTATGTGAGCCTTGGACATGAATTATAAAAATTTTGGTCTGTAAACCAAGATGTAGAGATTGGAGTCGCCAAGTGCTTGAATGAGAGCCTCTTGAAGGCTTGAAATAATAAGAGCAACACTATTCCCTTGGCATAAGTTGAAGTCCTTTCTTGACACCAACAAACTACTAGACTTCTTAGTAAGCTTGAATGTAGTCCCACCGAGCATGCCAAAAATTGTTCTACACCCTTGCTTAAGGTATGACCCTCAAGTGACCTTGTGTAACATGGAAACAATCTCAAAAGTGTGGGACTTTTCATTAGAGATTGAGTCTCTAGAGAAGGTCGGCTTCCTTACTATTAGGGTGCACCTAACTACTTCTTGAGAGGAAAAAGGAGAAGGAAATGCATGAAAATCAAACTACCTATCCTAACCTAGAGGGGGTGATACACCAAATAGTAATTTTGATCTACTTCTTTTCAATAACTACACTAAAATCCAAAAAACTTCACAAGATATACCACTATTTGCATTCCTTCAGTATTAACACCATAGATAAGCCAAAAATACCATAACCATGCAAGGAATACAATAGATTCACTCAACAAATTAGTTAATTGATATGCACATGATCATATGCTATCGTAATTGCTAAAAGACATCCAACATAATGAGGCATAATAGATTACATAGAATTAAATGGTTGAGAATGAGTATGACAACAATGATTTCTATTGAATAGGAGGCAAGAATATTTATAGAGAATATCTATAGAAGACTAGAAAAAGATATATATTTTTAACAACAACAAAACCTACCTTTATAGGGTGTAGGCATAACCTAGATACAACCTTGAGTTTAACTTCAATGATAATGAGGCTGAATTTTAGATGAAAGCAATAACTAAGAATTAGAAGAAAATATGATCATGAAGTGCAACTGCCCACAAAAAATGATAGAATAAACAAGGAAAAGAGTGCACTTAGCTGCAAGAGATCAAATCAAAGTAGAATTATGTTATGCCCAAAAATCTAAGGAAAAACACAACTATTTTTTTGATTTAGTATGAAGATAAGCTCAGGGTAATCATATATGGACATTAACAAGTTGCGGATAGGATGGTTAAGTATTCAATATACAATAACACCATGTCTTTGAGGTAAACAAAAGGTTCTTTGAATCTAAAACATCATAATTCTTACACCTTGACAATCGAGTGCTGAATTTTTTTCTTGACTCTAGGATATTGTTCAACTAACATCGATACCTAATCTTAGTCCAAATTTCACCCTAAAATTTAAGTTTCACAACCAAAGTACTCATATCTATAGTTAGAATTGTATTTCTAAATCACGTTAAGACAAGATGGGTATGGTACCTAGGTATATCCAATATTGATGTATCTATGAGAGGTGTGAGGTAATGGGGTCAGCAATATTGATGATAGGATGAATGGTCATTTCATAATAACAACTTATTAAGTTTGCATCTAACAATGTCCAAACCATATAGAGCACACTCATTAGTTTACTTATTATTAAATTATAAGAAGGCATGTTCATCAATAATAAATTAGCCATAAGTTACTATTAGGTTCTTGCCTTATATATATGTAGACAATATACCTAAATATTATCATGGTACATCTCCAATGTCACTTGTAAAGTGAATAACAACCTTAATAGATTTCCTTCATTTTGACTTTGGGCTCATATATGATAGCAACTTTTTCAATATTAAATATACTCCTAACTACTATATATTTCATATTATGCAATATGTATACCACCCATAATACAATGCAATTTATTTTAAATACCAATAACATGTACTCATTCCTAAACTTTCTTCTTGATGTATTTATACAACGCCTCACAAAATTTATATATACATTATAAACTATTGTTAGTATTAGCTATAATTAATACTTATGTATTACTAATAGTACTCCAATAACCATCATTAATCTTTTGGTCTTACGCATGGTGAGTTATACATTATAACCCTCTTGACAAAATATTACTTCTTTACCAAATATTGGTTTGTCTACCTACACTAATTATTTTAAATCAAATGTCATAACTAAATGCATAAAACTATACCATTTATTAACTAAATTACTTACATCTTCTACACTACCCTTAAACCCCTAAACTACTAACTAATCTACTAAGACCCTAACTTACCATTAAAACAATTTCTAATCTTGTCATTACTAATCCCTAAGTTCATCTACATGGACCATTTCCCAGCTTATGCGCTCAACACCTCCCTCCCAAATTTTATCCATTCTTTGTTCTCCTTAAACCATGTACCCTTCTCCCCTTTACTCCATGCACCCTCTAAACTAACCATATCCCATACATCCTTAATTTTCTAACTACTCACATGTTTACCCAAATTCCTGACCTGGTTAGACCCCACATGGAGATATGTGCTACACATGGAAAGGAGGGTCAGACTTGGGACGTGTCCTATTTTCCAAAAGACCCCCACTCTCCACATTTTTAGCTTCTTACTAGCCACGTGGCCCACCACACTACTAAGCCACCCAATCCCCTCTTTATGTCATGCGTGTGCAAGTTGGGTGCTTGGGAGGTGCTAATAGAGGAGGTGATGTGATGCTTGGACCAAGCATTAATGTCAAGGAAGACATATGGGGGATAAGGAGTAGGGTGGAGGGGACCACCGACTTCCTTCCTAAGGATTCACCTAATCAAGTGTCACATCTCAAATTGTTTCCTTTCCCATTATATATATATATATATATATATAAATTCCTTTCATACTTGCCTCCTTCCCATTATGGGATCGATTTCCTAGGGAAGGGAAATGAGAATATAAAGGGTTTCTTTTATTTATTTTATGTTTTATTTTAATTTTATTTATTCTATTTTGTGGGTTGTGTTAGGATGTGAATTTCCAAGTATCTTTTTATTTGAATTATATTCTTGAGTGGTAGCTATGCCGTAGTCTCCTAGACATTTATTTAGGATAGTTTAAGTTCTATTTCATTAGTTGGCCATATTATATTATTAATTTTATATATAGTAGATCCCACAAAATATTCTTTCTAAATACTTTATTGGTTTGTAATAGAATATAAATTTTAGTTCTACTCTCCATACAAATTCCAGAGAGAAAAAGGTGCATCTACAACAAGGTTTTCAAAATGAAACTTATGCAATTTTTTTTCAAGCTAGTTTTCTTTTAATCCTACCATGGAATTTGAGTGAACATGTTTGATAATGTGATGGTATTATCTAACCTAGGAATTTATTAGGACTTGAAATCCAAAT
This sequence comes from Cupressus sempervirens, assembly GCA_028749045.1. NCBI lineage: Eukaryota > Viridiplantae > Streptophyta > Pinopsida > Cupressales > Cupressaceae > Cupressus > Cupressus sempervirens. The sequence continues at coordinate 877,537,123 of CM053787.1, forward strand.
GAACTAATATACATGCATGTATAATAAACTATCAAAATATAATAATTTTCTTCCATTATATTGAATACATAACATATAATTTTTACAATGCAATCATCAATATTAAATCAACTATATCAAAAGAAATCTTTCACACAACAACTATGAAATTTTACTAAAAAATCATTTATAGATCATCATAAGAAGGAGGGTCTCATTTCATAATTTCTCCCTATTATATCAAATCACATAATGTGAAAACTTACAATGAATATTTCCTTACAAGTAAACTATATACAATTTCTCAATCTTTCCTTACACAATTTCAATAATATACAATGATAAACAAATCCCTTTTTACATCACAATGAAATAACAATGGAGACTTAATATCACAACACATTTTGAGATGACATGAAACATTGGTCTCTCTCTCTACACACTTGTTTTTCCAACATTACCAAGGGAAACCCTAATCTCTTCATCGAAACATCTTCTCCAAAACCTACAAAACAATTCAAAACTTGGAACCATGGGGGCTCACCTCACATCCTAGGCTTCTATGAAGCCACCCACTTGTAGGGGAAACAAAGTGCAAATGGGATATACACACATCATTTGTCAATGCATGAAACACATCACATAACACAAAATAATCCCTCCCATGTCTTGAACCTTGGTTCACCATTGGAACCTTTAATATAGGGTGAAGGTGTGCTTTCAAAAAGGAGACTTTCCATATCATACCATATCTACAATAAAAAAAAATTCATGCCCTTTCAAGGTTTTTCACAAATCAACAAAATCCCATGCACTTTTGGGGCTTCCACAAACATCCCCCAAACATACTACCAATGGCTACAGCTTCCTTGAAGCCCATACTCCATTAACTTCCTCTCTACACCATCTTTCCCTTATCACCCCCAAAGCAAGATATGAATGAATATGGCATACAATGGAGCCCATACTCCAAGGTTCTCAACTATATTTCAAGCCCAACTAAGCCCTTCAGCCTAGACTTCTCTTCCCTTCCCAAAGAGTGAGTGAAGTCCTCACACCCATAACAACACTTGAAATTCAAATAAAAACAAAAGAATCAAGAAAGAAATCTAAGAAAGTTACATGAACACAATATATATTCACACCATCACAACACAACATCAAAATCTACAATACCAAGATTCACTATACAATGCATGATCCCATAGCAATTACTCCATGCTTACAGATTCATTATGCAATGCTAAAAGAAAGAACATGGTCATGGTTTGAACACCAACCTTGGTCCAAGCTAAAGGAAATGGTAGTTATTGTAGAGCTCCCTTAGTCTTCCTCCAAAACCCTAATTGTCTCTAAACTTAAAGAGTGGGTGAACACCCCACTAGTTTGTCCAAGACTCCCTAATAAGGCCTTCCCACTAGCTATTTTAGGAAAGACACCAAGCCACTTCTTCTTACAAACTTGTCACCCTCTAAGTTTGCTATATTTGACTTAATGGAAACATGGGAGAGAACACATGTGACAACTCCATTTTCGAATTGGTGGAAGAATGCATGGGTAAAGGCCCCCCCCAAGCTGTCTAGTCACTATCATGGTCAAAATTAGGTCCCTAACATGTTATACTATCATATGGGTAGCTCATTTTCACATAAAAGACACTTTGGGACCACCTAATGACCCCTCAAAACCATAGTCAAGTCTAAAGTCTATTTTCTTTTGATTGTGACCCATCCTACCCCTTGTCAAGTGAGTTTACTTACTCATTAACAAGGTAATTAGTTATAGGGTAAAATGCCACCATGACCAAAACCCTAAATGACATGTCATTATACATAAGATCCACAAGTGTGAAGTGACACATAAAAGCACATTCCATGTCATCATGGCATGTCCCTAATGCATCTTTATGATTAAAATTTTTACACACAAGCAAGCTCAGATTTACAAAATAAAACACATCACAATGAGGCTTTTGAATATTCCAAAGATTTTCTTTGGTTAAACTATGCTCACATAGTTTTGGAACTTGTTTTCCCCAAAAAATTTCCTTGGTTCCACTTTTTGCACATTAAAATCAAGCATCATTAGTCCAAGGAGGTCATATAAAATACATATATCATAATTCATATTAACATAATTCAATTAAATTTTCTTTCTGAGTTATTTCAAACAAATCATTCAAAATGTTAAAATATCAAAATTTGCATATCATAAATCATCATAATCAAATTAACATTTATCTACATATCACATTAAATCATAATCATCATAATCAAATTAATATTTATCTGCATATCACATTAAATCATAATCATCATAATCAAATTAACATTTTGCATCACATCATAATCTAATTCTATCCTGTCATAAAGTTGCATCCATATGTGTTCAATCATTCCATTCCAATTATCAAGTTCTTAGTACATATCATAGATGCAAAACACTACTGTAATGTCAAAATCAATAGATAGGACAAGCCACTATCCATCTAAGTCTTGAGTAATGTCAAAATATCCAAATCTCGAATACCAAAATGCAAGTAACATACCTCCATTTAAACATTGAATTTCACATTACAAGCATTTCTTCAATTCAACTTCTATCAAAGCAATTGAAAAAGGTTAGAACATGAACAAAATCATTAATTATATTATTTATGTCTTAATGTGTACACATAAGTGTGGATTATCAAAATGCAGATATTAAAATAACTTAACCCTATAATCTTGAAAGTATATCAAAACATCAAATTAGAAGTATCACAATGCAATATGTTTGATGAATTAGGTGAGGCCTCAAAAATTGATCATGATATTCATTTAAGAAGCATGGAGTGCAGTGGCATTGAGGACATCAAAAAATGGTTGCAAATGACAAATCATTTCTCCTTAATATTTCCAACTACTATATGGATTACATTCACGTCATGCCAAATTAGCCACATCAGGTAGTCAAATGAATTTGACCATTCTATCTACCATGTGACCTCATACCCTTGAAACATTTCACCACCTCATCCAACATGTTGACCATCTTATTGACCTACACCCACATCTATTCGCAGGTTTGCATCTTCACAACTTATCCTCTTTATTAACTGCTTGGCTCTACAAAACAACCACCTTCTTGCATTATGCCTTATTGCTGCCTCACAGCTCTTTACTATGTTAGCCCTATGATCATTGCAACCCTAAAAAAATCATGAAATTGGCCTTCTCACACCCTTGTTGTGGTTTGGAATTAACAACACTTTAATTGTGCGATGATGCGAAGGCATCCATTTTTCCTTTGTTGTGACTTAAAAATTGATCGCATCTTAGATGCTTGTGATGGTGTAAAGACCACAGCCTCAACTATTTGATGGTCCTCAAAAATTCACAATCATTTATCTTAACCACAGACCATACCTTGCAAGGCAACAAAAATAATCCTAAATTGTTGATCACTTCATTATGACTACCTTTTTCTCCTCTCTACTAACCGCTATGACTCTATGATTAGCCCTCAAACTAACTACCATCACACCATCATGAGTTAAGTTTATACCCTCAATGTTAACCCTGTGATGGTGCACTCAATAGCTTGCATGGTTTTGTTGCCTTAACCTTGGTTTGCTTTGAACCTCTTGTGATGGTGCTAACAATGTATTTCACATACTTTGTACATGAAATAATAACCCATCTCCTAACCCTGCAAAACCCCAATGAAAGTGTTCACTACTTCGCCACCTTGACTATGGGTTGGCATTGACCACTTGCGATGATGGAAAAGCATATAAATGGATTATTGTGGTTAACTTCGTGTTGTTGTAGCTTGAGTCCACTTAAACTTGAAGCTACCTAGGATCATGTGCTCCATAGTTAGTCACTCCTTCACAACCTAAATATGAATGCCAACATTAATAGCTACAAAACTATGCAATCCATGAATTTGACTATTTCACACCTTCACAACCTATCTAATAGTTAAGTCATCAACTAGAGTGATAGGGAAATGAAGAAAAAATTGCATCGTCACAACTTAAAATCTCTCATTCAATGCAAAGGATTACAAGGCTTAGGGATATAAAGGAAGAGTTAAAATTTTATGTATCCCTAATATGCCTACATGGTAATAAATGAATGATCTAATAAACATAGATATGGCTATCATCTTGGATGTTCCTGAGACTTACAATATTTTGAATTTTAGGAAGGGCGAATAAAATGGTTAATAGATATCCAAGTACAACTAAATCTCTAAAAAGAGGAGAAATAGAGAAAACCACATGGGAAAACCCCTACTACAAAAAGAGATGGAAATAATATTGAAACAAAATAGTGAAGGATTGAAGAAGCCTCCAAACAAAGGAATTTCCTAGAAGATAGGAACAAAAGATGATAATGAAGAACACAACTAAAGAATGAAGCTGTAAACACTACCAAATAGTTGATATGAAGAACCTCTAATGTATAGAACATGACTAGGTAGAGAATACCAAGTCTGAAGAGCTGATCAATCAAAGATGGAAGGTATCTTCATGGCCTCCAAAACTAGGAATGAAAGAATGTCTATATAGTAGATGATCCACCTCACCAAATGCATAGATATCCAACCATTGTAATCACCTAATACATAGCATCAAATACTGAATACATAGCCAACTCTGTCAAACCAAGAAAGAAATAGAACCAACATAACCCCCCTATAATGTTGAGAGGTAAGACATGAACACTGAAACATAATACAATATCACCTATAGAAAGAAGAACTAGGAACACTGAGAGTGAAAAATAAGTACAAACACCTATAATGGCACATGTCATCGAGACATCATGAAGCTAACATCATAGAAAGAACACCAACTTAACAAAGGAAGATGACAAACATGGCCAACATGAAACCCCCCAAGGCACTTTAAAATGTAGTGCAAGTACAACAAAACAAAAAGATGTGCAAGATCCCTAAATGCAATAAAGTGATGTCAACAAAGATCAAAAGAGACATAAGGCTGGTACAAGAGATATTACAACCCATGAAAAATCATTTGAAGCAAAAAAATTGATCTCTAGGCCTGGAACAAGCAAGATATCTACCAGAATGCAAAATCACAAAAAACTAAATGGGATGTGCTTGGAGAAGAATTTGGAAAACAAAATGTCTCAAGATATGTCTCCTAGAGTGAAAAATATAACTTTTGAATTTGATAGACAAAACAACTATCTAAAGAGCACCAAAACTAAAAAAAACTTGCACCAATAGAACAGGCACAAAACCAAATTTCTGACAATATCTCCTATGTGAAAAATGGACTCTAGATGAGTAAGTTATGGCCAAAAAATCATAGGTAGGTCAAAAAGAATTGGAAGGGAAAAAATCCTTGACTTGGGATCTATGTCAAAATGCCTTAGGAAGCATGCCGATAAATACCAAAATTTACCTCAAGATTCATGTTAGACCTAATTAATTTTTGTACCAAAGTACCATGATTTATGTGCTAAAAAATCTCAATTTGCATACTAAAAATCTCTAGGTGCATACCAAAAATCTTGATTTGCATGCCAAAAGACCCAATTTGCATATAAAAATATTAATTTGCATACCAAAAATCTCAATTTGTGTGCCCAAGAATCTTGATTTTCATACAAAAATCACAAAATTTCCACCTCGGGAAATGTTCCAAATCTAGGAGCAATATTTTTTTCTCAAATTCCAACTGTGTCCAAATCTGACAAAATTTTATATGAAAATAAGGGTTTTTGGGTGCTATAAGCTTACTAGTGAGGTATGTTTGGCTCAAAGTGCACCAAAAATAGTACCCCAGATATAATACAAAAAAAATCTGAAAAATGAAACCCTCTAAAAAAAAGCATAGATCTAAAAGCCAAGACAAACTTCTCATAAACAGAATAGGGGCATGAAGATCTGGAGCTCTGATACCATGTTGAAGTTGATGAAATCTCAACCCTACAGCTCCCAAGAATCACCTGCATGCAAATACCTGCCACAGAAAGAGAGAAGCAAAAGCTATGGAGGCTGTAATTCCCAGATCCATAGGTAAGACATTCTTGATGAGCAAAAAAATAAATTTCTATTATCAAAAGTGAATGAATGAATTACAAAGAGAGATCTTCCTTATAAAGGAGATCAAAAACCTAACATAAATCTACCCTAGGTTGCATGATAATAATTAATAAAAGAATTAATTATTATATGCCCAAATTTTAGCCTAAGTAAACTAGAGATAATAAGTGACTTAATAATAAATCAATATGATTTAATAAATAAGAAAATACTTTATTACTCTAACAATCATTATGTTGAAAATGACCCAGGTGTGAAACATTTAGAATACTGCATTCTCTAGAATAATGCTTTGTTGCTAAGAATGCTTTTTATAGTGACCTTCATTCTAGATGTGAACAAAAAATAAATGCATTATCCATAGAACCCTTTTGGGGAGAAGAGTCCTTAGAAGATGAATATACATTTTATGTTAATACAAGAAGAATAAGACACCTAGATCATCGAGTTCTCTCATATGGAGAAGAACCAATAAGAAGAATTATGATAATTGAAGAAAGAAAGGTTCTCACCATTGTTGCATTGAATAAGCCAAGAACAATTACAAATTAAGGAATAAAATGATTAATCCAGACCCTAAAAGAAATGACAAACCTTCTCTACACAAAGGGATTGAAATAGATAAGCCTCCTCAAAACATCTCACAAGAAGGATCAAATATGGATGAACATGCATCAGGTAAGAAGCAAGCAATATATTCTTTTATTTCAAATGCTTTATCTCAATTTAAAGTTTCTGTCCCATTTTTAGAAATTATGAAAATTACTGAATATGGCAAAGAAATTTTGAAAATTATATTAAAGACTAATAAAGGCCATGAGAAGAATCATATTGAGGGGATCACACTTGTCATTTATCTATGGAATAATGTTAATGAAACTCTCCCCCAGGTTTACCCCTTTTATTTGACTCTCCTTATAAATAATAAGTTAGTTAGGAATTGTATGGTAGATTCAAGAGCAACTATGAATATTATGCCTGCTGAAGTTATGTTTGAATTAGAATTGAAAGTAGACATAACTTATGGGAAGTGTTACATGATGGATAATAGGTTTGTCCTTGTCATCAGGGTTGATAAAAATGTTGACTTTAGGTTCCCCTCTTGTCTAGACATATCATATAAGACGTATATAACTGTGGTTGATGTCCCAACCTCCTATGGTATGTTACTCTCAAGACAATGGTCAAACTTGGTTGGAGGGTATATACAATTGCATTTATCTTATGCATTGATCCTTATAAATGGTAAAAATACAAGAATTGATAAAGAACCCAGGTTTGTGTATATCATAAAAATTTTTCACTCTGATATAAAAATTAGTTTTTGCCAAACGGATATAGACAATTTTCAAATAAATGTTAGCAAACCTATCCAAAGAGAAGGGAATTCTAATATTCTTATGCAAGAACAAAGGGAAGGAATATGGAACCTATATTTTGATGGACCATGTAGCAAAGAGAGAAATGGGGCTTGAATAGTTTTGACATCCCCTTCAAGTAAAACTTTCAGGTATGCATCCATGCTTAATTTTTAATGTACCAATAATGTTTCTGAATATGAAGCTTTAATTTTAGGAATGACATTGCAAAATATCATAAAATAAGGTTTTTGATAGTATTTGGTGATCCTAAACTAATTGTATAACAATTAAAAAACAATTTTTTGTCTAAATGCTCTAGACTAAAAATATATAAGAATTTTGTATAGAATTTGATTGAATAATTTTATGCTTTTTCAATCACTTGGATAGTAGGAATGATAATTCTCTTGCTGATATGATGGTTAATATAGCCGTGAAACAAATTGACACACCATGACAAGATATAGTTCAAGTGGAAATTAAGAACAAGACATCTGTACCAAAAAATATTTATAATTGGAAAGTTTATGAAGATGATAGGGACTCATTTAAATTTCTAACATGTTAGGAGACTTATCAAGATACTAAGATTAATTGGAATGTGTTGATTGAAAGTTAGGATTGAAAAGATAACATTTTGGGTGAGGAGATAGCTCATTTTAAGTCCAAAAAAATACCTAAAGGTTTGATCACATTAGAAAGAGTCATCAATCAACATGAAATTCTCAAGACACATACCCCTACCATAATAGAAGAGAAAGTTAAGAAGACCAACTTGTGGAATGAATGTTCACCAAGAGAAGTATTTATTGGTAAAAAGTTAGCTAAAAAATTCGGTCAAATTTAATTTCTTTACTAAGGAAATACATACATGTTTTTACGTGGTCATATGATGATCTTAAAGCATATAAAGATGATATCTTTCAACATGAAATCCTTCTAAATCTAGAAGCAAAACCATTTAGGAAAAAGAAACATCCAATAAATTTGATGTTAGCACCTAAAATGAAAGAAGAATTAATTAAAATGAGGGATGTTGGAATAATAAAACCAATACAATTTTCTATACAAGTCTCTAACTTGGTTCTAGTCAAAAAGAAGAACGATGATATAAGGTTATGTCTTGATTTTAGGAAATTAAATATATCTTCATTAAAAGATAATTATGCATTTCCAAATATGGAAGCTCTATTAAAAAAAGTTACAAGAAATGAATTGGTATCTATGATGGATGGTTTTTATGGTTATAATCAAGTAAAAAATAAAGAGACTAAGAACTAAAGAGACTAGGAAATACAAAATAACATTTACTACTCCATGGGAGACATATGTGTAAGCTAGGATTCCCTTTGGGATAACTAATGTAGGAGAAACCTTCAAGAGGGCCATGGACATTGCATTTTATAGTTTGATTGATCATATTTTGGCTATTTATTAGGATGATTTGACAACTTATTCAAAGGAAGTAGGAGACCATTGTTAACACTTGGAAAAAATCGTTAAAAGAGATCTTGAATAAAAAATATCTCATAATCCAAAGAAGTGTCAATTTGGAGTAACAAAAGAAAAACTATTGGGTCACATAGTTTCTAAGGAAGGAGTTAGAATAGACCTTGATAGAGTAAAGGCTATTGACAATATGAAAATTCCAAAGATAGTCAAGGAAATTATGTCATTTTTTGGTCTGATTAACTTTGTCAGAAGAAAACAATACACTGAATGGATACATAAGTGATACAAATGAAGAGAAGTGACAAGTCATTTATGAAAATGAGAAACCAAGGAAAGATGTGGAAGATCTGACTAACAAACTAAAGATAGAACAAGAAGTTAATAAAATCTTACCAAGTTTGACCTAAGCATGAAAAATATTGATGAATAGCTAAAATGACAACAAAGATCAAGATATACAACTGGACTTGGTTATACTGATAACAAAAAATTTGTAATTGGTGAATCATCTAAACCTGGTGAAGAAAAGACATACCAACATGGAAACAATTAGCAAAAGAAACCTACATGCTATTATTGTGGTAAATTAGGACATACAAATAATGTTTGTAGAAGAAGATTGTCAAATGTCTCACTGAAAGCATCTTTTAATGGTCTCTAATATATATGCTACAAGTTTGGACATAGAGAAAAATATTGCAAAATGAGATTCCCAAGTACATATATGGAAATAAGATTTATGATTAATTGTTATAGCTACAATTTATTTGGTCCAAAGGTTGAACATTGTAGGAGTGGAACTCTACTAACAAGGAAGTCAGGAAACATACAATGTAATAACTATGGAAAGAGAGGATACATGACAAGGGAATGTTGGTATAGGAGCACAAGTGTAAATACACAAAGATCATGTTATGTGTGCCACAAGTATGGTCATATCACACAAACCTATAGATACTGAAAAAAATAGATAATAGTCAAGTGAACACTAATAAATTGAGAAGTAACATAAAAAAGCATGGATCAAGAAGGAAGAGAAGGATGAAACCAATAACAAAGTGCCCAATTTAGCCAAGAAGGTATGTCATAAAATTGAGGTAGAAGGAGTAAAAATTAGGGTCAAATAATAATGTAAAACCATATTACTTCCCCAACAAGGTAATGGAGAATAAATAATAAGAAGTACAACACTATCGATAAGAAAAAGTAAAACCCTATCGGATTGAAGCTTATCTGCAAAGTTATTGTTGTAAATATACTAATTTCTTAGTTTACTATTTGCTTATTTTTTGAGGTTATAATTAAATGCAATGGTAATTCATTTGACACCTTTCTTTCAACGGAAATTAATAAGTGTAAAAAGTAAAAATCTGAAACAATCTACTTTGTGCATTACTAAGAAAAGGCGATTTGAGCTATCTTGTGCCCTAGAAATTATAGTAAATATACTTTTCTTAACCTAAAATATTTGAAGTAACTATAAGAGAATGGAAGCTATTAGAAAGAATCTTCTTGTTGTTAGCATCAATGAAACTCGATAACTTGAAGTCAGAGTATATCCCATGGATTCAAGTGTATGAGATGATACTGGAGCTCTTTCATCATTGCCACCATGGATAATATTGACTAAAGATATTACTTCTTTCATTCACAATAAGATTGTAGCATTAGGCAATCCAGGGATTGAAGAAATATACATAAAGGAGATATGTGTGGATGGAAGAGTGAAAGATGAATACAAGCACATTAAACTTCAAGGCCTCACTCACATGGTGCATATGCCTAAACTTTTTGCTAATGAATGGATTATATTTATATTGAGTAGAGTACACTTTGGAGAATTATGGATAGATTTGGATGGACTGGTAAGGATTGCATGGGATATTGTTACTAGAGTTACAGGTCTATTAGTGCAAGGAAAGGAATGCACATTAAGGGTTAGAAACATGACTAAAATGAGAAAAATAATTGAGATCACATTAGATAAAAGAGTAATCATGATAGACAAAGTGAAGCATGTAGGAACAAGGTTTGCTACAATGATTATTGGATACAAATTTTAATAGTCTAGTCATCCCAATAGTGTGTCAAGTATTGCAATCTAGACTACACATGAAATCATGACATGGGGTAAATAATATAATATTGTAGATATCATTGTAAATCAATTAAATGTAAATATGGAAAGATTAAAAAAGAATCGAGAATAAGACATAAAATTTGGTACATTAGTTGTATGTATATTCTTCTATGTTAAGAAATTTTTGCTTGGTATATTAAATATATAATGGAATGAAAATAGATTTATTATGTATTAGATTAACACATGAGTTGAGAAACTAGATGATGAATTTAGTAAATTTATGTGGATCTACTTCAAAGAATTCTAATTCAAACTGCAAGAGTGTTACCATAAACTAGGAGAAGTTGTCAAATGATATAAGGATAATCTATGCTTTATTGATGATACTGATTATTGCAGGATAAAACCAGTGGACCCAAGAACTTCTTGGGTTCCCTATCTTGATTATGAAGTATCTAAAGATGAAGTGGTTAGTTATGTTGATCATATATTGAGCCTACCAAAGAATACGTTATTAAAATAAATTGAACTTATGAAGAAGTTTTTGCATGAGGCCCCAATTATCAAAAAGGAGAAAAAGGAAAAGAGGATGTCTATAGTTGCACATGACACATTGAGAAACTTATTAGTATAAGAGGTCACACAAGCTATATCTACACTTCAGTTGGTCACACTGACAAAGAAGGGAAAAGGAAAAGAAGTGCAATCTACAAGTGAAGTCATGATGTAGGAGCATCTTGGGTTGCATGGCTATCCTACATACTTCTTTTCTTAGTTGTTGTCGAGCTCCTTACTGCTATTGAGCTCTTAGTCTTTGCCGAGCTCATTGTTGTTGTTGAGTTCTGTGCATGTTCTGAGTCCATAGTTTATGTCAAGTCTATAGTTGATGTTGAGTTCATGTTGATGTCAAGTTCATGTTGGTGTCGAGTTCTCTATGTTTGTCAATTTCATTTGGTGTCAAGTGCCTGTTAGTCCCAAGCTTGTGTAGGTGTCAAGTACCATTTTTGTTTTGGTCCTTCTTTGTTTGAGAAATTTGTGTTTGGTTCTATTGTGGGCTAATGTTGCATATTGAATTCTATGATTTTTATTTGTTGCGAGCCAACTTGTGGCTTGGTTTGCATTTAATGTAGGGGTTTATTTAGTTGGTGATTTGTAACAGGCAAAATTGTGGTCGTACACATATTTAAAAGGGTCTTGGGTAAAGTCTTAGATAAGGATTCATAGATGAGGAAGAGTAGAAGTAGAGTGAGAATGCAAAGATCATCCTTGAAGATCAAGTTTAAACTATAATGTTGGTCATAACCCAGAAGGCCTTACAGCTGGGCATGTATTTGAATGATTTGATGAATCAATAAAGTATTTTTATCTTCTATCTCCTTTGGTTGTTCTTTGTGTCATATTTCTGATTTGTTTACTCTTGCACATGACTTTGGTAGCTGGGTGTGCCTTTGGCCCTAGTTATCCATTGTATTCCCTATGTTAGGTGGTATCAAAGCTCAAGGTTCATTCTTGTGGAGATTGGATCACGTAGAACCCTAAGTTGATTTGGTTGTGGGTAGCAATTTTGAGGATTTTGCCTACAACTTCTAGAGGGTTACAATCTTGCAAGAACCTAATTGTAAAGATGGTTCAAGGTAGAGGAAATGTTAACAAGCCATATTGGATACATTGAGACAAATTACAGCCAGAATGGATGTTGTAGAGATAGCCTAGAGGAGAGGAGCACATCTTGATGATGTGAGTAATGATGAAGTAGTAGCACCAAACCCTAATCTAGAACCTAAAGAAAATCAAGACGAGGCAAGATTGTTGAGAGTATTATCTAGGAAAAATTTAAAGCCTATTGTAGAAGTTGTTCCTTATGATGGGAAATTGTATACCAATATTGTGTTGGATTGGATCTCTAATATGGAGAAGTTCTTTGAGTATGAAAACACTCCTGATAATAGGAAGGTGAGAATTGTATTTACTAGGTTGAAAGGTCATGTGTCACTATGGTGAGAGCATTTGCGAATTGATGGACAAAGGAGAGGAAAGGAGAAGATCAAGACTTGGGTGAAAATGGTGAAAAAGGAAAAGAACAAGCTCCTTCCTATTGATTACTAAGTTAGCTTGTTGAGAAAGATGCAAAATTTGAGACAGAGACATGACCGTGAAGGAAGTATACCAAGGAATTCTATACATTGGACATTAGATGTGGACATGTGGATGATGATGTTGAGAAAATTGCAAGGTACATAAATGGATTGAGATCTGGGATCCAAGATGAGATAAGTTTTGTGAAATTGGAAGGTGTGGAGGAAGCATATCAATATGCCTTAAAAGTTGAGGAGATCTTTACAAAGAATCATGAACAAAGAAAAAGAGGTAGAGGTGGTAGATTCTAGAGAGGAAGAGGTAGATCTTATGGAGAAGGTGACATATCTAATAATTTTGTGCAAGATAAGGAAAACTCTGAATGGAAGAATGATGAAAAAGGAAAGATCGAGTGGAAAGGTGGTGATTCTTACCAAGGAGGTACTAGTGCTTATTGAGGAATAGGTAATTTTTATGCTAAGGTGGTTTTTGTGGTAATTTTTTTAGATGTGGTTAAGAAGGGCATAAATTCTTTGAGCATAGATCCTCTAAAAGTGGGCAAGGTACCAGAAATGTTGTGGTTCAAGGAGACACTAAGGGCTCACCAATTGGAATTGAGGCTAGAGAAAATCTAATGGTGAAAAGAACCCTATGTAATAAGGGAAGTGATGAGGAACCTATCCTAAGGAGAGCATTTTTAAGACCAGATGTAAGATGTTTGGAAAAGTTGCAAGGTGATTAGTGATAGTGGAAGTTTTAAAAATTTGACATCAAAACAATTGGTTACAAAGTTGCAATTCTAGAGGTTGAAGCATCCTAAATCCTACAATGTTTCATGGATCAAAGATGAGCATAAGATATTGGTATGTGAGCATGTGTTGTGAAGTTTAAGATTGGACATTATTTTGATGAAGCTTTGTGTGATATTATGCCTATGGATTGTTGTCAAATTTTGTTGGATAGAGCTTGGAAATATGATAGGTATGCTATACATGATGGAAGATTGAGTCAATATAATCTTTGGGTGAATGGGAGAAAACAAATATTGTTGTCTTTGATTGAAAGTCTAGATGAGGTTAATTGTACTACTATGAAAATTTACATGGTTAATGGGAAGCAATTTGAAAAAGTAGTGAAGAAGAATCAAGTCTAATTTTCTATATTCCTAGGATGCCAAGTTGTACTAGTAACAACCAAGTGATAGAAAATACCACTAACTGAGTAACAACTAGTGATGGTCAAGTAGCAAAAACTAGTGATAGTTGAGTACCAATAGAAATTGAAAACTTGATGAATAAGTATAAGGACATTATTTTAGAGGATATGCATGATGGTTTACTACCTCTAAGAAGTATAAGTCATTGTATGGATCTGATTTCTAGAGCTAGTTTTCCAAATAAAGCACCATATAGATTGAGATCTATAGAGAATGAAGAACTTAATAGACAAGTGCATGAGTTATTGTAGAAAGGTTTGATTGAAAAAAGTTTGATTCCATGTGTTGTATCTATTGTATTAGCACCTAAGAAGAATGGAGAATGTGTACTAATTCCATAGCTATTAACAAGATCATAGTGAAATATAGGTTTCCTATGCTGAGGATGGATGACATAATGGATTGTTTGAGTGGAGCAAAGTATTTTACCAAGATTGATTTGAGAAGTGGTTATCATCATATTAGAATTAGAGAGGTGATGAATCGAAGATTTCTTTCAAGACAAAAAATGGTTTGTATGAATGGTTGGTAATGCCTTTTGGTTTGACTAATGCACCTAGTACTTTCATGAGGTTAATGAATGAAGTTCTCAAGATATTTTCAAGTAATTTTTTGATTATTTATTTCAATGATATTTTGATATTCATTAAGACTAAGGAATACAATTTTGAGCATGTTAGATAAGTATTGCAATGATTGAAAGAGGAGAAGTTGATGATTAACTTGAAAAAGTGTTCTTTTATACAAGAGGAGATTGTGTATTTGGGATTTCTGATTTTAGCTAATGGTTTGAGAATGGATCTTGATAAGTTTAAAGCAATTTTGGAATGGCGTACACTTGAGAATGTGGGTGAGGTAAGATCGTTTCATGGTTTGGCTAGTTTTTACAGAAAGTTTATAAAGAATTTTAGTTCTATTTGTAATGTTATGACTGAGACAATGAGAGGAGATAAGAAGGTTTTCAAGTGGACACATAGAGCTGATAACAATTTTAAGAATTTGAAACAAAAGGTTGTTGAGTTACCTGTATTAACTTTGTTTGATTTCAATAAGGTATTTCAAGTTGAATGTGATATAAGTGGTAGTGCAATAGGAGCTATATTAAGTCATGAAGGAAAACCTATTGCTTTCTTTAGTGAGAAATTGAATGATGCTAGAAGGATTTATTTTGTGTATGATTAAGAGTTTTATGCAATTGTTCAAGCCTTGAAGAAGTGAAGACATTATTTGATTCCTAAGGAGTATGTGTTGTATATTGATCATAAAGATTTATAGTACTTGGAAAGTCAACATAAATTGAATTAGAGATATATGAAGCAGGTTGAGTACTTTCAAAGTTTCACATTTGTGATTAAGCATAAGAGTGGAGTCACTAACTGAGTTGCAGTTGTATTGAGCATAAAATGTTCTTTGTTGATAGAGATGAAGGTTGCAGTTCTTTGTTTTGATGAAATGAAAGAGTTGTATGATACTGATCTTGATTTTTTTGAGGCATGGCAAGAGTGCATAGAACCAAATCTATCAAATCACATGAGTAAATATGATGAGTATTTCATTCAAGAGGGTATGTTGTTCAAAGGAATTAAATTATGTATATCTATAAGTGATATGTGAGTTAATCTAATTAAGGAAAAGCATAGTGGTGGATTGGTTGAACATTTTAGAATTGATAAGACATTAAGTTTTCTCAAGGATAAGTATTATTGGCCATAAATGTATAAGGATGTTTAGAAATTTGTAAAAATTTGTGGAGTTTGTCAAGTTTCAAAAGGAGTAAGTTAGAATAATGGTTTGTGTACACCTATTTTTTTTCCTAGGAAGGCTTGAAGTGACACCAATATGGATTTTTTTCTTGGATTACCTAAGACAACAAAGGGGTATGATTCTATATTTGTTGTTTTGGATATATTTTCTAAGATGGCTCATTTATACCATGTAAGAAGACATTAGATGCTAAGCATGTTGCTGAGATTTTCTTCAAAGAGATTGTTAGATTGCATGAATTACCAAGAAGTATTATTCTTGAAAGAGACAATAAGTTTTTGGATTAATTTTGGAAGATTTTGTGGAAGAAGATGGATACTGAGTTGAAATTTAGTTCTACATTCCACCTACAGAAAGAGGTTGTGAATAGAAGCTTGGGTAATTTGCTGAGATGTTTAGCTGGAGATAAACCACATAATTAGGAGTTGGTGTTGACACAAGCTGATTTTGCATATAATAATTTTGTGAATAAGAGTAAAAGAAAAACACATTTTGAGATTGTTATTGGAATGTAGCCTAGAGGAATATCTAGATTGAGGGATTTTGCTAGTGAAAAAAAGAGAAGTGGTGTAGTGGTAGAATTTACTGATTTTGTGGATTCTTTGCATATGGAAGTGAAGTTGAGGTTGGAACAATGTAATCATAAATATAAGGAGAATGCTAATAAGTCTAGAAGACATCATGTTTTTGAAGTTGGCAATGAGGTGATGGTTCATTTGAAGGAAGGAAGATTTCCTAGTGGCATATATAGTAAGCTAAAGATGAAGAAATTTGGACCTTGTAAGATCTTGAGGAAGTTTGATAGTGTTAATGCTTATTAAGTTGAGTTAATTGATGACATGGATATATCTCATATATTTAATATTGTTGATTTGTATAAGTATCATGAGTCAGATGATGATGTTGAAGTATTAGATGATTATCTTAAAAAGTAGATTGAACAGGTATTGAATCAAAAATATGGTAAAAGCACAAGAGGAAAGGATTTCTCTAAACTTGTGAACAAACCCATTGAACTTGCTACAAAGATTTCTCAATCCAAGTTGGATTTAGCTCAGGTTGTGACATTGGCATGATTTAGGAGAATCATTTCTTTCAACCTTGGTTATCTAATGCAGGAGCATCTTGAGTTGCATGGCTATCTTTCATGCTTCTTTTCTTAGTTGTTGCCGAGCTACTTGTTTCTATCGAGCTCTTAGTCTTTGTCAAGTTCACTATTGTTGTCAAGTTCTCTATATGTTCTGAGTCTATATTTGATGTCGAGTTCATAGTTGATGCCGAGTTCATGTTGGTGTCAAGCTCTTTATGGTTTCCATGTTTGTGTTGGTGCTGAGTGCTTGTTGGTGTTAAGCTCATGTAGTTTTTGAGCATTGTCAAGTGCAAGTTTTGTTCCAGTCCTTCTTTGGCCAAGCTATTTGTGTTTGGTTCTAGTTTGGGCCAACCTTGCATATTTAATTTTGTAATTTGTATTTGTTGAGAGCTGACTTGTGGCTTTGTTTTTATTTAATGTAAGGGTTTATATAGTTGGTAATTTGTAACATGCCAAATAGTGGTCGTACAAGTATTTAAAGGGGTCTTGGATAGAGTCTTATATAAGGATGCATAGATGAGGAAGAGTAGAAGTAGAGTGAGAATGCAAAAATCATCCTTGAAGATCAAGTTTGAATTGTAATGTTGGTCATAACCCAGAAGGCCTTACTACTCGACATGTATTTGAATGATTTGATGAATCAATAAAGTGTTTTTCTCTTCTATCTCCTTTGGTTGTTGTTCTTTGTGTTGTATTTCAATTATGTTTACTCTTGCAAGTGACTTTGGTAGATGGGTGTGCCTTTGGCCCCAGTTATCCATCATATTGCCTACATCAAGTCATCACAATGTCAAAGAAGGAGGAAGAAGGTATCTAAGAAGAATTTTAGGAATGTACTTAGGAGGAAGTTACAAAGGAAAGAGTCATGAAAATTGATAAGGGAAAGGTATTCAAAAGAAGAAAAATGCAACATATTGCAATAGAAAAGAGAATAATGAGTAGGAATTAGGTTTAGACTCCACCACCTAAGAAAAAATCACAATATGAACTTGAGGAGGAAGTGAATTCACAGGGAAGAAAATCAAGACCAAGAATGTATACTAGTCCTATTGATTCCAAGGAACTTGCCAAATTTATTACAAAAATAGTATTAGTTGGAAAGATGGACACCGAATCATTTACAAAGATGATAGAAGAAGACAAGAGAATAATTGAGGATTCAATCATAATTTTTTATAGGAAATATGTAAATATTCTAAGGATATAAAGGACATGGTACCACATGAGTTATATACTACTTTATTATCTAGATGGAATTCAACAAGTATTAGGGTAAATGAACTGAGGAAATGAGTATTACAAGAATTATGAAGTGATCTATTAGTCAATGATGTAGAATTCTAGATGGATAAATATAAAAAATCTTTTAAACTAAGGTATTAACAACCATGGTATTAGTAGACAAAGAACCCATTTTACTATAGAATATCAAGGAGATTTGGTTAGAAGAATTGCAAAGAGATAAAAATGAAGCATTTGAGCAAGGACAAACTTCTAATGTTAATGACTTATTCTTAGTAAGTGGATTACTTGGAGCCAAAAAAACAAGAACTTATAAGAAACCTACATAAGAGAAAGTTACTAGTGAAGATATCACATACATGAAAGATGAATCAATAGAGGAAGAAAAAAAATGTAGAGAGTAGAAGCTCAAATATAGTCTACAACTGTTGACCATAAGGAAGACGATACATCTGATAAGGCAATAGTTTGTCAATCTACAATATAATTGATAAGTAGTGCTAATCAACCCAATCTAACTACTTAGTCTTCAATATCAACAAAGGAAGTAGTAAAGGATATGAGAACACAAGAGGAGAACATATTGATCGCAACATCAACACTAGAAGTATCAATGGTTATAGAAGGAACCAATGTGAAGAAAAAGATATTGGAGAAACACAAAGTCAACCTAAAGATATAGACACTCAGGAAATTCAAGAAAAGGATTAGCACACTAACAAGAAAGTTCCAAGTTCATCACAACTCACAACTATAGGAACATAAAGGACAATTGATAAGGACAAGGATAAAGACAAAGATAAAGATAAAGATAAAGAAAAGATAGAGACAAGAAGAAAGACCATGACAAGAGTGCACAATTGGGAGAAGTCAAAGGCAAGAGGAAAAAATAAGAAGAAGAAGAAGCTGATGATGCTTATGAAGTTGATGATGATCTACCAAGTGATGATCCCCAATTTGACATATTGAAGCAACCACTGCTAACATTGAATAAGAAGGACAAAACATTATTCAAGTGAGCATTTGATTATAAGATGGACATCGATGAGAGAAGATCAAAGAGGATTAAAAGACAACTACTATGAAAGAAATTGAGAATGTTCAAGAATATCATGCCATAAGTCACATTTGACAAGTAGAAATTGATACAAAGACAGTTAAAAGTATACTTTGATAAAATGGAAGAAGAAGGAAGCAATATAAAAGGAGAATTAGAAAAGGAAGTCACAAGAAAATTGGAGGAACAAAATGTAGAATTTGATAATCAAGATTACAACTTTGAAAGGGAAGCTAAAAGAGAACAGAAATGGATTATAAGAAATTGTTAACACTACATTAAGAAAATTAACTACTTTATGTAGTTTTGACACATTTACTTTAGATGTTGACAATAGGCTTATCAGTGTTCAAAATGAACAACTAAGTCATAATAGGAATCTTGACTCATTGGTCAATATAGTTCAATATCATTGAAAGTCAAATATATTATTACAAGAGAAGGAGAAATACTGTGAAAGCAAGATAAGGTAATCACTAAAATTTTGGAGCTACAAGGAATGATTAGTTTACATATTGATGTGATGAAGCAAAGCTTATCAAAAGAACAATAGAGTATACCAATGCCATAGGAAATGACATTAAGAGGAATGTAGAACATGGAAGAAGAATTTGAGAAACATACTTTGATACTTCAAGTATTAAGGAGAACACAAGATACATTGTTATAACTTATCAACTCAAAGTATACATCTATCATTAAGTATATGGTGAATTATTTATCAAGTTTTCGCTGTACATTTTTTATTTGGTCATGTTTATTGGCATTGACATCCATAAAAAAAGGGGGAGATATATTGCAAAAGATAAAGATAAAGAGAAAGGAAGAGATATACAAAGGTTACAGAAGAAAAGATAGATGAAGAGGATTATACGAAAGTAGATATAGAGGATATTGGAGCATGCAACATGGGGGAGTATAGGTATAGGTACAAAAGATATGATATATTTTTATTTATTTTTCATTAATGCCAAAAGAGGTGATTGTTGGAAACTGGATTAATGATGGAAATTAGATGAACAATTTGGTATTGAAGTCAAAATTACTAAGTTATGATTACTATTGGATTAAAAGAGAAGAAACTATTAGAAAAGGTATAAAAGGCATTATCAAAAAATGTTTATCAAAGAAGGTCAAGTGGAAAATTTATTGAAAAATTTATGAAGGAATTTAGAGAGTTGATCCAACCATAAGATCTATGGTCAAGATTAAGGTTAGGTTTATTGATCGCAATGATTTAAGAGATATATAGAAAAGGACACAAAGAAAAGAGAAGAGAGAAGAGAGTGAGAAGGAATGAGATATGTGAACAAGACAAAGTGAAGAAGAGCTTAATCAAGAAGGAAAGAAACAAGCTAGTTTGACAAGCTTAAGGAGAATCACAATATAGGTCAAGTTATCTTGTATATTACCTAACCATTTTCTGCAAGATTTACAAAGTCTCTTACATGACTACCAAGTTTTTTTGTAAACTCGTGTTAAAGCCTCTAATCATGTGAATGCCTAGATAGGAAGGATAAAATTTCTTAATAGGGTAGTCTTCATAGGCAAATGATATAATTACTAATGTATCAATGAGTTTTAATAGAGTGAGTTTCACATAAGGAAACACCTATTGAAAGGAGTGAATGAGAAAAAAGGTATTGAGGGAGGTGGGGGGGGGGGGGGGTGCGGGGGTGAATCAGGATCTCAAACTTTTAACTTCAAAACCAAGTTAATGAATTCATAGCTAATCCATCTCATATAATAGATCTACCATTAAAAATGTAATGCTAAAACATAAATGAAATACATCACATCCATGAAAGATTCAACACATAACATAATGATCTGGTAATCCATAAATTCTTCAATGAGAAGGTAAAACTGGGGTGGGGATGAACCCGACAAATCTTCACTATTACAATAATAAAGTTACCCTATTAGAGTTACAATGTTCAATCATAAGATATGATCTACCCCATGAGGAGTCTACCCTATTGAAATAATTAGAGACTATTAGATCTCACCTTGTTAAAGGATTTTACACTCACAATGAAGTAATGATTATGTTAGGAGGTTTACATAGGTCTATTAAAACCACTCTATCAAGAGATTTTCCCTAACTCAATTAACAATAACTAATTTAGTACTTGACCCTCATTTTTCTCTATAAGCTGGTCTTGGGTCTCCTCTTTGCTATATCTTTGATTTGATCTCCTAACTTGATAACTCTATTCAGTCCTTCACTATCTGATTGCTCTCTATTTGATCTTCTTTCAAACATAATCTTCTCTTCTTTACATGTGCATACACTCAACCATTCCTTCATTCATACACACATACACATATTGATTCTAGGGTTAGAATCCTCCTTAAATATATTTTTTGTGAAGGTTCTAGATCTTGATCAACAATTTACAATTCATCATCTTTTGTCATATCTATCTGATTTTCTGATTGGTTGATTTGCATGCCTTGGGATCATTACCTTCTAAAATGATGCATGATCACTTTCTTAGTTGTCTCATCAAATATCAAATGTCATATAAAAGTCAACCAAAATTGTTTACATATGTGTTTGTGTAATTAAAAACTCATGTGTGAAAATTGACCTGCTTTACACTTGAATGCTCTAACGCTCGGTCATATAGAGTTCTTCATGTTGTCACTCAGCTATTATATACCTACTTTCTTGGAAATCTTTAAATTTTCAATGTGCTTGATTCTAACTATATTGCTCAGCACATACACATGTTCAGTCTCTACTGAATACTCGACAATCACTATCTTGCTCGGTATAAGCTTTGTATGCTCGACCTTTACTATATAAATTGGTTGTAGTGATGACCTTGTAATCTTGCCTAGTAAATGACTAAGTGTTTGGACACTAATAGACAACATAGGCTTAGAGATCAACAATCTCCCCCTTTGACATTAGTGGCAAAAACACATCATCATGAATAATAATTTCTGTCCAAATGAGTACACCTCCTAAGACCATAGCTTGAATCTATAAAATGTAATGTTTGATTACTGATCCTTAATCTGCTCATTGCTTATTTTCCATTTGCTTTCCCCTATTCTTATTCTTATTCTTTTTTAAATTTATATCCCCTTGTTTTTGTCACTGATGGAACTTGGGGCTATTGGGGATAACTTGTACTTATCAAAGAATTGCTGATCGCATAGCCTTTATTCCATCTCTCCTTAACTTGATCCAAAATTTGAAATTGAATTTCTAGCTCAATAGCTAGATTAGTAAATCTTGTAATATGTAAAAAATGTGTATCTTTCTTCAAAATGTTGTTGGCAACGTATATCTCCTTCTAAATAATCTCTATATGTGGGAGTAACTAAAGTTGAATCAGCATCAACTTATTCTTAATCTTTGTGTCTTTATCCATGAGCTCAACTAACATATTTTGACTAAATGTTAGTTCATTATAAGAGGACGATCTTGAACTTGTATTCTTTCCCAATGTAATTACATTTTCTCTTATGGCTACATGTACCATCTCTAATGAATGTGTAGTATCAACTATAAAGAAATCAATATCATACAATTTCAAATACAATGAATTGATGTTTTAAAAAATTATTTCCAGTTGTGTGATAGGTGTAGAAAGTTCTTTTCTATGCACAAGTTCATGTGAGATATTCTCTAGCACTTTATGTTCAGCTCTTCTTTTAAACCATTGTAATAATTTGTCATTTGTCTCTATATCATCCATCTGAATCTTATCAGCTAAATATACTAACTAAACCAAAACTGTATGCTAATCATTCAAATCTGTGATTTCAAATGCATCTAAAAAACTATATTTGATAGTATGTAATACTTGCCTTCTCTTTTGCTCTCTTCTCAATTTTTCTTGCTTTGCCTTATGACATAACAAGGCTTGTAGTTCTTGCATTTTCTCAAGTTTTAAATTGTTCAAATAATACATAGGTAATGCGATTACCTCATCAAGGCTCACCATCTCATTATCCTCACTTGATTGAGTCACATCTTAAGATTGTGAGGGTGTATCACTTGGTAGTGATAATTGTAATTGTTTCCCATTGTCACTTGATCTTGATCTTGGCTACTACACTAGTGTAGGAATCACTTTTTGTTTAGGTATCTCAGTTATGTATTCGGTAACCTTTGCACTCAAAAATTGAATAAGAGCTTGACTAGCCTCTTTCTCTTTCTATGTTACTTCTTTTGCTACCAATTTAGTGCATATGTCCTTTTCAAAATTTGCCTTAGTTTGCAAAATAGGCATACAAATAAATGGTGTAAATATAATTAATGTTTTACCAATTTTCTTGGCACTTGTATCCTTTATAACTGATGTCACATCAAAATCATTAGTCTTCTTATTGTCCATCTTTGGATAATCTACAATCTCTAATAAAATTGGGTTAGTGTAGGGCTTAATTGGATCTAACATTAAACTTTGAATGTCATCTTCTAGTTAGTATATTTGGATTTAGTGGAGGGGTTTTAGTGTCTTCTTTTATTGTGATAGTCTCTTTTTGTTCACACAGACTAACGAGTTGTTGAATCTCCTCGGTTATCTTGGAAACTTCTTACTTGAAGTCATCTTCAAATTCTACTACATCTTGGCCTTCTCTCACTTTCACAGATAGAGTAAGAAATCCAAATGCTTCTTTCCATATCCAAATGCTATCTTGCTCAACTTCATGAGCTTTATTTTTCAAAATCTTATATGCCCTATCTCTTGGCATAAACTTCTTTACAAAATCTTTAAGGGTTATAAACAAAATTTATATCTACAATAAAGGATACTTCCTCATAGTACTTTTCTACAAAAGACTTAGGAATTATCATCCTATTCCTCATCTTTACTTTGAATTCTTCAAAATGATTTTCCCTTATTGCTTCAAACTTTTTTCCCAATCTACTAATTAAATCACTTATCTATTCTATAGCTGATCGATTTCTATCCCAAGTAATTGTTCCAATAGTAGGAATATAGTTTTGTACATAGAAAAATATATAGATTAATAAATATCCAAACTTAGAAGAGGCATTCTTCTCTTTCCTCACTACCTCTAATTTTTCTATAAGTTGGTGAAGTTGTAGCTCGACAATGTCATAGGAATGATCCTTCTTCACATTTTTTAGCCCAAATCCATTGCTGCACATGGTACATTGTTTAGCCTACTTGATTGATAAGATTTATGTGCAATCACACAAATAACAAACTTAACTAATGGGTCCTCAATTCCATCAATTAACATTCCTCGATCATTCCACTTTTCCTTGTTAAGATTTTTAATTTCATTCTTTGTTGTACTTCTTATACTCTTTGATCGATCCAAGGTAGGGTACCTAGTTATTCTATGAATGATAGCCTTGCTTATCTTGATCAGCTCACCTACTAACCATATCTTCATGTCATGAATGCGACTAAGCACAATCTCTATCCATTCGACCTTAAAAACCTTTGGAAAGGATGGGGCATGGGTAAGCCCTTTCTCAACAACAATCTTGTGTTCATCCTTCAAAATTCCATCAACACATAACTTATCATAAGCTGCTCTAATCTCAAAATCTCCAATTTCTCCTACTTTGCATAGATAATGGGATCTTAAATCCTGAACAGTCAAGACTCTAGGTAGAATTGATGATAAAGCTCCAATATCATCAACAATGTTTTCAAGGTTTACTAAACTTTTGAAATTAGGGGGAGGACTTTGGTCATTTCTTAAAATTTGTGCATTGTTGTCCTTTAACATTTCACTTCTAGATGCCATTATGAATGAGGTTTTTAATAACAAAACCTTCTGGAATATCTCCACTAAATATTTAACTAAGCACCGAGAGTAGTACATACTTTGTCTAATAAATTCATTGATATACTGTTATGATTGTTTTGCATTGGTTACAAAAATCACCTTAATCAGCTTAAAATTTCCTGTAAACTCTTTTGATCACCTAGTGAATGAAAATGAATGTCTAAATTTGATAAGCACCTTAACTTTTTTTTATTTAGGTCTGCATTTAATGTCTTCATACGTAGTTGGTGCATAACAGCTAGCTCACCCTCTATTTCTTGCTCAGTTAAGGTAACCTCACTCATCCAATACTAATTCATTCAGCCAATACATTAATTTCCTTGGTCACTCAGTCTATACTGCAAAGTTCGGTCAATATAGACTATAGCACTGATGCTCAATGCTCTATGATTTTCTTTATCTTCTAGTTCTTAATGCATCTTTACTTATGTAGATATGAACCTTTAGCACTTCTATGCTAGGAATTGATGTAAATTATAACATTGAATATATAGTTCCTACATACCACCTTTATTTAGTGAGATGTGGTCTAAGCACTTGGTCCATCAATTTGGGTGATCATAGTTTTGTCTACTCCACTACGTCCAGCTCTTACTATCTCTATCTATGTTTTCTTTCTTTCAGGTTTGTCATCTCCATTACTTGGTGCTAGTGTTGGTGCTCTAGTTTTGTAGTTTCTATTGATATGTCCAACTTTGAGAAAATTGAAACATATTATTTCTCCTTTTAGCCACTTCTTGCAATTTCCTCTGAAATGTGTTTGGATGCAATTCTTTGGAATGTATCCATATTCTCCATCATAGTGACAACTGTACTATGTATTGTAATCCCAATTATAGGAATTTCCTTTCCTTGATGTATGTGTTTGTTTCTTAGGTATCCAATTTGACTTTTTCTTGAATTTGAACTCATGAGCTCTATGTCCATACTTTTTCTAGTTTCAACAATGACCTTAGAATTTAGATACATTTTTTGTTGAGTCATTGTTCTTTGATCCACATTCACATGTTTGATGTCCTTCCTTTTTGCAACTAAAACAACCACCACTGAATTTAGGCTTAGGGGTTTGCATACCATTTTTTCTTCTACAAATGTTCAATGTATGACCAATTTTCCTATATTAATGACATGTAGGTTTGTCTTTAGATTTGGCATTCCTTTGTTCTTCTCTCTTGGATGATTCTCCTTCTTTAGTAGATGAAAAGTGCTTGTTGTAGCCAAGTCCAAAGTATCTTTTATTTTAGGTGAGCTCAATAGTTCTTCAAATTTTTTTGGTTGCTTCATTTGGTTTATTCATTCTCTCCATAAGTTCCTTTTCATGCCTTAACTCACTTTTCAATTGCTCATTCAGTAACCTTAGATTTGTGATCTCCAAATCCTTTTAGTTTGCTTCCTGATTTGCAACTACTAATTGATTTATCATATCCAGCCGATTATTTGTAAGCTTTTGTAATTCAAATGATATCTCTTTGAGTCTAATAGCCATCTATCTTTTGTCTTCCATTTCTTTCTTTTGTTGTTCCATTGCTTAATATAGTGTAACTAATTGGATTTCTTGTTCTTTCTTGAGATCTTATACTTCTTTTGTTAGGGCACTATTCTTCTCCACTAATTTTGTCAATGCTTTATTATTACTACCAATCTTTCCACTGTAAAGAATTCCTTTTGTGTCAACTTATTTGTACTATGTATCATTTTACTAAATATATATCTCTTTCCTTATTTTTAGGATTGTCCTTAACTCTTCTATTGTTGCTTCTAATTGTTGCAATATGATTTGGATTTCAATCGTTTGGTTCTCAATTATTTTTCCCATCTCATACACTTCCATCTCCATGATATGATCCTCTCAAGATGACACACTTCTTGATAAGAGAGCTGAGCTCTGATACCAATTGTTGGAAGAAGTAAATGTGAAATAAGATAGTGAGAGGGGGGAGGGGTGAATCAGGATCTCAAAATTTTAACTTCAAAACCAAGTTAATAAATTCACAAATAATTCATCTCATATAATAGATCTACCATTAAAATTGTAATGATGAAACATAAATGAAATACTTCAAATCCATGAAAGATTCAACACATAACACAACAATTTGGTAACTCACAAACACTTCAATGTAAAGGTAAAATTGGGTTGGGGGCAAAACCCACAAATATTCACTATTATAACAATAAAGTTAACTTGTTAGGGTTACAATTTTTGATCATAAGATATGATCTAGCCTATGAGGGATCCACCTTATTAAAAGCTTTATATACTATCAGGTCTCACCTTGTTAAAGAATTTTACACTCACAATGAAGTAACGATTTTGTTATGAGGTTTACATAGGTCTATTAAAATTACTCTATTGAGAGATTTACCTTGACTCAATTACCAATAACTGATTTAGTACTCAACCCTCATTTTTCTTTATAAGCTGGTCTTGGGTCTCCTCTTTGCTATATCTCTAATATGATCTCCTAATATGATAACTCTATTCATTCCTTTACTGCTTTCATTGTTCTTTGTCTGATCTTCTTTCAAACTTAATCTTCTCTTCTTTACATGCACATACACCCAATCATTCCTCATTCATACATGCATACTCATACATATTCTGGGTTAGAATCCTCCTCGAATAGATTTTTTGTGAAGGTTCTAGATCTTGATCGATGTTTTACAATTCATCATCTTTTGTCATTTCTATTTGACTTTTTGATTGGTTGAGTTGCATGCCTTGTGATTATTAACTTCTAAAATGATGCCTGATCACCTTCTTAACTGGCTCTTCAAATATTAAATTTCATAATTTTTTTGGCCAAAATAGTTTATATATGTGTTTGTGCAATTACAAACTCATATGTCAAAATTGAATTTCTTAGCACTTGAATGCTCTAACACTCGATCATGTAGACTTCTTCATGTTTTCACTCATCTTCTATATACCTACTTTCTTGGCAATCATTAACTTGTCAATGTGCTCAGTTCCAACAATATTCCTCATCGCATACATGTGCTCAGTCTCTACTGAATAATCAACAATCACTATCTTGCTTGATATAAGCTTTGTATGCTCAACCTTTACTAGATAACTCAGTCATAGTGATGACCTTGTAATCTTGCCTTGTAAATCACTAAATGTTTGGACACTAATAGAAAACATAGGCTTAGATATTAACAACATCAATGTATTAACAAATCCCTGTCCTTGGAGCTAGCTGCTACTAAAAAGATTAAAATGAATAAGAGGGTGGAGGTGGAAATTAGGGATTTAGATGATGAAATATGTGGGAGAAGAAGAAGGTAAGGAAGAATAGCTAAAACCTAAGGTAGATACAAACAAAATTTTGGTCACTCTTAGGAGGAGGAGTAGGAGGAAGACACCAATTTAGAGGAGAGTGATAAGATCTCGAGGGATGGTTAGGAGAAGGGGAAGGATGCGACTAATAAAGAGGTGGAGAAGTGGGATGACACTATTGATGGCACCTGGGATTTTGAGGTAGAGAACCCTACCAAGGGCCCCTCCGAAGACACCACCATATTTTTGCTACCATCACCATACCTTCTGCTGATAATTAGGATAACCCCAAAACTGATAAAGCCTCCCTAGACGCTATCTCCTCCCCTATAAGGAAGATGGGTTAGAAAGTTTTAGGACTCCACTAACAATTTGGATGTTTAAGACAAAAGGAACTCTTCGACGAATTGCAATGGGGCTCTAAACCTAAGTACTTTGGAGGATGGGGCTATTATGCGTAAAGACTTCTAGGACCTGAAGGACAAGTGCAATGCACTGGAGGAGGGCTTCACCCTCTTCCCAACGTTCACCCTAAAGGTGATCTATGCGGTTGTGACCACTCTCCATCTTCTAGCTCACGAGTCAGAGGAGGAGGACCTTGGGAAGGAGGACTCAAAGTTGCACTATAACTTCCTCACCAAAGAGTGGGCCAAAGTCCTCCTAGCTGGGAAGGGAAAGAAAAAATATGCCATTTAGTGGCCTCCTAGTGCCTGGTGTTTTTTTTGGTACTCTGCTGGTTTTTCTCTCCATCTTGTGGAGATGGTTTTGTTTTTTCTATTGAACTTGCATACTAGCTGTAGGTGGTACGATGTAATGACCACTTACATGCATTTTGTTAACTTGTTAAACTTTGCTACTTTTAAGAGTAGGAACTCTAGTACTATTAATTATTATTATGTTGTTTCTTATGTTTTTGATGTAAATCGTTAGGGGTCTATGAAAATGTTTTCTAGATTTGTGTTGGTTGTTTCACCA
Organism: Cupressus sempervirens; assembly: GCA_028749045.1. Lineage (NCBI taxonomy): Eukaryota > Viridiplantae > Streptophyta > Pinopsida > Cupressales > Cupressaceae > Cupressus > Cupressus sempervirens. The sequence goes on from CM053787.1 coordinate 877,566,554, forward strand.
CTGTTGTAAAGGGCCAACCCCCTAGTTTTGGCTACTTTTATATCAAAAACAACACCAATGTATTCCTAATTGACAAACCTTTTTTAGTACAATGAAAAAGTTGTGGGTTCCATCCTCACCACAATTTTCTCCTCTGACAAAGAGTTTTCTGCAATACCTATATTATTATGTTATGTGAATTTTCTTTCATGGATTATTATTTACTTTTGTGCATATGGATTGATTATGTTTAAATGGTTGAGCTATCGGGTAGATTTGGATTATTGGAATACAATTCTTACAAATTATTAGTTAAAAGAAAAAATTGAAATTGTAGGCTAAGCACTGATTCCCACACCTCTCAGTACTTAATCTTTCCTACCTATAATTAACACATAGTCTGAGAGGGGGGCAGGGGTTATTTATAGCGAGAGGTTAAGGATTATAAATTAGATAAATAGAGGTTAGGACTTAGTGTAAGAATGAGAGTAGTTAAGAGTTAGTAAGAGAGAGATTAAGAGTTAGTCAGTGAGTTTGTGTGTGTGTGTGTGTGTGTGTGTGTGTGTGTGAGAGAGAGAGAGAGAGAGAGAGAGAGAGAGAGAGAGAGAGAGAGAGAGAGAGAGAGAGAGCATGATTATACTCTTACATACCTATTCACTCCATGTTTGGAAAATAATGGCTACCTATTTTAGACCATGATTGATTCAAATGGATGGAAAATAAAATATTAATTTCTTAGTATTATTTGAGTTTCATTAGCTTTCAAATATCTTCAATATCTTTCCAACTCATTTTGAATGGACTTAGGCTGACTCTAGATGTGAAAGTTATGGTTTTGTAGTAGCTTGGCCTATTTTTATATCTTCAAAACCAAATCGGCTTTTGAAGTTATTTATCTTCCTTAAAACCTGATCGATTTTTTCTTTTTCTATGTATTTTTACTAGGATTTGTAACCAATCCTAGCCGCTTTTCAAAATTTCAAATAATCTGATCGAGTTATTCATAACATGGTTAGGTTATTGACTTGTGGTATCCACTAAATAGTACACCATCTTTGTGCACACACCCAAGGTACAGGTTGAACTTGGTCAACCTATTCTAGTATAGATTAACTTGGGTTGACATATGGTAAGGTTATCTTGAGAAGGGTTAACGTCAAGGTCTCAGAAAGTGCATAGATAAAAATGAAAGAAAAGGAACTAAATAGGAGAAAAAGATACTTGAGGAAAAATCCATCCATGGTCCATCAAGTCACTAAAAGTCAAGAACTAAAATGTCTTAAATGATTAGTGCTTCTATTTTAAGATGGTACACTTCTAAAATATTGATTTTTGCATGCAAATCCTTGGTAGTTTGAGCATGAGACTACTAATGGAAATGAGTTATTTGTATAGATATCTACCATAGAATGAAGGAATTTAGTTATTCTATGAACTATATCATTCCAACATAAAATCCAACCTGAAGGTTGAGTGGGCATAGGTTGTAAATTCTAAATTTTTTACATGTGAGGACATTTTGGTGAGTGACACAGAAGTGAAATATTGAGAAAGAAAAAAGATTAAGAGAAATGTGGCATGACAACACATCATTCAATAAAAAATTCAACAAGAAAGTGATCTAACAAGATGAAATTAGATAAAGATAAAACTAGAAAGGGTTCATATATCCCAAAGGACAAAAACTATTGAGAGAATATCATGACACAATCAAGGAGTTCAATAACTATAATATAACCATCCCTTAAATTAATCCAACTATTCCAAAGTACATGCAAAAGTTAGTGGTTGGTATTGGGATAAAAGATGCCTAATTTATTATGTGTTGGTAGAAGCAAGCCTCATACTCATAATTTTCCAACAAAATGGTGAACTGTTATCCTTTTAGAAATTTCTCAACCATATTTAAGTCTCTACAAAAAACCCAAGTGGTTGGAAGTAGTAAGTCAACAAGGTATGCTCTTTCCACCACATCATTAAGAGCTTACATTTTAGTAATGCCAAAAAATAATAATTTCTAATTTGCATGACAACCCAGATCAACCTATTCATGAGATTCTCGTCATGATTAATAATAAAACTTTGTTAACATGGCACACAAAGGGTACTAACCCCTCCTTTTCCAGATTCATTCTTGGAAGAAAAAATTAGGTTGTTTTCAAATTTACATGACATGAGGCTATAAGAAAAAAACTATTTATCATAACCTCATAAAGGCACAAAATATCTATCTAAGGAAACTTATGTGAAACATCTTGTATAGTATATTTACAAGAAAGGTTTGTGAGACCCCAAACATTCTAGGAGAGAAAATTTATTCTAAGGCATCATTCATGTCATCCTTGTTCCTATGAGAGGATAAACTATTGTGCAAAAGTTTCAAATCTGAATGAGAAATATGATAAAGGTCCCTTGAGATTACTTGTATTTTTCTTGGTCCTTTTTCTTTAATGTACTCTCTCAAAAGAGGGAAGCAAGATACATGAAAAAAGGAAGATGAAGAGTTAGAAAGCAATGAAGCTAGTTGCAAAGTGAAATCTCATAGAATAGAGCTATTTAAAACTATGGCATAATTTATGGCTAGTAATGACTTCCCTTGAATAAAAGAGTTTGAAATATTACGTAGAAGGAATACATTCTTGGAAGCCTTGGAAGGCATAAGATCCATAGATGGTGAATCTATGGGAGGTTTAATATTATTGAGGGTAAGAAGACAAAGATTTCTTTCCCTTGTAGTTGTTTAACTAGCATCTTCCTTGGGGGTTTCTTGACCTCAAGTAGCAATAACATCCTCAAGAGGAGGTTTAGTCTTGGACATAGGCAAAGGGAAATCCTTAATTTTATGGTCCATTGATTTAAAATTGAACTTGTATTGGAGAAATTCAAATTTATGACACATTGGGAAAATCATTTCCCACCAATTTGTATATCAATATTTTCCTTGAGCTCTTTGTGAGATCAATCTCAACATAAGCTTCTTCTGAAGGAAGGCATGAAAGAAATGCATAGGCTCTATGAAAAATACTTGACCCAAATCTTGTGCAATATTTTACAAGAATAGCCAAAAAGGAAAGGGTAGAAAAAGAAATTCAATTCAAACATGGAGTTTGATTTTCTTGTCATCAGAGAGAGTGAAGTCTTGAGACCATGGTTCGAAAATTACAAGGGACAAATGGACAAACTAGGGACTATTTTTGAGAATGCCCTCAACATGAGTAGGGTTCCCAAAATGGAATAGGATTAACTTTTGGTCAAATTTTGCACACCATCTAGGTAGACCCCATGAGGGATCCATACATTGGTGACCCAATCCCACAACACACTTTTAGAAGGAACAAGACCAACAAAATACCTAATTAAAGTGAAACTTTCAAGCCAATCGCATGCCTTATCAAAATCATGTATTGCCAAAATGACATTAAGAGTAAAGGAGACCTTACCTCATGGAACACCATCTATACAAATTTTCATGGTAATTTTCTTGGAGGATCCATTATCTCCTAGAGCCAATAGTCCATCACCAACAATAATTATTGTGCCAAAGTTGGTCACAACTATTAAAACTTCCCTATTGATATTCCACAATAAATGCAGAGTGAAACTATTGAAGGACTTGCAATATAGAAACCTTAATGACAACCTAGTATTTGGATGCTATCATAGACTTGCAAAGCACTCTTCACTTATCCAACACTATTTAGACGTACTAAAATAATAGTTAAGTTTACCAGAAAAAGAATATTTTAGATTGTTAATTATAAAAGAAAGAAAAAATTCCAAACAAACACACTCATCTACCATCAAACATTATGTTAAAGAAGAGATTAAGAAAAATAATATTTTAAAGCATTTTCCCTCTTCTTTAGTACTTTCTCTTAGCATCTTCTTTAATAAGCATAATCATGTACAGTCTATGATTCCTTGACAAACTAATTATTTCAACTTCTATAATCCATTTCACAACTCATCTTATTTGAACACCCCAATCTATTTCACCCTCTATCATTTCATCATATATGAGTCATGTTTATAGAATTCAAACTAATTTTATACCACTTCAACTTTACTTTTTGATTTTCCTTATCTTGATCATAGTCAAATTATGCTTAAAGTATATAGAATTAAATTAATTCACATTAAAGAAAGAAAAATTGTATGCAAATATCTAGAAGTGACATCATGTATCTAGAAATAAAGCACAACTTGACACATAAGTTCTTGCTAGAGTAAAAATCAAAAGCCAAATAGACATTTTTAACATGCACTCACCCTAGTACTACACTAGATTGCTTAGACATTTTGCATCCATTTCAAGGTCCAACCTTGAACTTTTAAGATGTTTTTATTAAACTTGATTGAAACACAAAATATTTATTAAACACTTTCACACCCTAGTATAGCAAAACTCCCCCAATATACCTGCAAAGAACAAAGTTGCATTATAAAAATTTAAATACATGTTAGTAAAAAGATTCTACTCATATCTACACATTTATATTTAAATTGCATGACCATTATCATACTAAAATAAGCATAAACACACAAGATGCTATCCAACTAACGAGATCCAAAATTTCAATGCCACTATTAAACTTATCGCTCAATTCAAACTATTTATTAAAAAATAAAATAAATAAATAAATAAACCACCAAATATAGTTAAACCCTTGTAAATCCTCTTCTTTTCTTTCCTTTTTAATTTCCCCATGTCAAGTCTCATCCTCCTCTTCTCCATTCTTTATTTCAAAGTCTAAAATATATTTAATACGTTGTCACATTTTTACTCTAAAATAGCCATTGTTAAACACAGATATATTAAACTTACACCATTATTGGCTTATAAAAACAATGAAGTTATTCCTATATTTTTAAAATAGCACTAAAAGACACATAAAACCATTGTCAGCTTTCAATTGCAAAACATAAACTGTAGAGACAAAAGTATCGTTATCATCATGAGAAAAAAAAAATCTTTATTAAGATGTTTATTTTTATTTTTTTGGAGTAAATAAACAATTGTTGTCCATTAATTGAATATTCTGTCAGCAAACAAGCAAGGGCAATATGTTGAATAAATCTATTGTTTAATCTATAATAAATATATCAGAGAAAAAGCTTGAGCGTGAAGTAAGAAATGGAATTAAGTGAGATGAGATTCGTTTTGTCATCATTTTGTTGTGAGATGTTTTACAAATGTCAGTTTCTAATTTGCTATTCCACTCAAGACCATATACCAATGATCGTTAAAGGTCGGGATTTGTTTAACTTTAGATTCCTTAAAGAGTTCTAAGGATTAATACTTTTAAGTGAATGGAATTTGGTTTTAGACATCAATTCACAAGTGATTCAATCCTTTTGGAGGTATATATATAAATATTGTTTAATGGAGGATACTGATGTATTTATCTAGTTAGAATTAATTAAACATCAAAGCATCAATCAATAGTTATAATTAAAATATATTCACCAAATTTTCAAAAGTTTATATTTTTTGAATTTATTTTAAAATATATAAATTATTTTTTTCAATTATTTTAACAGCTAATGGTGTGTTATAGTTTTCAAGGATCCACTAACAAGTACTACATAGTGGCTTGTGTTTACGGTAAACTATAATAGTTTAATAGAATAGAATGGTATATTAAACTTAAAATAGTTTAATAGTTTAATTAGATAGAATAATATTAAATTTAATAATTAATAATTATAAAAGAATCAATTTATTTGGTTGTAATGATAATATTTAATGTAATTAAATTTTAATTTTAATACTTTTCATAAAATGACAAATATAAAAATGATTAATATTCAATTTCTAATTTTTTTAAATTATCATTCTATTTTTTAAAAAATAAATTCATATTTAATGTTTTAAAAATAAAATATTTTTAATATTTATACTTTATAATATAAATACTATGATATCTTAGTTATTGATATTGTGTTTTATTTGGTTTAAATTCAAAAGCTATTAAAATATACTTGATTATCATTAAAAATAGTTCATAATTTATAATATCAAGATTATTATTTTTGATATTTTGCTACTTAGTTCTAATGGTGTGTGTGGATGTTATATATATATATAAAATTATATATATAAGAGGTTGATTCATTTTCATATTTATTTAGGTAATTGTAGATATACTCATTTGTATTTATTTAATTAGTTTTTGAACTAATTAGTTCTACTTATTTTAAGTGTTTTAATTTGTCTTTTTTATTATTATGTTGGCTTGTCACTGTTGCACCTTTCTTCTCTCTCCTCACCCCCCCCCCCGCCTTTCTTTATATGGTTTGTTATATCTTCAATCTATCATCTTTTGTTCTTCTTGTTCTCTCGCATCCTGATCAAAATCTCATTTACATGGATTGTGCAAATCTAATAGATCTGATCAACATATAAGTAGTGTCTTAGCATTTAAATTCAAAACCTTCTTAAGATATTGCCTCATGATAAATTTGCTCCTATAAGACTTCAAACGTATGAGCCAATCATATTGAAATAAAATAATTTTGTGGATTTTAGAAATTAAAATTCTTTTATATATACATTAAAAAAAATAAAAATAAAAATCCAAAATAAAAATATTCAGATGTCATTGGTTGAAACAAGAAAGAATAGTCACTACTTAACTAGAAGTGATTGCAATAGTATATTGCCTATGAAAAATACAATAAGAAGTAAGAATTAAAATATATAGGTTGAATTTCCTAATGTTTGTAGTTTTTAAGACGTGTTTAATGAGAATATTTGAGTGAATTGGGAAGGATCAAAGTTATTATTGCATTTGCAAACCCTTAAAAACTATTTTACAAAAAAGTAATGAAGAACATAATTTTAATTTTAAACTTTAAGCAATCCCTCTCCATAAAAAAATATTAAAAATATTGGCAAATCTTTGATTATTTTAAAAAGAAAAATATTTTTTATTAATTAATTGGTGCATCTTTTGTATTATTTAAATACTTTTAGAACTAGATTTTAGGCTATTTAAAATATTTTTTAAGAACTAAATTATTAGCCAAAATTTTATAGAATTAGCTAATTGGTAGCCACTAAAAAATACCTTGTACTACATTGTAAAGATTGTATTGCCAAATGCATTGTTAAGATTATTTCCATATAATTGCTTAAATATCTTTTAGGATAATCAGTTGCTTAAAAGATAATTGGCAACTACATTTTGAGGGTATTGTTAATGTTGTTGAACTGGCTCCAATTTGTCATGTGAATTGTTAGAGATATTTTTTGAAGTGTTATGTGCATCATAGAATCATTTAATTCAGTGACAATGTGAGAACATGCACTTGACTAGATGGATTCAAAAGAACACATTTAATGGTAGTTATCAATTTCCTTACCTTTAACTATCTTTGTCTTGAATTATGAATCAACATATAGCATAGGTGTGTGATTTTGATGTCTTTGTCTTCCAAACCAAATATGTCATGTGCCTCTTTCTTCTATTTGCAAAGACTTCCTTTATTTTTTACTTAAGATAATTGTTAGAATATAATAGAATATTGAAACAAAGTTAATAAAACATTGCACTATTAATTCTATAGGGTTTTATAATAGGGGATAGAAAGATCATAGTGTGGATGTTAGTAATTGTCTAAATAAGGGCCTAGGACATTTACAAATTAGTTTTGCACAAAACATTGATGGCTAGGAGTCACCAATTTAAATAAATACAACTATGACTAAGATTCTTATTTGATACTTGCATCCATAGATCAATAAACAATTGTTGTATGGAAATACTTAAAGCCTGATTTTTATAGATAATAGTAAAAAATGTTGTAAACATATGTTAAATTAGCATGAGAATTGACATACTAAAGTAAGACCATACTAAGATTAAAGAATATAAAAATGTAGATAAATGAAGCACAATTGATGAATGTCCTCATATCTTCCTATTAAAAAATAGAAAGAAGAAAATGAAAGTGATGATACATTTGTATTAATAAATGTAAAATATTAAATTAATTAAATTTAATTGAAAAAAGTAATGAAATATTTTTTTCATGTGACACATATCAAAATTTAAATTATAAAAAATAAAGAAACACTCAAATAAAAGTTATATAATCTCGAGTAAAATTTAAAAATATATTTTTTATGAGTAAGAAAAATTAATCCGTATTAAATATGCACTTATTGTAGTGTGCAACCATTTTTACTTACACTCCATAATATTTTTATTATATGAATTGATTTTTTTTTGACATTCTCTATTTTTATTTGGTGATGATATTTTTCCCCAATTGGGAGGAGATTTTTTTAAAAATTCACACTATATGAGTGTTATTGGTTATGAGTAGGTGGTGTTGTCCAAAATTATTCATGTGGCTTATTAGTGGTAACAAATTTTGCATACATGCATACTTAGTTTGCAAATCTATTAGCTATACAGACCTAGTTCTCTTATGCAACAACTTTGCATTGGAAAGTTTAGTTGTAATTTTTGCATGGGGTGAATGATTTATACATACAGAAAAATTCTTGTGATGGAGTTAATTATTTCTTCTTATCAATTATCTATTCTGGTTAGCTTCTATTTCATATAATTTCTATTTGTTTTTTGTTTGTTTATTTTTTTGTGTTATTTTCTTCCATGTAAGGTCTATATTTAAGTGGATTACAAGTCCAAATTTTCTCAATATCTTTCCTACCTACTGAGTCATGACTTTTATTTACATAGATTCTTTAAGAAGTTTCTCAATGCCTTTTGTGTAATACCCCTTGTCTTATTAGGCTAAATAATCCATTTCTGTACTAGTGTCATAATTTTTAAGTGAATCAGGTATTAGGTAGTGAATTTATGATTTAGATTTGTTTACTCTTCCAAAGTAATGTTAGATAACTAGGGGGGGATCAGTTATATCTAGTTATCCTACAGGCTTTAAAACACTTAAGTGACAATTCCAATTTCATATACTTTCAAATTAATAACTCAATGACCACATCCAATGCCTCAAATTAAAATTCTAATAAATTTATTTCAAAATGTTAACTCGTTCTTTATTAATATACTGAGTATCAAAGAAATCACTTAGCCTATACCGAGTTGCAATGTTAAGTTATTAACATGAAAATAAACTTGCAACACAATAAACAATCACATATTTGATACAAATATTTAACATGGAAATTTTGCAAAAGGAAACACCACTTGGGAATTAACAACCCAAATAATTTAACTCTTCTGAAGTGAGCTTTGCTAGGATCCAACTTTGTTAAAGGTTACATGCACATTTTTAGTGTGACGTGGTTAGAGGATTTTAACCAAAGGTCATCTAGATCTTATCACTCCTTGACATTTCTAAAGAGTGGCCTATTCTAAATAACTTACACACATCACTAATGGATGTTACCTTATAGGATTTAATAGACCTTTTAGGTCCACTCGACTAAGAGATTTTAGCTGCTAAAATGTAAGAAATTAATAGTCAAGTTATCTATTAGGTTCAAGACTACCTTGTTGGTTCAATATTTTCTCTGCTCTATCTCTTCCTTGCAATATCTTTCTTGTTGAATTACACACTTTCTCTTTCACTTAGCACTTCCTTTGCTTGATCTTTCCACTTCTATTCTACTCGGTTCACCTTCTATCTTCTTTGTCTCCTTCAATTTGCATAATCACCAACAATTGGCAATAAAAAAAATCTTTCAGCTCCTTAGATAACTAACTCTTCCTTTGTAGAATCTTCTAGATTTTGCCACTTAATTATGATTATAGATCTCAGATACAATGTATTTAGACACTTGACATATACATCTTCTTCTTGAACTTTGTGCTCATATTCATTTTATTAAATATCCTTCATCAGATCTTCATTACATTTTTCCAATCATAAATCTCATAACTAATTTTGACTTTATCCTTTGATTTTCTTGAACTTTCTTAATTTTCATCATAGGTCAGCCTCAAATCTCATCTTTTATTTTATTCTTTTTTTGGTGAACATTAAAACTTTACCTAGGAAATACATTACTCAGTTAACACTAAAATAACTAGTTGAAACTAAAATTTAACTCTTCCTTTCTATGTGCTTGATGAAAAATTGTTTGAAATTTGAATAAGTAATTGAGTTGCAGTTGTCATTTATGGAAACCTTTATTCTTGTATAAAGAGAGCATGATGTGAAGATGAAGGTACAATAGTTATAATTAGAAAATTGTCTAAGTATCAATTAGTTTATTTGGTAGAGAAGATACAATTTTGGTATTCGTAGTTGAAAAAGGCATTATTGGCATGTACACAATTAAGTATGGACATAACCAAGTGCCAGGATGATGTCTTCAAGTGCATGAGTCAATACAATCAGTACATAAAAATATATAATAGCTTTACTAGTTGTGGCAGTATACAGACATAATAAAGCATGATAGGAAAGGGTTAATTGAGAGTGAAGAAATTATTTTATATACAAAATAATTATTCGACTAATTAGGGATGACATTCTAGATGTTAACTCTAAGAGGGAAAGAGTTAGTTTTGTGTTTTGTTAAGTATGAAAATGAATAAAGGTCACCTAGACAATATTCTAAGAATTGCAAACATATAAAGGAAAGTTTGTAAATGTGTTTTTAAGTGGAATGTGTGTACTATGTGTGAACTATATGATATGTGAATTTTGATGTATGATTGGAGGATTGTGATTTTTGTGATGAGTAGAAAATCATGGATCAAATATTGAAGATATCAACACTAAACAGAGGTTTTGTAATTATCTCTTGTATTGAATAACTTTATTGCATAGTTACATATTTGGGCAGTGAGCTTAGCTTGTACAACATTTTGTATATGTACCAACTCCTAGTAGGGTTGAAGCAACTCCTAACAAGGTTGAGGCTTCTAACAAGGCCTAAGTCCTCTAACAAGGAGTGAGCAACTACACAGATGTAATAGACTCCTAACAAGGTCAACATCTTTCACCAGATACTTTTGATTTGTAGATCATTGTGTGGGTTGTCATCCCCATTAGGGTTTTCCCTAGTTAACAAAATATGGTGTTATGAGTTATCTTAGTGTTTGTTTATGTTTAATATTCAACATTGTTAGTTTGCTTTCACATGCAAGTTATAAGGTAATTAAGAATATTCAGTTTTGGGCAAAAGTTTGTGGAATACTAATTCACCCTCCCCCCTCTTAGTATTTCCTATTTCTAACACAACTATAGTAGCTTGGTTATTAAGCAAGTGAAACCTTGTGAATTAGTGATTGGATTATAATTTAAAGATATTTGTTTGTTATAAACTTATTTTTCTTGATATAACCTTAATTCATAGAGAAGTGGGTGTCACTTTACTTACCAGGCTACAAAACTTGCTAGAAGTTACAATTTATAGAAAAGGTAGGTTGAAACTAATATTTAAAAATAAAAAATAAAATTTGTATCCTCAATATCAAATTAAAAAAATTGTAGGATGATTATATTTCTTTTGACTAAAGGAGGAATATATATCATATCTAACATAAAATGATATAATGAAGAGAAACTTTTAATGGTTCAAGAAATCATTCATATTATATTTTCTTCCCACCACTTTATCTCACTTAAGGTGTTTTAAATTTTTCTAATCTTTAAATTCAATGTTTAGTTGTATTTTTTTTTTTCTAAGGTCTATTTTTTAAATTGAAAAACATTTAGCAAAACAAATTCTGTCGTCAAATAATTGATAAATTTATTTAAATTAGTATTGTAGCTCATTATTTCTAATTATGTTTGCATTGATGACAACGCTGACTTAGATAGTTTGTTTACATAATAAATAAAACTTGGTAACTTTTCACTTTTGATAGTCTATAGCCTATAAATTCAAATATACTTTATTGTTTTTTTTTTAATATAAGGAAGGTACTATTCATCAAATTTATATAGTACATTTTTAAAAAAAAGTAATCAAATTTTATTTCACCAATAGTAAAATGTAAAGATTTGATAGATAATGGTACCATCAAAATAGATAAACATGTTTTTGTTGCAATAAAATAATGGAAAATTATGTGCATATGATGTGAGCTGACAAGAGTGATGTTAACCTTAATTTAAAGTGAGTTGATCCTATATTAGTTTTTTCAATCTAGATTTATAAGGTTGTGGAAGTAATTTAACTATGATCATTGCATCATAGCCAACAAAAGAGTTGGTTACTTTCCATCTTGGTTCAACTCCAAAATAAATCTCACTAGGTTTCTGAATTTTAAGACACTTGTATAAAGATTACATCCTTAATGGAGTTTTTCTCCATGCATTTAGCATGGAAAAATAAAACACAACAACATGAATAGCACACCTAATGAGATGATCAAGATGTATGAGTGATATGGCAAAAGTATGTTAACCCAAGTGATATTGGTACCCAAACTGATGTTGATGATGAACAAGGTTAGATAACTAAGAAATTAAATGTATATAGGAGAATTCGATTAGTATTTATATTTTCATTGATCTCAAGCCTATTGAATTACCAATTTATGTAATTTTTCATATCATTTGAAGTATGGAGAAATAAACGAGTTAAAATAGAAGAAGAAATGAATAAGTGATGTTAACTGTGAAAGCTTCAATGGGTGACTGATGAATCAATATTTGACAAGATGATATTGGTTTGATTATGTTGGAAACTTACAATGGGAACAATTGTTATTTTGTCATTGGTGTCAAATCTGTTGATAAGACATATTTCTACCTAATCTAACTGTCATATCTATTTCAATTGCTGAAAAGGATTCGAGATGTTGCTCATAACAATAGCACCTAGAGAAAAGGTTGAGTTATGAAAAATAAGTTACAATGGACACTTGATTAATTAGACTGTGATGAGACAAAGTGATTGTTCATATCAAAAGTTAAGCTAAGCTAAGCAATAGAGTAAAAGGCTAACTTATGTCAAGTGATACTAGTGTCAACTGAGCCACAATTAGTGCCAAGCAAATTTAGTGTTGTCCAAGCATTAATATTGACTAAGCAAGATAGTTGATGTTGAGCTAGAAATATTTACAATGACCAGATAATTTAGTGATGACCAAGTGTTAGAATTTAGAGATTGTTGAGTAATAGTATGAGAATGAATTCAAGGAAATCATGATTCCTAGCTAACTTAGTTGATTTCTTGGGAGATGTAAACCATGTTGAAAATAAGAATGATGAGTTGAATCATTAAATTCAAGGTGAGGATTAGAAAAGGACCTAAAAGATGAATTCTAGAGACATTGAACCTGATCATAAGCCCTAAGATATATGGTGAACTAGAAAATTGTAAAGATAGAATTGCCTATTTAAAGAGGTACAAAACCAAACCACAAGTGTGTGTGCGGGTGCGCGTACACAGGCATGCATGTGTGTGTGCGTGCGCATGTGGGTTTGTGCATAGGTGCAAATGTATGTAATAGACATATAGAAGAAGGTTGACCAAAAGCACACAAGTGTGAGTGAATGTGAAGCTAGAGAAAAAAGCTTGTAGAGATGATGCTGATATTAATAAGTGAATCTAAGAAGAAGGATCAAATATTTTTGAGAAGAGAAGGATGATTATTTGAAGGGTTTCTCGATGAATCAAGATCAGAGATGGCAATGAAGAACTTATCAGTGAATCAACATGTGAACCAAACAAAGATCTGAACCTACAAAAATGAGTTGTAATCACACATATCAAAACCAACTATTTTCTTTCTAATCATTGTAAATAGTTTGTATTAATAAATTGTTAATAGAGGTTGACCTAACAGTCATTTGGAATACTTAATAGTTTTTGTAAATCCTTTAACTAGGTGACATTCTAAATGGAATGATCAAAGTCCTTTGACAAGGCCACTCCTAATAGGGTGATTAAATCCTTTAACAATGTCACATTTAATAGTTTATTTTGTAAACCTTACAACAGGGTTGTCTCCTAACAAAGCTCACTTTGAAAGTGTAAAAAGTAGTGACATGTTGCTGATGGTTTTTCCCAAATTGGGTTTCCACGTAAAAATTCTAGTGTCAAAATTTTTGTTGAATGCTTTATATGTTTTACATTTCAAGATGTTTTCATTATGCAAAAAAAGATATGTTTAAGATAATATTTTTAGGAGAAACCAAGCAACAACATGATAAGAAGAACAATGAGAGTTTGTTTTATTGTTTAAATGGTACACAAGAACCTTGAGTCACTAATTCACCCTCCTGCTTAGTTATTGTAGACATTTATAATAGATTATTTTACATGATTTGATGAAGTGTTATAATGATGCAAAAGTAAGGCATATTGGTTTGTAACAAAGGAATGAAATTGTGAAGAGAAAAGACAAGGAATAAGTGTGTGCTACTAAGATGGAAATGGTGTTTGGTAAGAAAAGGTTATTGTTCAATCAATCTTACCAAACATGTGTTAATAAATTAAGGATGTATTAATTTATGAAGAAAATAAGTATTAATTGAGTAAATGATACATATTGGTTGAACAAGAATGTAGGCAAATATGAACATTTTTGTAAAACCATTGTGGGACAATATCAAATAAGAATATGGTGTTGGAATTACAAATGAGAAACATATACTTCTGGGGGGGGTGAATCAAAAGTTCAAACTTTAGCACTTAAAACTCTTATACCATTCATTAGATGCATGTAATAAACTAAAATGAAATATAAAGCAAATGCATCAAATAAGCATACACACATGTTTGACACCTGATATGATTACCTAGAAACCCTCCAAATGAGAAGGTAAAACTAGGGTGGGGATGACACCCACAATTCTTCACTACTGCAGCAATTAAGTGTCACCAATTAAGGTTACAATAAGTTGACCATAAAACATGATCTACCCTGTGAAAGGCCTATCCTGTTAAAGACTTACAAGAGACTATTAAGTCCCACCCTATTAAAGGATTTTAACACCTTGTTAGAAGTGCACACTTGATTAAAGGACTTTAGAACATTCACTTGGAATTTCACCCTGTTAAAGGATTTTGCAATGACTGTTAGGTCAACCTTAGTCCAAAGGATTTCACTCTGTCGATATAGTTGTTAGAAAGTAACAATAGAATGTTTGATCTGATGACTTACAAATTTAACTTATTGGTTTTAGATCGCCATTCTGTCCTTCTTAATCCTTTCTGATCTGATTTGCCAATGTTGTATCCTCGATCCTCTATTCTACTAACCGATTCTAAAATTCTTTTACTCTTCTAAGCCACCTTGAATGCTTTCTAATCAATTCACCCCTTTTCTTCCTTCTACTCTTCACTCACATGCATACTGAATTATGGGGCTTCATCTTCCTTATAAGGACTTTGGTGACTTAGGATTAGGCATGAATCTACCGCTGAGATTCATTCATTTTTTCACTTAATCCCTTCCAATTTTTATTGGTTGCATGTTTATTGCATAGGGAATCCAAATAGATTCATCCTTATCTTCAAAGCTTTGAGATTTATCCATAAGTCAGCATAAAAATAGTTTACATAGTTATTTGTTTCATCACAAACAACTAGATCTAATCTATGTTACTCGACACTTGATAATGTTGATGCTCAACACATACTGTAGTTCTATTTCTAGATCAACACCTAAATTTCTTGGCATCAACTACTTCCTCGACACTTGAATCACTTGGCATGGTCTATTTGCTCGGTACTTGAGTGACTTGGCACATGAGTGACTTGACACTCATTTCAACTCAACATCTATACATATTATACTTAGCATGTATTACTAGCTCAACATGAACTTAGTAAATATCTTAAGTGTGTTGACACTCAATTGTCAAAACCAATTTGAGATCAACAATCTCCCCCTTTGACATGAGTGTCAAAAACACTTAACTGTATATAATAAATCTAATCTCCTCAAGTATAATACATTCATAGCTCGTCATATATACAAAAATTCAAAATTTTCAAAATTTTGTAATAAACTTATATATCTCAAATTTTTGTAACTCCCCCTAAGTTAATGTGCTTTTTTTGTATCCAAAATCTATTCTGCATAGATTTGTCTTTTGTTGATACTCTTTAGCTTCAAAAATACTAATACTCTTTGTCTAATATATACTTTGTTTATGCTCTTTTGTTGTTTTCTTCCCCTTTTTGTGTCCCGCTTTGGGTTATCTCCCCCTCTTTTTCTATCTTTATTCTCCCCTTTTTTTTAGTATCTCCCCTTTCATATTTGTTTATCTCCCCCTTTTTATATAATCTCCCCCTTTTTGACACTTATGTCAAAGGGTCTATACACTAATTATGTATTTTTCCAAAAAGTTCTTGTGGACTTCCATTATAATATTTAGAGAAACATCCCAATTGTCTAATGCAACATCTAATTATTCTATTTGGATGGCTATCTCTGTTGCAAGGTGAACTAGTCCATCTAATGTTGAAAGATTTGGATCTTTCTTCATCAAGGTTTCTACATAGCCTAGTTCCTTGTGGAGTATCTCCATGTGAGGGATAAGGGAGGCTTGAATGTTAGTCAACTTGGCTCTTATATTAGCCTCCTCTACTGTTTACATAGCTAGTTGACTTTGTGTTTGAAGAAATCAATGGAAATGCTTCTCACTTTGAGCTAGATTCTTAAGTAATTGCATACTTGATAGTTTCAAATTGTTCTCGAGGCCCAGAATTTTATGACTTGTTTCCTGTGTGAAGAGTGTAGGATCACACAATTTTGTGTACAATGAGAATATTTTCTCAAGTACCTTCTTCACTTGCTCAATTTTTGTGGCCAATTTAACTTGTGAGAGTGCTATATCACCTAATATTTTCTCATTGAATTTCCCTTGGAATTTCCTTTCAGACCATTCCATAAGCTTGACATTGGCTTCTAGATCTTAATTATTCACCTATTCCATAATTTCTAATAATTATTCTAATATTGGTTTTGATTCATCAGGTGTTTGCAAGCTAAAAGAATCTAAAAAGATGTCATTAATATCTTGTAATGCTTGTCTTTGTTTATACTCTTTTCTAAGCATTTCTTGTTGTTTCTTCTTTTCTAAGGCTTCTTGCATTATGCCTATTTGCTCTAGTGTCATGGTTGCATAGTCATATTTTGGTATCACTATTCCTTCATCTAAAATTGTATCTCCATAGTGAAATACCTTGGCAACTTTGTATGAGCTAGAGCCTAGTGTTGAAATCTACAGTGGTATTGCATCAATACTTGACCTTTGAAGGACTTTTGTTGGAGTGCCAGATGTTGGTAAATTTACCAATTTTTATATGGCTTCTTGCTCCTTTTCCTTTGGTATGTCCTTTTCTTCATTTCTACCTTGATCAACCATTAATATTTGACTTGCTCCTTGCAGCATTTTTCTATCACGTATAGGTACATCTATCTGTCATGTTTGTGCTTATAGAGCCTTCTCTTCTTGAGCAGTTTGAGTTTGTTGTTTAACCATGTCAACCTTTGCATATGTATCATTTGATATTTTCACTAGAGGTTGAGCACTAGTAGCTAAAGGGATGTCAGAAGGTGGTTCTTGTGTGTTCACCTTATCCCTTGTTATATTAGCTACTACCTTCTGAAGCTCTTCAACACTGACCAACATAGGATTATCACACAATCTAGCTTGTAGTGTGGGTTGGTCAAGGATTATCTTAAGATCCTCTATAGTTAATGGGTTGATGTTTTGAGGTGAGTTATCAAGAACATCCTTTAGTATTATGGTTTCTACAGGTGTGCTTGTATCATGTGGAGGGCTCATGGCTGGCATTTTTGTGTCTTGCACACTCTGTTCTTCTTGCTACTTTTTAGATATGGCCATTTCATCTTTCTTCTTTTGTGTCTCCTTGATAGTGGTATCTTCTTTTTCTTTTTTTGTCTCCTCTTCCTTTTTGTCCTCTCCTTCTCCACCATCTCTTCCCTCAAAAGGATCCTCTTCTCCTACTTTGACAGTTGTCAACCCATATATCAATTTCTACATTTGAGTGGATTTCTTTACATCTTAAATGTTGTTCTAGAGTATGCTGAATGCCCTATATTTGGGTGCAAATCTGCTACTAGACTTCTTGTTTGCCTTGATAATTTGCCCCTTTGTTAGTTCAAGCATCACTTGGGCTAGGGTTGATTCCCTTATTTTCTATTCTTGGTTTAAGTAATAATGCCACTTATTTTCTACAAGGGTGTATAGCTCCTTGGACATTGTGTTGTCTAATTCAAGTGGAGTGTTTTTAAACTTAGACATTATGGCATATACTAACTCTTCTACTTTGTTTTTCTCTTCTCTAGAAAATTTTCCAAAATCAATGTTCTTTAATCCTATTATATTTGCATTATCTTTAACATTATCACATATATTCTCAAGATTAGATTTAGATGCATGACTTACCACCCTAAATTTACTTGTATCTTCTAACTCTATCTTTTCATCATCTATTTCAATCTATGCAATATACTTTCTCATTTGTTTCTTCTACACTAGGCCCTTCTATTTAGTTTCTTTTGGTTTCTCCTTTGCTTGCTCTTTGGCCTTTTGAGTAGTGGCCCGTGTACTAGCCCTTGTTGTTGGGGTAGTTGGCTTTGTTGTGTTTGGCTTGGAAGCCCTCTTTGCTTTAGGTTTGGCTACAGGTTGTGCCTTAGCCTTTTGCTTTTTAGGTTCTGGCTTTACTGGTGCTTCCTTAGCTTCTTCTTCCTCTGCACCTTCTTCTCCTTGGTCTTCACCCATGCCTTGGGTTAAAGCTAAAGGTTCTTGACCTTGCACCTCTTCTTCCTCTTCATCTTCTTCATCATCACCTACACCTTCTCCAAACTTGGCCTTTAGTTTCCTTACCATTTTGTCCTTCTTTTTCAAAGTAGAGGCTATCTTTAGTTCCATCTCAACCTTTGACTTCACAACATCATAATTGCCAAATATCTTGGCACTTTTATCAATTTCTTTAGCAAGGAGTGCAGTAATGGTAGTTGAGGCTTCATCAACATTTATTTCATAGCGTAGGGGCCTTAGTCATCTAACCCTAGGTACAACAGCTTGGATGTAAGTGTAATAAATATCTACAAGGAAACAAATGTCATTTTAGTATTGCTCAACTAGGGAAACATGAATCCTTAACCTCTACTTCATAGACTTCTTAAAGTCTTCAAAATAGCTTATCAAAACTGATTCAAAATTGTCTCCCATTTGCTCAATATATTCATTAATTTGAACAACAATTGACCTATTTATCTTCCATCCCATTTTTCCAAAAGATGGGAACTCATTTTGTACATAGAAAAACATACATACAAGTATTGATCCAAACTTGCATTGAGTACTCTTTGACATTCTAATAGCTCCAAGATTTTTATATATCTGTTGAAGTTGAAGTTCTGCAAGATCATAGGTGTGATCTTTCTTAACAATCTTGTATCCAACATCCATTGCTATGTAGGGCACACTGTTTAACTTGCTTGATTGATAGAATTTGTGTGATATGACCCTTATTGCAAAATCAAGAATTGGATTTGTAATAGCGTCAATGGTCATTCCATGCTTGTTACACTTAGCACCTATGTTTTTCTTTATTGCCTCTTTGGAGTCACGTCTTAATGTCTTGGGCCAATCTAGGGTTGGATAGCCAATTACCCTATGGACAATTCTCTTTGAAATTTTAATGGATCCACCCTCTAAACATAGACATCCATTATGTATTATGCTTAAAACTATTTTAATCCATTCAGTTTTGAAAACTGTGGGAAAATCTAGGGCATGGGTCAAACCCTTTCTCTCCATAATCTTGAATTCCTCCTTTAGAACTCCATTTTCACATAGTTTGTCATACGCTTGTCTTATTTCCATGTCTCCTAATTTTCTATTATAGCACTTTCTTACATCTTGCACCATTATAACCTTAGGTGGGATCATGGATAACGCTCCTGTTGGGTCATTTTTATAGGTAACTTTTGGAATAGCTTTGAAATCTGGTTGTTTAACCTCATTACTAACTAATTGAACTTCAAAAGTTTCTTTCTTTGTCATAGTTTTTGAACTACATGCCATACCATAAAACTAGGGTTTAACAAGTATAAAACTGTGTAGCTTGACAGATGAAGAATACCTTTAAAATTGGTAAATTGGTGTTTGATCTTTGCTATGATCCATGCAAACCCTTCAAACTAGTTTGTAGATCACTTCTTTGCTCTTCTCATTCTTGCTTTGAGTTCATAATGATGAAAATACGTGAAAATCAACCATGTACCCTTCAAAACTCTGCAATTAATGCTTAGTTCTATATATTTTTAAAACTCGACTTCAACATGATTTCTGTTTCACTCGGCATCCACTAATTTTACCACCACTCGACAGCTATTGGAATTACCTTTACTCAGCTCTTATAGAGATTTCCCTCACTTGACAACTATTGTTGACTCAACTCCAACTGACTTTGGCTGACAACTCGACACTAATTGGTATTTTACTCGGCAACTGAAGTGGACCTTTCATACTTGGCAGTATCATGAGAACTTGAAGATTTGAGCTTGGATTTTCCTCATTATCTTGCATCTTTATTCATGCTAATCTATCTTTTTTAGTACTAATATTTCTTGGAACTGATGTATGATAAACATTTTAAATATTACTCCCACATACCTCTTTTTGCTGAGGTGTGACCACTTGACCTATCAGGTAAAGTGATCCCTTCTCCATTTGGTTTACTTCCAGCATCTTTCTTCTTCCATGTCTTGTTCATTTCATTCCTATCAACATTTGTCTTGCCTTTACCTTTTTCAAATTAACAACTTGGTGCCTTGGACCTAGGTGGACAATGCTTGCTGATGTGACCAGTCTTGTGATAACTAAAACATGTGGTTTGACTCAACCATCTCTTGTAGTTATCACTCAAGTGTGTTCTAATGCAATTTTTAGGGATATTTCCATATTCTTGAATTATTGTACTCCTAGTTATAGGAGTTTTCATAGCTTCTTACCTTTGTTGGCTTGCTTGATGACCATGTGGACTTGGATTTACATTCAAAGGCTCTATGTCCATACTTTTGACAATTGTAGCAGTATCCTTCAAATTTTGGTGCAAGCATGGTTCTGGTTCTACATTCATGTGCCTGATGACCTTGTTTTTTGCACTTATGACAATGAGTCATGTTCTTAGGCTTACCATTCTAATTTGCATTCTTGCTCTTGCAAACATTAGTTGTATGTCCTTTCTTACCACAATAATGACAAGTGGTTTATAGTTATTACCTTTATTGTTCATTTCCTTAGTAGCTTTGGATGATTCTCCTTCTTCAGTGCTTTTTTAGCCCAATCCTAATGTATCTATACTAGATCTGATTTCAATAGTTGCTCAAAGTAGTTGATGGCTTCATTTGGCTTGTTGAAACATTTAGCAAATTCCTTTTCTCTTATCAGGTCATTCTGTAGCTATTCTTTCTACAACTTCAAAGTGGTTATTTCAATGCCCTTGACATTCAACTCATGATGAGCATTCATCATTTGACTTAAGGTGTCCAATTGCATGTTTGATATCTTGGATAGCTCTGCTGACTTTTCCTTCAATCTATTTGCCAAAATTCTTTTGTATTCTTCAATCATGGCCTTGTCTTCTATAGCTTTATTTTTTTGTTCAGTCACCTCACACAACAATATAGCTTGTGATTCTTGCTCCAACTTGAAATTTTTGATCTCTTCAGGTTGTGCTCTATTCTTTTCCATCAGATATGCAATTGCTGCATCAAATTCACTAGAGTTGCCATATGCAAATAGTTTTGTGGTGTCAATATCTTTGTATTGTGTGTCATTTTATGCTATAGCAATCTCTTTCCTTCTCTTCAGGGAACTCTTCAAAGCATCTCTAGCTTCATTCAATTATGTAGTATGAGATATATCTCAATCTCCTAGTTTTCAATGGTCTTTCCCAACTTGTAAACTTCCATTTCAAGATCTTTTCTCCAAGATATAAAGCTTCTACTCTTGAGAACTCAACACTGATACCAATTTTTGGAATTACAAATGGGAAATGTACACTTCTAAGAGGGAGGGGGGGTGAATTAGGAGTTCAAACTTTAGGACTTAAAACTCTTATACCATTCATTAGATGCATGTAATAAACTAAAATGAAATATAAAGCAAATGCATCAAATAAGCATACACACATTTGACACCTGATATGATTACCCAGAAACCCTCCAAATGAGAAGGTAAAATTAGGGTGGGGATGGCACCCACAATTCTTCACTACTATAGAAATGAAGTGTCACCAATTAAGGTTACAATAAGTTGACCATAAAACATGATCTACCTTGTGAAATGCCTACCCTGTTAAAGGCTTACAAGAGATTGTTAAGTCCCACCCTATTAAAGGATTTTAACACCCTATCAGAAGTGTGCATGATCAAAGGCCTTTAGAACATCCACTTGGAATGTAACCTTGTTAAAGGATTTTGCAATGACTGTTAGGTCAACCTTAGTCCAAAGGGTTTCACTTTGCTGATATAGTTGTTAGAAAGTGACAATAGAATGTTTGATCTGATGACTTACAACTTTAACTTGCTAGTTTTAGATCACCATTCTATCCTTCTTAATCCTTTTTTATCTGATTTGCCAATGTTGTATCCTCGATCCTCTATTTTGCTAGCTGATTTTGTAATTCTTTCACTCTTCTAAGTCACCTTGAATGCTTTCTGATAAATTCACCACTTTTCTTCCTTCTACTCTTCACTCACATGCATACTAAATTATGGGGTTTCATCTTCCTTATAAAGACTTTGGTAGCTTAGGGTTAGATATGACTCTACAACTAAGATTCATTCATTTTTCCACTTAATTCCTTCCAATTTTCTAATTGGTTGCATGCTGATTGCATAGGGAATCCAAATAGATTTGTCTTTATCTTCAAAGCTTTGAGATTTATCCATAAGTCAGCATAAAAATGGTTTACATAGTTGTTTGTGCCATCACAAAAAACTAGATCTAATTTGTGTTACTTGGCACTTGATAATACTGATGCTCGACACATACTATAGTTCTATTTCTGGCTCGACATCTAAATTGCTCGGCATCAACTACTTCCTTGGCACTTGAATCACTCAGTATGGTATATTTTCTCAATACTTGAGTGACTCAAAACATGAGTGACTCGACACTCATTTCAACTCGACATCTATACATATTATGCTCAGCATATATTACTAGCTCAACATGAACTTAGTAAATATCTTAAGTTTGTTGACACTCAATTGTCAAAACCAATCTGAGTTCAACATATGGATTAGTCTAGAAGATTCTAAGGAAGGAAAAAAGTATATTAGAAAAATCTAAGGATAAAATTGGTTAGGTAAGATCAAATGGAGAATATTTAAGGAAAAGGTTTGTGATCCAAGAAAAGTTCAAGGCTTGAATTGTAATATTGATACCTACTAATTATAGTTTGTTTCATTTAATTTGTTTCAAAATTATATAGTTTATTGAGTTATAAAATGACATTGACTATAGTTTAGACATAGGTTATTTTCAGTCAATATAACTTGATTTGTAGAAATCAAAATACACTAGTAGTTGCACATTTTTGTGCATGTAATGGAAGCTGATAGAGTTCATATATTTGAATTTATTGAAATAGAAATGAAGAATAAGAAAATTTGTGTAATGTAAATTAAGTACAATGACTTTTGAGCTGAATGAATATGAGTTAACTGAAAATAAAATGATAAAATCATAAATTTGTATGTATTTCAGATTTTGAAGCCACATTTCTCCATTTCTTGTAAGTCCACATTTTGGTCAAATAATCATGTTTATAATTTTGAATGACATGCTTCAAAAGGATCTATTTTCTAAATGATCTTGGCAATATGTCAAACCTTGATTTTCACTATTTCTCATAATCCTTCTTTCAGTTTTGACATACTCATTTGCTAATGGGACAATTTTTTGCCTTGTCTTCTGGATACAAGAAAGATCATTTATAATTGGTGGAAAAAGACATGGAGTATCCCTTTGTTGAAATCAAATTTCTCATAGCCTGGATTTTTGAATAATAAAATGTAAATGTTTGATTTCTTTTGAGGCATCTACAAGCTGACTTGTCAAAGGAGATAAATTATTTAAAATGTTTTGTCACTCCCATAACAAAATTGCCATGTAGAAGAGTCTAGCTGATTTTGAAAGGAAGAAAATTTGAATTTTAAAATTGGGCTACCTATTTTTGGGAAGTTGTTAGGTGGAAATTCCTTAGTTAGGGGATTTTCTAGCAAGGCTTAAGTAGGCTTCTGGTATTTCTCCATTAATTTGATTTGTGCACCCTCATTTCAAAGTCATATTGCATTTAAAACCCTCATAGCTGATCCATTTGGCATTGTCAAGACCCCATATAAATTGGAAGAAATTCAATTGTAGAAGAATTTAGGGCAGAAATCCTCTAATTTGAAGATTTCTACCAACTTTTAGCTCTCCTCTTTGACCCTTACACTAAAAAACCTACACTATTAACCTCTCTCAATTACCATTTTCTTTCATTTCTTTCCTGTAGCCTATTTGATTATTCATTTAAATCCAATTTTTTTATTATTAAGAGGGTAGGAATTTTCATGTAAGAGGATTCCATGGGTAGAATTCCTTTATGACATCTTAAAACTAGCTTTAGATTCCATATGTCATTGTTTATGAGGAATTCAGTTCAAAGAAGAAGAAAGAGAGTGATCAGATTGCACCTATATAATGTGTCTGCTAGGTGTATCTATTCACAAATCCTAATTGTATGAACATATCTAAGCCATTTCAGTAAGTACAATTATAACACTCTTAGAGTATTTTGATATGTAGGAAAAGTAATATTTTTCATAAAAGTACAAGCATAACTCTTATTTATGTATAGAATTTAGTAACTTTCAACGATTAAATCAATATTACTCAATGCCCAAACCAAATGTCATCTCATGGAATGCAATTATTGTTGGATATCCACATAATGGGTATTTCTCTAGAGCCCTGGAGCAATATGGGTAGATATAGGAAGCGGGGATTAATTTCTCTCAGTTTACCTTTGCTACTATTTTTAGTGTTTGTACCAGACTAGTTGCTGTGGGAAACCCTCAAATATATGCCATTTTTGTTTAGCCAAAAAATGTAAAACTTGAGCCAATCTATGATACACTAGATTTGCAACCTAAAATATCAATCCTTGTATCTTGGCCTGGGATCAAGCTTAGACAACCTTTGACAGAGGTATGTAAGTCTCTGAGTTGGCTTGGATCTTTTGTTTTAGTTCTATTTTAGCAAGAGTAAGAGTTCTCTTCCTTTGAAAATTTGTAGCTTACTATATGATTTGCTTATTGGTAGATTGAGAAAGACTAAGTAATCCTAATCTTGTAGTACTGAAAATTAGATTACAAATGAATGTAAAAGTAGAAATTCAAAACTACATACAACATTGAAAATCAGATTACAATTTTGGAAGAACCAAAATGGTCTCATTTTCTCCTTCATGTACACATTATGGCATAAGATTCATATGTTATATTCTATTTGCAATCTTGCATCTAATAATACATCAAATATTGAACTTGCAGCTAAAAGTGAGCTCGTTCCAACATATAGACAATCATAATTTATAGATATGATAGTGGTTTGTTCTAAAATTGAATTTCTAAATATGCATATCCAAACTATGCCATGATAGAACCTAAGCACCCTAGAACCATGTGGTATGAGTCTCAAGGCTGAGTCTCATTGTGTGAAAATCTAAAATTCAAATTAACAAGAAAACAGGATTCATGAGGTACACAAATCCAATGGAAATCTAATTATTGTTGGTCATCAAACATGTGGATGTATGATATTACAAAATTGGTTTGACTATTGTCAAATACTCCATATGAAAAGTACATCATGTCATCCTAATTTATTTTAAGGTGGTTCTCATTTTTAACAACCAAAACACCCACCTCGATTGCATAGAAACCATACTGAAAAAGTCTGCCTATTCCAAGTATTAGGCTATTTGAATTCTTCAAATTTAAATGGAAAATTGATCATAGAAACTGAAGAGCATACCATAGTAATAATTGCATAATAAGGATTGTAGTGGTAGAGATGCACATAAATTAAATGACCCCACTTAAGACTAAGAGAAGTTTAAGGAAAATCAACTAAATGAGGTGCATAGGGCTCACTACCAGATTGTAGATTTAAGATGAACAATAATTTAGTAGATAGCCCAGTGTAGGTAATAAAATTTCCATTTTGAAGAATAAGATTACTACTTCATCTAGCATTTGCAAGATCAAGATTACTTAGTTGCATACCCAGTTGGAAATTTTGTTGATAGAGACCCATTTGGCTGAATTAGTCACTGCCATGAGTTTTTAAAGTATTTTATTCTACAAGTTTGATTTGGATTAATTTAATAGGGGCAACATCTTCCTTAGTCTAGGGATTTTCTCTTATTCAAAGTCTATTGCAACTTGTAATAGTATGCTCTACACCTTCACACAACTTTTATTGTTGGATTTTGAGCTTTCACTATGAAAAATGCGGATGAACAATTGTGCTAAATAGGGGTTTGCAAAAGCCAAATCCCATGCTGATGTTCTCAGTTCCTCCTCAATAACAACTATGATGATGGAAAAGAGTTTTTCTCCCTTATTGACATGTACATTGAATATGCAAGCATAGAAGAAGCAAACCAAAGTTTTTAGGAATACCTAAAACAAATGTCTTTTATTTGCATGATTTATTGATCTCCTTATTCAGGCAAGCCAATTAAATGAGGTTGCATAGACATGATTGGCAATATTTCCTTTTGAAAAAAATACCATTGTGTGGGGAGGATTAATTGGAGCTGGACGAAGTTATGGCAATATAGAGCTAGGAGAAGATGCAACAAAAGCTCTATTTGAAGTAGAACAACACAGTGCTACATCCCATGTCTTTTTATCACAAATTTATGCCACATCCAGTAGGTGGGATGATGCAGCAAAATTTTGTAAAATAATGAAGGAAAGAGGATTGAGAAAGGAGGCATGACACAACAAGTTGAGAGTAACTCATTGAAGCCAAAAGAACTAAGACAAGCAGAAAGAATTAAGAAATCTATGATAGCATTCATATATAGTATAGAAAAAACTCACCACATACAATAACGAATGCATAGAGACTTGAACCTTCAAGTCATTACCACCATTGTAGAAGCTTCTCTTCAGAATGGGCAAATAATCAAATTGAAAGCCTAAAATAGTTATGCCAATTAAAAAATATGGAAAGCTAAAAAGTCTGGAGATGGAAAAGGAAAAAATGGGAGAGAGGGAAAAATAAAAGAAACAAAATCTTACAATAAGATTAGAAATATATGAATGAGAATTTGTTGGTAAAGATTTGCAAAATCGGCCAACAAGGCTAATAATTTGCTGGCAAAAATTTGCAAAAATTGGGAGCAAAGCTTCCACATATAAGCCTATCGGCTTAATTATTTCTTATTTTACTAGAAAGGAAACACAAGTATCTCTAGAATAAATATTTTCCCAAAAACAAAATCTCTCATTTTCTATTTTTTCCAAAGCTTCAAACATAGAGTTTGTGAAATTGTTAGACAAGATATATTTAATAAAAATTGAAATAGAACATTACGATAAACACAATATATATTAGAAGTATAGTCATTGGAAAGCTTGTTCAAAGTAAAAAAATATTATGGTTTTGTTTTGTTTTAGAATATAGCCCTATTTAGCCATTCAAACTCTCTAAAGGACATAATTCATCATAAATTCCATGGAATTAATAAAACAATTCATTTAGGACCCCTTTGAGCAAAGACCCCCTTTCTCAAAGTGGGATTTCAAAAAATCCATTTGGAAAAAAATGATAGATTTTTCCTTGGACACCTTCGCTCGAACCTCTTAAACACCTTAGAGTGAAGACTCAAAGACTCCTAAAATGAATTTTTTTCAATTTGTCAAATTTTCTGCATGATGAAAATTGGGAACCAATTTTGTGGGTTTACTTAGAAGAAAAAAATTAAGACAAACACAAGTTTTTATTTATTGATAAAAAAATTACATACTATGAGAGCTTCCATTCTTCTCTACCCCATGATTTCATAACTAGTTTCTCATCTCATAATACAACTTGTTGCATATATTTTATTACATATTATTGTGAGTCTTCTTTCTAAAAATGTATGTGGGTTGAAGTGGAATATTATTGATTCTTACAATAGTAGAACATTATTTTCATTTTAGGGATTTAAACCTAAAATGACTTGATTTTTATAATGCTCACATGGATGGATGGTACTAATTTGTAAAATTGTTTTCATAGATTCAACATTATTCATGAGAATGAATCTTCTCATACTTTTCCTATAGTCATGCATCAGGCATTAAAACTGATATTTACTATTTCTACAAATATTATGAATACTTCAGTTATGAATGGGTATAAAAGTATTGTGTATGTGACCTTCCATTCACTTGATCTAGATAATATTTCAAGGCTAGAGAGGGTATATAATATGTAGATAATGGCTTTTTTTTTTTGTTCTGGGGATTACAAACAAGATTCATATGCACTATGGTATTTACCATACATTTCAAAAGATGGAAATACATGTATAAAAAAACTATTTGCATGATATAGTAGATGGATTCTTGTAATGTTTTTATTTAGTATTTCATCTTATATTATTATCAATTTGATATTTAGACTACAAATTTTATTTCAGTTTGTGTTTTAAAAAATTATTTTCATCCTTTCTTTTTTATAAATTTCTAACTTGAAGTGAGTTCTTGTATCCTACTAAGTAAAGTGACACCTACTTCTCTGTGAATTAAAGTTATTATTGTTTTCTAAATTTTTACTTTGCATCTTGATTTTCAATCTTATGTTTTTTTAGGGTAAGTGCACCAAGATGGTGAACAAAAATAGAGGTATAAATGGACACCTTTTTTCTGAAATCAAGAAAACCTAAAATTGGACAAGAAGCTATGAGGGCCATCCATTCAAAATGACAAGTTGTGTAAAATAAAATGCAATACTCTATATCTACTTTCTAAACTACTAATTTTCTATATATATATATATATATATATATATATATATATATATATATATATATATATATATATATATATATATATATATATAAGTAAGTTTAGGGTGGTCAAATTCTATGCCCATGAAGAATAGTTCCTAATTTTTTAAGAAAAACTTAATATAGTTATTTTTGTGCACTGCAAAAAAGGCAGTTATATTTAGTATTTTACAGATCCTTCTAGTAGGAAGATATCTAAGAGTGATATGCATAATTTGTGTAATTTTTTAATAATTTGTGATGATTTTTTGAAGTGACTACATCGTAAAATTCTAGTACATGTTTGTGCATTGGGCATTACTTGCATCAAAATAATCAAAAATGTTTTTTTTTTAAGTGAAAAGAATGAAGTGTAGAATACTAACATGAAGATTTTTTATTTATTTTTAAAGTACATTAAAATTTATTAAAAAGAGGTAGACATATGTTTGTGAGGACTGTGAAGATATGTTATAAAGTAAAGTCCACCTAGATAACTAAGAGCAAGGGGGTGGGATGAATCAGTTATCCAATTATTAAAATATTGATCAAAATTATTAATCCTTAACCATGTGAACAATACAATCAACACCCATTATACCATAAGAAGATATTCATACACAATAACACCAGATATGATTACTATGGAAACCCTTGATTAAAGGAAAAACCCCAGTGGGGATGGTACCCACAAAATGATGTACTAATATAAAATTTCCTTGTAAGAGGATGGACTCTGTTAGGAGCCAATAAAATACATTTAGTACATATTAGTCCCTATCAAGAGATTTTGAATCCCTATTACGAGATTCCAACCATATATATATATATATATATATATATATATATATATATATATATATATATATATATAGGTTGGTCAAATTCTATGCCCATGAAGAGTAGTTCCTAATTTTTTAAAGAAAAACTTAACATAGTTATTTTTGTGCACTGCAAAAAAGACAGTTATATTTAGTATTTTATAGATCTTTCTAGTAGGATGATATCTAAGAGTGATATGCAAAATTTTTGTAATTTTTTAATAATTTGTGATGATTTTTTGAAGTGACTACATCGTAAAATTCTAGTACATGTTTGTGCATTGGGCATTACTTGCATCAAAATAATCAAAAAATGATTTTTTTTAAAGTGAAAAGAATGAAGTGTAGAATACTAACATGAAGATTTTTTAATTTTTAAGTACATTAAAATTTATTAAAAAGAGGTAGACATATGTTTGTGAGGACTGTGAAGATACGTTATAAAGTAAAGTCCACCTAGATAACTGAGAGCAGGGGAGTGGGATGAATCAGTTATCCAATTATTAAAATATTGATTAAAATTATTAATCCTTAACCATGTGAACAATATAATCAACACCCATTATACCATAAGAAGATATTCATACATAATAACACCAGATATGATAGCTACGGAAACCCTTTATTAAAGGAAAAACCCCAGTGGGGATGGTACCCACAAAATGATGTACTAATATAAAATTTCCTTGTAAGAGGATGGACTCTGTTAGGAGCCAATAAAATACATTTAGTACATATTAGTCCCTATCAAGAGATTTTGAATCCCTATTATGAGATTCCAACCATATATATATATATATATATATATATATATATATATATATATATATATATATATAGGTTGGTCAAATTCTATGCCCATGAAGAATAGTTCCTAATTTTTTAAAGAAAAACTTAACATAGTTATTTTTGTGCACTGCAAAAAAGACAGTTATATTTAGTATTTTATAGATCTTTCTAGTAGGATGATATCTAAGAGTGATATGTAGAATTTGTGTAATTTTTTTATAATTTGTGATGATTTTTTGAAGTGACTACATCGTAAAATTCTAGTACATGTTTGTGCATTGGGCATTACTTGCATCAAAATAATCAAAAATGATTTTTTTTAAAGTGAAAAGAATGAAGTGTAGAATACTAACATGAAGATTTTTTAATTTTTAAGTACATTAAAATTTATTAAAAAGAGGTAGACATATGTTTGTGAGGACTGTGAAGATATGTTATAAAGTAAAGTCCACCTAGATAACTGAGAGCAGGAGGGTGGGATGAATCAGTTATCCAATTATTAAAATATTGTTCAAAATTATTAATCCTTAACCATGTGAACAATACAATCAACACTCATTATACCATAAGAAGATATTCATACACAATAACACCATATATGATAGCTACAGAACCCTTGATTAAAGGAAAAATCCTAGTGGGGATGGTACCCACAAAATGATGTACTAATATAAAATTTCCTTGTAAGAGGATAGACTTTATTAGGAGCCAATAAAATACATTTAGTACATATTAGTCCTTATTAAGAGACTTTGAATCCATGTTAGGAGATTCCAACCCTATAGGAGTTGTGACAACCTTGTTAAGAGTTGTAGAAGGTAAAAGGACCCATTGTCCAAACAACTTCTAGGCAAGACCATTGAATTCATTGTCCAACTAGACTCTATATTATTTGTTGAAGAAAAATAGAAATGAATTAACCTTGACTCCTTCTCTAACCTCTTGACTGAACCAACCCTCTTCTCTTGATATCAATACTAGATTACAAACTTCGTATCCAATAATCCCTTGGATCACTTACACATATTTATGAGCTACTTTTCTCTTGTTTGCTTGATTTCTATCTTCCACATGCATTTAAAAAGAAGGAAAATAACCTTCCTTTATACCATATCCTCAAAAAAATTCCTTGAGTCATCCCTTAAGTCTTTCCAAGTTAATTATAATAGGATCTCATTAAGATAAATAATTATTTTACAATTACACAATAATATCAGCTCATAGTCCTCACAACTTCTCACATGTGTGATATCTAACCTTACATACTTGCTGTCAAAATGTCTTCTATTACTATCTAACTTCACTTATCAAGATTCTATCATTTTTAAGAGTACAATCCAAACCTCATAAATTTCTTCCCAAGTACTCTATATGTACAATGTCCTCTTTAATTAATGAATAACTCTCACATGTATTTGACTCTCTATATGTGCTCTTGTCCATTGCATTTGGACACAATGTAGAGTATATCCTCAATTGCTCCTAACCTGATCATCAATACATAGTTTGTATGACCTTGTTCTCTGTGTGATACTGTTCGAGTCCTCACAAAAATAATTCTATGTTGACATCAATGACAAAAAAAGATATGAATACAACATGTAAATCCATCTATCCAATGCTTAGGATACTCCCCCAAAGGAATACCATCAACATTCATGCTAAAAATTGGCCCTTTTGGAATTGATGGCAACATAGATGAAAGAAATCTAAGTTACAAGAATACCAAATCAAAACTATATTGTTGTTGTTGTTGTTGATGTTGTTCTCTTATTTTCAAATCCTCTTCATCAATTAAATCTAAAACTCACAGGAACACTACTCCATCTATGTTTTTTCAATCTTACATGCATAGAAATTAATTATTCATGACTCTTCCCCTATTGATATAACTCAATGTTTTCTCCCTATTGACATCAATCTACTTACGAACAATACATAAATCTCCCACATACTTCATGTATGCTTTCTCTCTTATGTAATCATCTCCCCCAATATTCTAGAGGATGGTTTTCATGTATACTTCTCCCCCATTGACATCAATCACAAAGCCTTCATTTTGTCAATCATTTACTCAAAGCCTTTAACTAGTTCAAGTGTCCAAAGAAATTGTTAAATACCAACTACCAAGAGTCCTTGATAACTCTTCTTATCTTAGATACTCCACACACAAAAATCATCAATTTTTAGTCTAGATAAATAATAGCTTTCTATAGCACTAGACCAATGCATTCTCTATACTATCTATTTAGAATTAGGTAGGGACATAACTCTAAGAATACCTCACTAATCCTCAAATGTATTTTTTAGGAAAGGGTTTCGTAAAGATATTTGCAATCTTCTCATTTGTACTCACATACTCTAATATGATCACTTTCTTTGTAACTTTCTCTCTCAAAAAATGATACTTAATAGCTATATGCTTAGTCATAGAATACAATACAAGATTCTTAGAAAGACTTACTACACTTGTGTTATTACAATGTATCATAATATGTTTTGATAATTCTATCCCAATATCCTTCAAAATCTACTTCATCTACATGATCTAATTACAATTGTTTTCTACTACTACATATTCTACTTCTAATGTAGTCTTTGTAATACAATACCATTTCTTGCTTATCCAAGAAACTAGTCTTTCTACTAGAAAAATTCTACTATTGGTGCTCTTTCTACCATCCATACAACTTACCCAATCTACATCAATATATGCACACAAATTAAAGTCACTTGATTTGTCATACCATAGTCCAAAATGAGGTGTACTCTTCAAGTATCTAAATATTCTCTTTACTACTGCATAATATGATTCCTTAGGATTAGCATAAAATCTTGCTACTATTCCAATTGTATTTTCTATATCTGATCTAGTGTGAGTCAAATATGGCAAACCTCCAATCATAGATCTATACTTTTTCTTCTCAACTATAGGTATCTCGTCTTTGCTAGATAACTTGTGACAAGTTGTCATAGGTGTACCAATAGGCTTATAATTTTCCAAGATAAATATTTTCAACAAGTCTTTCAAATACTTAGTTTGTGATAAGAAAATACCACCACTATTCTACATATTTTATTGACCCAAAAAAAAATTCATCTCACCAATCATTCTCATCTCAAATATATTTTTCATTTCATTAGCAAATTTGTCACTTGTTTCATCATTACCTCCAAAGATTATGCCACCCATGTTGGAATTCTTTAGAATAACTATGAAGGAGGGTGAATTAGTTATCCAAGGTCCAAATGTACAAATGAAACTTTTCAATGCTTGGTAGACCTATATCAATAAAACCTTGTCATGCATGCATCCATTATATCATATAATACTTAAACTTTGTAGGCTATTATCCTCAGTCAAAAAACTTTGCAAAAATGTAAACATGAAACATAAAAGATTCAATAACACATTTGACACAAGGATTTTACATGGAAACCCAATTTGGGAAAAACCACCAGTAACATGCTACTAATTTTCACTCTTATGAAGTGATGCCCTGTAAAAGGCCAACCCTATTAAAGGTTACAATACACACTGTTAAATGTGACTTGGTTAAAGGATTTCAATTACCATGTTAGGAGTGAGCCTTGTTAGAGGACTTTAGACCATTCACTTTTAATGTCACCCAATTAAAGGATTTACAAATGACTGTTAGGTCAACCTTAATCCAAAGGATTTACCTTAGAATGATACAATTATTAGAAAGTAATAGTAAGGCATGATCTGATAAAAAATTACAAATCACTTGTAGATTACATATCTATATTTTTGTCCTCCATTATGCTTAGCTTTTATACACTTCAACTTTGATAGCTTTGTCACCCTTCAAACATTAATAATTTTAAGTCATCTTGCTTTGCATGCCAATTGCAATCTCTTCTATTAAGCCACTAAATGAAGCAATACCCTTGACTCCTTGTCTTCCTTAGGTTCTTGCACATGCCAACCTTTGCTTCTGACCAACTCTCTCTATAAATAGAGATTCTAAGATCTTTTTCTGCTTAACCACAATAGTCCATTTTAGTGCTAGGTAGGATTAGGTAGGATACAATGAATTTACTCACTTTTCCATTTGGTTCCTCTAGAAACTCTTTTACAATCTTCCTTAAATTCACCTCAAAATAGTTTACCTTTAATTTTGTGCCACCAGCTCATCATAGTTATCTTCCACATGCTTCACAAAATTCAAGGAAAAAAAAAAGTCAGCCCAAATTCATCAAATCTATGATTTAACATAAATACTAATGCTTGGCATCAATATGTTGTCACTTGGCTTCTATATTGTTCTTTCACTCAACCAACATTAGTTTACTTGGCAAACACTAAAGTTTATTGATGCTTGGCATCAACTAAACTTTACTCGACATTTACTGATAATCACTCAGCTTGCACTAAATTTCTTCTTTGATTAGCACCACTTGATTTTCACTCATCTTCCATTGATTTTTTCTTTGCTTGCACTGACTACTCAACAAGTCTTGGTAGACACTTTTGTTAGGATTTAACCTTAGATAGAAATAATAGTTACATGCAAATATAGCTAATATCAGAAAATAATAGATCACATAGAAGAGAACACAAGACACCAAGATTTAATGTGGTTCACCCAATCCCTGGGTTATGTCGACCAACAAAAAGTCCAATATTATTATTGTCCAGTGATTACAATTTGCAATCTCTTACAACTAAATATAGTTGCAAGAAGCTATAATATCACCATTACATTATGAAATCACTAACCCTAAGTATTTTTATACAATATTCTTCCACTTACAAAATTAGGGCTAGAATAAGTCATCCAATAGGAAAAATAGTAGCTAATGCATTTTACAATATTAGGGCATTTTTGGCTTGGGGGGTGTTACCCCCAAAAACCCCTACGGAGGCATTAATCCTTAACCCCACCTTGTACTGCAACAGGGTGTGCACTTGGGGTGCTACCCCAAGACCCCACAGGGAGACTACCTCCTAAACCCACATAAAAATAACATGGGGAGAAAATCACATCAAATAAACCTCTGAGCCTGATTAGGCTCCACATCACAACAATCTCCCACTTGGAGACTAATCAGATTCCACAACAATAATCTCCCACTTGGAGACTAATCATAGCACTACTAAACCTGTAGCTCCCACTAGAATATCAAAAAATCTTGGAATATGTTTTTCTTTTATTCTGTTTAGTCTAGAAGACCAATTGAAGCTGAAGAGGAGTTCAACTTCTCCCTTGTTATTATCTTGGTAAACATATCTACTAGATTATCATCTATATGTAACTTGTCTAGCTTTAACTATCCATCATCGAGAAGTGACCAAATGAAATGGTACCACAATTGTATATATTTTGTCTTTGAATGTAGAGTTGAATTCTTTGCAAGATGGATGCCACTCTAACTATTTATAAATAAATAATTATCCTTCTAAGGGTGTCCCAATTCTTCCAAGAAGAATTGAAGCCATATCATCTCTGTCTCTATCGTGGATAAAGCATTAATTTTATACAATCGAGAAACCCAACTTACTATTGCCCCAACAATAGTAAATACATAACCTATAGTACTTCACTTGGTATCAATATCCCCTACCAAATATGAGTCAACATAGCCCTGTAAATTACTAATACAACCCCCAAAATGTAGACACTTACTAGATATTCCTCTCAAATATCTGAGAATCCATTTAACTGCATTCCAATGCTCAATTCCTGGATGACCCGTATATCTACTAACAACTCCTACTACATGTGCAATATCTAGCCTTGTACATACCATAGCATACATCAAGTTTCCTACAGCTGAAGCATAGGGCACCTTTGACATCTTATCTTCCTCTTCTTGTGCCTTTGGACACATCTCCTTAGTCAACTTCAAATGATAAAGTAAAGGTGTGCTGAAAACTTTAGCATTCTCCATAGAGAAGTGTTGCAACACTTTCACAATATAATGAGTCTGAGATAATGTCACTTTCCTATTCTTCCTATCTCTACAAATATTCATACCAAGGATTTTTTTTTTTGCCCCCAAATCCTTTATAGAAAATGCATGTGCTAACTACCATTTCAACTTCTTAATGTGATAGATGTTAGACATAGCTTGATGAAGGGTGTTCCCTTTAAAACTATAAACTTATAACAGAAACAAATAAAAAATAACAAATGTGAGAAAAAAATATGGACTTCTTATTTGTGACACAAATACAGAATTATAGAATTCACAAGTACAATATGCTAACCCACATGGGTGCCTTCATTACAGTAATCTACAAGACTAAGCTACGAACTATCACCCAGAGTTGTCCTGAACAATGTTTGGGCCTTTTTTAAATAGGAAATTTTATGCCACTCGGTAAGGTTCTAGACATTGAAACTTAATACCCAGGGCCGACAGACTCTAACAATACATATAGAGTTGGCCAAATACATCTTTGACATTTATTTTATGAATTTTGGGTTGCCCAACTCTGAAAGGCCATAAATCTTGAACTGTTGCTCTGATTGGCTATTATAACTACTTTTCAAATATGCTAGCTCTTGATCTACAATCTTGGAATGATGCTAGTGCCCTTCTATCAAGTTTTCAAACATCATCTGGGCACTCTAAGGCCTCCAACGGTGGGCCTAAATTTTTTTTTGCAAATTTTTCCACTGAAAAAACACAATACCTTCTCCAATACATAAGTTAGAGCGATGGGATTTTTATATTAGGCTTATAACTCTAAAATGAACTTTCATGTAGAAAATGAGAACAATCTGAGCTCATGAAAAACTTACTAAAAATAGAAAGTTCCCATAAATAGTAACCACCTTGTCTACTAGTCCTTATTAAAATAGAAAAGACTGAAATGAAAATATTTTTGGGTGATGCAAGATTGCTCTTACACCCAGGATGCTCCTACATCATTAAATCAATATGAATAGAAGTCAATTTTTACAATAGGAGAGAATATCTCATCAAACTCAATGCCTTTTCTCTATGTAAATCTTTTTATCACTAACTTGGCTTTAAATCATTTCTTACCTCCATCCTCTTCTTTCAACCTGTAAACCCATTTATTCTAGAAAACCTTTTTACCTACAGGAAACTTACATAAATCCCATGTCTTATTTTTTAGCAAAGAATCCATTTCTTCTTTCATTACAAACTCCCACTGAATCTTTGCATCCTCCTACACAACTTCATCATAACATTTAGGTTCACTAGCACTAGTAAGTAAAATATAATATAAAGAGGGAGAAAATATTTTTTGAGGTCTACTTAGCCTTTTTGACCATCAAATGGTCATTGGGGTGTGTGGTATGTGTTGTTATAAATCACGAGGAATTGCTGGAACATCATCTTTTGAAGTATCATCCAACACTACGTGATCATCTTCTTTCTTCTCATGTTATTGCAAAAAATCTTTGTACAATACTTTCTTATTCTTCTTACAATTTTATGATTTTCAAAAATCCAAAAGCCTATAACCAAATTCATCAATGTCATATCTAACAAATACACATTTCTTTGACTTAGCTTCCAACTTGGTCCTATTTTCAGAATCTATATGAGAAAATGCTTCACAACTAAAAGTTTTGAGAAAAGAATAACTCACCTTGTTACTAGTCTATGCTTCCTCTAGAATATCACAACCTAAAGGAGTAGAGGTACCTCTATTAATAAAATATACAAAAATATTGATAGCCTCCACCCACATGTTTAAGGGAAACCTAGCATGTAACCTCATGCTCTTTGCATGCTTCATTATAGTTTTATGTCTACGAATACCATTAGTGGAGCAATAATCTTCAAATTCATGACTGCAATACTCACCACCATTATCAGATCTAAGATATTTTAATTTCTTACTAGTCTCATTTTCAACCAAGCATTTTCATTTCTTAAAAGTTTGAAATACATCATATTTATGTCTAAGAAAATAAATCCATACTTTTCTAGTTGCATTATCAATAAATGTAACATAATAATTATAGCCACCAAGGGAAGATACCTGAGCTAGTTCACATACATCCATATGCACAAGCTCTAACCTCTCACTTTTCTTTTCCTTCCTAGTCTTCACAAAACTCACTCTCTTTTATTTTCTATATACACAACTTTCATAGATATCCATATTAACACATTTCAGACCTGATAAAACTTGCTTTGAATGAAGTACTTTCATACCTTTCTCACTCATGTGCCCAAGTTTGTTGTGTCATAGCATTGTATTAGAATTTACAACTATTTGTTCTCCCTACTCAATGGGAGAAAATATTCTTGAACATTCATTTTTCTTTGAAACAATCAAAGTAGAAGGAATAATATGACATATACAAAGATATAATGTGCCTACTTTCACACCTTTTCCTAGTACAAGGGAACCTTTTAGAAACTTCCAATTTTTATCATTAAAAGTAACTACACAACCCTCATAAGTGAATTTTCCTA
Source organism: Cupressus sempervirens (assembly GCA_028749045.1). Lineage (NCBI taxonomy): Eukaryota > Viridiplantae > Streptophyta > Pinopsida > Cupressales > Cupressaceae > Cupressus > Cupressus sempervirens. Next base: position 877,605,566 of record CM053787.1, read on the forward strand.
CTAAAATTAAATTCCTACTTAGCCTTGGAACATGTCTTACCTCATGTAGCAGCCAATGGTTCCCATTCTACAACTTAATCTTAACTTTTCTCTTTCCAGCAATCTGACAGGGTCCATTATCCCCCAAATAAAAATGCCCAAAATGCCCTTGGACATAATCAATAAAATAGCCTCTACGAGGTGTAGCATGAAATGAAGCACCAGAATCTAAAACCGAAGAATCATCAACACTTTCTAAAGATAGAGGAAAATCACCCTATTTGGATTTGTTACTTACCACATTTGCCTCCTTGTTCTCTTTTGGTTTATCTCATGCATTGTTCTTTTGAGTCCAATAATCTTTCTTCTTATGTCCTAGTTTACCATAGTACCAACAAGCTCTTGGTCCTCTAGATTGAGACCTCTTCCCCTTTGACTTTCCTCTTGATTTCTCAAGATTTCTAGAATTATTTCCTCTCTCAGTCATTCTGCCTCTACTTTGTGCATTCAAAGCACTTCCTAATGTAGATCTACCTAAGGTTTTCCTATGACTTTCCTCACTTAGAATAACACCAATAACATCATCAAATTTTAGGGTATTAGATCTAGAAACAAAATTACTCACAACCATTACCAAGCCATTCCAACTTTTAGGCAAAGAACACAAAATCAAGAGAGCCCTAATTTCTTCATCAAAATTAATACCCACAAAAGATAACTAACGTAATAGTATTAGACTCATTTAAATGATCCACAATAGATCCACCTTCTATCATCTTCATATTAAATAAATGCTTCATGAGAAATACCTTGTCTGAAGTGGAGGGCTTTTCATACAGTTTCACTAGGCTTTCCATCAACTCTTCCATCGTCTTCACTTTTGTAATGCTAAATGGCACTGATGGTGCCAATCATAATTGAATGCTTCCAAGTGTCTTTCTATCTAAAATCTCATAGCCCTTATCTATCATAGTTCAATGTTTCTTGAATTTTCCTTCCAATGACTTTCATAAATCCTTCTGATAAAGATAGTTCTCCATTTGCATCTCCCATAATTGAAAGTTCTACCCATTAAACTTCTCCACATTTAGCTTACCCTCATCTGACATTTCTCCCACTCAACTATGAGACCTTCTTGTAGAGGATTGCAAAAAAAATGGCAATGGTTTGGCTAAAAAAATGACGATAGTATGAGCTAAAAAAATGATGACCATTTGGCTATGATACCACTTGTTAGGATTTAACCTTAGATAAAAATGATAGTTGTATATGCAAATATAACAAATATCAAAAAATAATAGATCACATAGAAGAGAACACAAGACACCAAGATTTAACATGGTTCACCCAATCCCTAGGTTACATCCACCAACAATAAGTCCAATGTTATTATTATCCAATGGTTACAATCTGCAATCCCTTATAGCTCAATACTGCTACAAGAAGCTACAATATCACCATTACATTAGGAAATACCTAACCCTAAGCCTTTTTATACAAGATTTTTCCACTTTTTTTGCTTACAAAAATAGGGTTAGAATAAGTCGTTCAATAGGGAAAGTGGTAGCTAACACCTTTTACAATATAAGTGCATTTTTTTGGCTTTGGGGGGTGTTGCACCCAAACTACCATAGAAATAATATGGAGATAAAACCATGCAAAATAAACCTTCGAGTCTAATTAGGCTCCACATCACAATGATTTTTCATACTTGATCTTCTCGTACTCTTAACTTGAGTAATATTTCATTCAGACTATAAGTAGATAAACAATTCACTATAATATCAATATCTTACTTAGTCTTAGAGCTTCTTTTACATACCAAAAAACTCAACCTTTCTTTAGGTGCTATTGTTATCTCCTCTTCATCAATCAACGGAATGATACTTTTTAGACCAAAAGCAATTTTCTCACTAGTAGGTAGCAGGTTTGACATCATTGACAAAATAGTGATTGTTCAGTTATTGATTCTTCACTCCAAAACAATCTCATATCAAAAATCCTTAAATATTACAATAACCAACAATTCATTGTCAATTTATTTCAAATATAAATTTCTATCTATTGTACCTTTAGCAAATCCCAACTTTTATAAATATTTATCCAATTTTGCATACCACATTCTAGGTTCTTGCTTTAGACACACAATGCTTTCTTCAATCTACATACCATTTCTTCTTCTTTTGTCAAAAAGAATCCTTCAACATGCTCAATGTAAAATTCTTCTTCAAGTTCTTTATTTAGAAATGTTGACTTTACATCCATCTAATATACCTTAAACTTCATATTTGCTGCATAAGCCAAGAAAATTCTTACTGCTTCAAGTCTAACAACAAGGGAAAATGTCACTTCATAATTTATTCCTTATTGCTATGAATATCATTTGCATACAAATCATTCTTTATTCCTCACAACCTCACCTTGTTCATTCATCTTATTTTTGAAAACCCATTTAGTTTCTCTAACATTCTTGTCAAATTATTGTTTGGTGTAGGTGTTACTATCATAAGTCTGTCTTCTTCTCTAGGTTGAGATCTCTATTCTTCTCTCTATTTAACAATTTGAACATCATTTAACAAATCATTTTTAGTCTCAAAGAAAACTTCAATATTCTCACTAAATGTACTACTAGGCTTCACAATGTTATCAAAGTTTATGTGATAGAATTTTCTATGCCACAAAAAATTGTTATCCATCTTTGCAACCAAATAAATCATCTATGTAGGGTTTAATTGAAGTATGTTACCTCTAGACCTTGTACCAGTTCCAATAAAATTTCTATATTTATCCTTGATGATACATATCTTCTCTATGAATTGTAGCTAAAAACCTTTATCAACCAACTATCCAACACTTAATAAGTTATGCTTTAGTGTTGGAAATATAAGAGGAGTAACTAAGAGTTGAAGGGTGAATCAGTTGCCACTAAAATAAATCCTACATTCTTTAGATGTCAACACAGAATATAGACTTCACTAAAAATATTGTTTCTTGGTAAACACACATGCACTCAGTTAATACTGATAATATGTTGTAACTTAGTAAATGCTTAATCATACAAATCTTATGATAATATTTATAAGTCACCTTACTTAACTTAGTTGCATACACATAAAAGAAATAACATGAATACAAGTGACACCAAGATTTAATGTGGAAACCCAATTTGGGAAAAACCACCAATTGCAACTAGTTACTATTTTTTACTCTTCTAAAGTGAGCCCTGTTAGGAGCTAACCCTATTAAAAATTACAAGACACACTATTGGGTGTGACCCTGTTAGAGGATTTAGTCACCCTATTAGGAGTGGCCTTGTTAGAGGTCTTTAGACACTTCAATAGAAATACCACCTTGTTAGAGGATTTACAGATAACTATTAAGACAACTTTGTTAAGAGATTTAGATCACTGCTACAATGATTACAAAGTAACAATGAGGTGACCTGATTTCTAATGCAACTGAATTGTTGATTACAGATCTCAATTCAGGCTTGAATACTTGATCCTTCCTAATTGAATGTATCTTTGTAGCTCCACTAGGATATTCTACTTATCCTTCTAATTTTTTGCCTCTAAGAATCTTCTATTCTTCGATATACTTGCACCCATTCAATCCTTAACTTGACCTTATACTTGTACCTTATGCATTGTCAAGTCGGCTTGAATACAACTTAGAATAATTAATCTTCATTTCATTAGTTGGTTAGAACCAACAGACAAATCCATTAAACTTAGTATGCCAAAATAAGAAAATCCTTCGTTAATGGACCCTCCTCGATAGACACTAATTTAGAAATGATTTTCTAGTATTAACCAAGCGAACTTGATTAACACTACATCTTCACAAAATCTCTTTGCTAACTCAACGAGCTCAGTTAACACTAATTCTATCCAACTTTTCCTTACCGAGTGAGCTTGGTTAATAATAAAATTCTATGAACTTCTCTTTGACGACTGAGTAAAATTGGTATACATTATCTTCTAAACTTGGCAAATATTGGAATGCTTGACAGACACAAAAAATTATCTTCATTTCCTAAGTGAGCTCAACAAACATCGACTGGCAAAGATATGACATTTTGTGTAACACCACAGATAATACACAATTAATCAATTGTTTTCAAAAATCTCTCTCTTTGGCATTGATGGAAACATAACGTATCATAATACAATGAAATTTGAAGAGAAAAATAATAGTAAGGAAAATATCCTTAGTTTCATTCTAATTTTCATCCATTTGAACTCCCTCTATCAGTGTAAACTCTCTCTGCCTTCTATTTCTCCCTCTATTAGCAAACTCTGTCTTCAACATCTTATTTTGGTGGCAAACTCTGTCTCTTTGATATCAAACCAAGTTCTTCCTATTTGACATCATTAAGAATTCTCCCTCATCACATAAATCTCCCTTAAAATTTTTGTGAATATGACAGAAAAATCTCCCTCTTTGACATCTCATGCCAAAGACAATATTCATTGAATATCAATGTACATTATGTATTGATTCATATGCAATATGTCCTTTGAATACTACATCAACTAAATGATCTTCAACATTCTCTGGTTGATGCATTAGTAAACTTCATTTAGTGAGCTTTAGATAGGGGAATAACCCCTAACTTACCTCTTAGATACAAAAATACATCCTTAGGTAATGGCTTAGTGAACATGTCTACAATTTTTTCTTTAGTGTTCACATATTCCAATCTTACTTCTTTCTCTTGTACCAATTTTCTTAAAAAGTTACATTTTATCACAACATTCTTGGTCTTGGTATGTATCACATGATTCTTTGATATATTAATTGCACTAGTGTTATCATAGAAGATAACCACCAGATCCTTGATCTCTACCTTCATACCTACTAATAGTTGCTTGAACCAAACAACATTGGATAAATTAACTATTGCTTCCACATACTCTTCTTTTATTGTTGATTGAGAAATGCAATTCTTCTTCTTGCTTGTCCAAGACACTAGTCTTTTACCAATAAAGAATGCTCCACCACTGGTGCTCTTCCTATCATCAACACTTCTTGCCCAATCAACATCTGTAAAGGTTTTCAAATCTTTATTGTTTTCTTTCTTGTACCATAATCCATAGTCTTCAGTACCTTTTAGATACCTCATGATTCTCTTGATTTCCATCATATAATTTTATTTAGGATTTTCTAAGAATCTTGCCACCATACCAACTATTAATGCAATATTAGGCCTTGTATGCACTACATATTGCAATTTCCCAATCACTGATCTATATGTGGTTTGATCTACCTCCTTGGAATCATCATTTTTGGAAAGATTATGTCTAATAGACATAGGTGTTCCAACTAGTCTTGAATCTTTCATTCCAAACTTATTTAGTATCTCCTTGATATATTTAGATTGAGTAATGTAGATGCCATCTTTCTTTTGTTGTATATGTAACCCAACAAAGAACTTTATCTCTCCAAACATGGACATCTCAAATTCTTTACTCGTCTCTTCTAAAAAGTCTTTGAATAAATCATCATTCCCAGTGAATAATATGTCATACACAAATATTTCTGCCAATATAATCTTATTGTTTGGTCCTTCTTTGATATGCAAGCTACTATTGTCATTTGTTCTTTGAAAACCAATCTTCATCAAATAGTTATGAAGTCTTTCATACCAAGCTCTTGGAGCTTGCTTGAGACCATACAATTCTTTGTGCAATTTACAAACCATATCCTTTTTGCTAGGATATACAAAAGCTGTAGGTTGTTCTATGTAAACTTCCTCTTCAAGAATTCCATTCAAGAATGTAGATTTCACATCCATTTGATAAACTTTAAATCCTCTATGTGCAGCATGAGCAAGTAGAGTTCTAACAACTTCTAATCTTGCAACAGGAGAAATTTTTTCACCATAATCAATACTTTCTTCTTGAGAATAACCTTTTCATACTAACCTTTCTTTATTCTAGAAACTTCTCCATCTTCATTCAACTTATTTTTGAAAACCCACTTTTTGCCAATTACATTCTTATCCTTAGGTCTAGAAATAAGAGTCAAGGTCTTATTTCTCTCTACCTGTTCTATCTCCTTATTCATAGCTTCAATCTAACTTTCATTAGCCAAAGCATCTTTAACTGATCTAGGTTCAAATTCAATAAGAAAAAATGTACCTTTTAATTTGTTTCTTGTCATTGTACCATCTAACTTGTCTCCAATGATCTGCTCTGGTGTATGGTATATTCTGACATATCTTGCTAATACAGGTACTTTGGATTTAGAACTTGTTCCACTAGCCTCACCATGATCTTCTATATCAAGCTCGGGTCTCACTATCTGTGACTTGAGTCCATCAGACTCAATTTTCTTTAGCTGTAACTTGGTAGCTTGTGATTATGACATGGGTCATCCAGACTATGACTCGGGTTGCACTAGTTACAACTTGGGTGCTTTTGGAGATTTTGGGGACTTGAGAGGTGAAGTCTCCTAACTTCTAATTAGATTTTCCTATGTATCAAGTTCAAAATAAATAAACCTTCTGTAATCCTTAGGTTCTTTGTTGATCTCTTCTTCACTCATTTCTATAAACTTATCAATTCTCACATGTGCACTTTCTATGATCTTATGAGTGGATAAATTAAAACATTTATATGCTTTACTTCTATTAGAGTATCTTGGAAATATACCTTCATCACCTTTGACATCAAATTTACCATTCCTAGTCTCTTTTAGAATATAAAATTTGCTACCAAATATGTACAAGTAACTTACATTAGGGTTGTAGCCATACCATAGTTCATAAGGAGTTTGATTTGATTCTTTCTTCAGTTGTACTCTATTCAAGGTATGCATTACAATATTGATTTATTCTTTTCATATTTGATTGCGACATTCTTTTCTATCATCAAAGTTCTTGCACAATCTATGATGGATATGTTCCTTCTTTTAGCTATACCATTCTACTAAGGTGTATCAGGGGTCGATACTTGTCTTTTGATTCCTCTTTCAATGTAGAATTCATTTAATTAAAGAGATGAATTCATCAACTCTATTTAACCTCAAAAACTTCATCTTATTTCTAGTTTCCTTTTCTACTCTTTCTAGATACCATTTAAACTTTTGAAAAGCTTTTGGCTTCTCTTTTAGATACATTACACTCATCATTCTAGAATAATCATAAAAAAAAAGAATAAAATAATTATATCCACTATAGCTCTAGGTCTACATAAGTCTGTATGAACTAGCTCCAAGACTTCTTCAGAATGATATTTCTGGCTTTTGAAACTTGTCTTGCCCATCTTACCAATTTGACAATTTTTTCATAGGCCCATATAAGGTTTTCTTAGACTAAGAATGCCTCTCACTCTTTTGTTTTTGCTCATCTTGATCAAATTATCAAAGTTCACATGACATAACCTTTTATGCCATAGCCATATCTCTTCTACTTGAGCAATGAAACATGAACTTTCACTAAGATGTAGGTAGAATAGATTACCTTTGGTTTGCTTACCAAACCCAACTAGATTTTCTTTTCCATCCAATAGCTTGGCCTTCTTATTCATGAATTCTACCTTGAATCCAATGTTATTCAAGTGTGCCACACTCAGTAGATTATGCTTTAGTCTTTCAATCCAATAAGAATTATCACAATTAAGTTCATTGGTTAGTGAGATACAAACTTTTCCCTTTATGCAACATGGTTCATTGTTTCCAAATCCCACACTTCCACCATCATAATGTTCCATATGTTCAAGCTTATTTTGTCACTAGTCATATAATGTGATAAACCACTATCAATAATCCATGTATCATTTTTCCTAACATGAGAGATAAGTGTCATTTTATCTCCTTCATCATTAGATTCATCTTTTATAACAATATAGACCATTTCATCATCTTCACTGCTATCTAAATCTTTAGCCATAAAACATGATTTCTTACCATCCTTGTAGTCCTTTGAGTTCTTAAAATCCTTCTTGCATTTGTACTTGTTGTGCTTCTTTTCATCTTTATCTTCTTTTTTTGGACATCTTGCAGCAATGTGTCTAACTTCTTCACTAAAGAAACATATCAAAGTAATTTTACCTTTGTACTTTCCTTTGCCTTTTGGACACCTTCTTGCAAGTAATGCTTCAATGGCTTCAAGATCACTGTCAGAACTACCTTCCTCTTCACTTTCAGATTGTTTTCTTTTAAATATTTTATCTTTCTTCTTGAGTGATAACTTGGTTTCAAATGTAGACTCAAGATTTCTAGAACTAGGAGTATAATTATCATAGCTATCTAGTTCAAATATAGTCAATCTTCCAACTAGAACATCCAAATTTATCTTGTTATTTGGATCACATCTCATCTCTTGAATAGAAGACACTTTAATTGCATAGATAGGAAGAAGGGTTCTGAGTACCTTTCTTACCACTATCACATTTTCAATTATCCCTCCAAAGGATTTGATAGCATTAACACTAGCTTTGATTCTATTAACATATTTTGCAATGTTTTCATCCTCTAGCATCTTCATCTAATCAAACTAACCTCTCAAGCTTTTTTCCTTGGCTCTTTCCACATTATCATCACCTCCATAGATATCCTTTAGTTTGGTCCACATGTCATGAGTAGTAGCACATCCTTTGACCTCATCAAATTCAACATAGTTAAGAGATGATGCAATGTCAATCATCGTAATATTATGATTTTTCTTTTTTGAAATTTGTTCCATAATCAATGTTCCATTAGGAGCCTTGTGGGAATTTTCTAGATATTTTAAACCCGAATCACTGATGGTTTCCAAGTGCAACTTCATAAATTCTTATCATGACTCAAAGTTATCTATGTTCAACTCAAGAATTTCTCTTCTGTAAGACATCTTGATCTTTAGCTTAGGTCCTTGAAACCTCCTCTGCAAGCACCAAGAATCTTTGATACCAATTGTTGGAAATATAAGAGGAGTAACTGAGAGGGGAAGGTTGAATCAATTACCACTAAAATAAATCCCAGGTCTCTTATATGTCAACGCAGAATATAAACTTCACTAAAAATATTGTTGCTCGGCAAATACACAAGCACTCGATTAATATTGATAATATGTTGTAACTTGCTAAATGCTTAATCATGTGAATCTTATGATATCATCTATGATTAACCTGACTTAACCTAATTTTATACACATAAAGGAAATAACATGAACAAAAGTGAAACCAAGACTTAACATGGAAACCCAATTTGGGAAAAACCACCAATTGCAACTAGTTACTAATTGTCACTCTTGTAAAGTGAGCCATGTTAGGAGCCAACCCTATTAAAGGTTAAAAAATACACTGCTAGGTGTGGCCCTATTAGGAGTGGCCTTGTTAGAGGTTTTTAGACACTTCAATAGAAATGTCACCTTATTATAAGATTTATAAATATTTTTTAAGCCAACTTTGTTAAGAGATTTAGATCATTGCTCCAATGGTTAGAAAGTAACAATGAGATGACCTAACTTCTGATGCAACTGAGTTACTAATTACAAATTTCAATTCTGGAGAATACTTGATATTTCTTCATTGAATGTATCTTTTTAACTCCACAAGGATATTTTGATTATCCTTTTAATTCGCTTCCTCTAAGAATCTTCTATTCTTCCATACACTTGCACACATTCAATGCTCAACTTGACCTTATACTTATACCTTATGCATTGTCAAGTCAGCTTGAATACAACTTAAAATAATTAATATTCATTTCATCAATAAACTATAACAAAAAAAAATCCATTAAGCTCAATATGCCTAAATAAGAAAATCCTTCATCAGTCAACCTTTCTCGGTAGACACTAAATCAGAAATGATTTTCCTATGTTAAACAAGTGAACTCAGCTAATACTACATCTTCACAAACTTTCTTTGGTAACTAAGTGAGATCAGTTAACACTGGTTCCATCCAAATTTTCCTTCATTAAATGAGTGAGCTCGATTAACTCTTGAATTCTACAAATTTTTCTCCGATGCTCGAGTGAATTCAATAGACACTGTCTTTTGAACTTGGAAAACACTCAAATGCTTGATAGACATAGAAAACTATCTTCATTGCCCAAGTGAGCTCAGAAAACATTGAATGGAAAAGATATGACATTTTGTGTAACATCAAAGACAATACACAATTAATCAATTGATTTCAATATTTAGTCCATCAAAAAAATAGACATCATCAGTGTTAATCTTTCTATCAAGAGTAATAGATCACATTCCTTTGATATGACTAGTTGTATTGTTATCAGCTCTAACAAGTCCTCCATCATCATTACTAAACTTAACAAACTTAATAATGTCTCTAGAAATATGATGTGAACACCCACTATGTATAATCTAATTAAATTTCTTTTCAACTTACGAAAGTAGGGCTTTTTCTTCTCTAATTTATTTTTTAGGATTTTCTTCTTTTATAGAAACAAATCCTAATTCATCACCACTTTCCCTCTAAACTCTTTCCTCAAGCTCATCATCTTCATTTGCATACAAACAATCTCTAGGCCTTCTAGATTTGGAATTCTTCTTATAATTTTTCTCTCTTTTAGGTAACTTAGAAACCTAATGTCCAAATTAATTGCAAGCAACTATTTTACATCTTCATTGCAATTTTATATAGGATGTCAATCATGTCATATATTGTTGCCACATTAGTTTCATCATTACAGTAGGCAAAAAATCTCTCATGATTGAAAATACCCTTAGAAGAGGTGGACCACTCCTACCATTCTTTCAAGATTCCTTCATAATCAACAATTTTTGGTACAAAGCTAGGTGTACCTTTAGCAATGGTCTTCATTATGTTTTTGGACTATCTACATCTTTCCCAAGAAGAACCAATCCAATTCCTTAACCTTATTTATCATTTTCCTAGCTGGAATAGCGACTTCTTTCAACAATTATTTCTTCTGTTTCAATAATTGAAAAAGTTTATTAAATAATTACATGTAAGGACCCCATGTTTATCAAATAATTATATATAAGGACCCCATTTAGTAAAAATGGGGGAACGAAAATATAGGGCCTCTGAATAGTACTCAACACCTTGTAGGGAGATGTAATTGTTATGGATGTTATGTGAGATTTGTTTTAGGAAACCTATCTTGTAAGAAAGCATATTTTCCATTGTCCTTATCTCTATATTCTTATATGTCTCCTCTTTATCCACATCTATTTCCATTGGCCAATTTTCCATTACACCCATGTCTAATATATATCCTTCTATTTGTGTTTCTTTTTCATTCACCTCTATAATAGTTCTAGTAATAATCTTCAATATTCTCACCTCATTTTCCAAAGTAGCATTCATTTGCTCCAATACATAGAGCTTTTTTTATTTCCTCCTCATTTTTCTTTTTGGTCTCTATGTATTTTTCCATAGGCCTGATGTTTTTCCAGTAGATCCATCTTAATCTTACCCATGAGTGACATTGTATTTGTCACATTAAAAATGTGATCTCCAAAAGTGGAACTTACATTCTAAAAATTCACATTTCCTTGTGGAGAATCTCTGACTTCTATCAATGTTGGCTTGTCTAATTCTAGAGAATTACTCCATATTTTCATTGTTTGGGCATCAATTTTAAAACTAGATTCCTTTAATTCTCTAGTTATATTGACATCTTTGAAAGATATAGATTTTTCTTGTCTCCTTATTTGATCAAGCATAAAAGTTGAGCTCATTTCCCAACAAGGGAATAGTATCATTCCACTTCTCACTAGCTCTCTAGCTTCTTCTACAATGAGGGTTTTAATGTTGGGATCATATTATTATGATTTTCCTACTAGTTTAGACACCTTTTCCTTTGAATCTCCTGGCTATAATTACATGGTCAATTTATTTTTCTTTAATTTAAATAGAAAGCTCATGAATTCTTTAGTTGAGAAGAAATCATCATAGATAAACTCTTGAACTTGTATAATTTTGTCATTAATAATCTCAGCCTCAAGCTCAATCAAATTAGGGATTTTCTTATTTTTAGTGGCTTATCTCATCAAAATCTATGCCTTAAATCATCAAAGTATTGGCTCCTTCTTAGCATGATTTGAAGAGCAATTTCTATTACCTTACTTGATATTTCAATCAATTTCTACTTCTTTTTGCCTCCTTGTGCCCAAGATGAACTCTTTGGTTGCTCTTCTTCCTCATCAACCTCAAGTACAATATACTACTCTAGAGGGTCAAGCTCCAATCTATCTCTCACTTCTGGAGGCACTTGGGATATTATTTTTTGATAATTCTGAATACATTTATTGTACCTATCCAAATATGTTTCCTCATGATAAAAACCCTTAAAAGAAGGGTTAGTCATTTTCATCTCTTCTTTAATGGCCATTATCTCCCTCCATTTCATAGTTTTGTCTCTGTACTTCTCTATTTCCATGCACTCAGTGATGAAATCTTCCTCCCATATATGTTTTCTAACAGAAAAATTGAATCCCCTCATTTGTCTCAGGGCAATCCTAATAATATCATTGGGATCATATATTATAGTAGGGATCATATATTCTAGCAAGCCCAATTGGTAACTTAAATTCTCTAATGAATGCATCCAATTCTTTAAATGCATCTTTGCCAATATTGAAATCTCCAATCTTGAAATTTCTACAAATAGAGGTCCCCTTTCGGATAGTGGGCCCTAAATTTTTCCTATTTATCAAAATTAGTTACCCAAAACAATCAATAATTCCCAATCTCTGAGGGATATATTTGGGCAAAAGATGAGGTGGTTATGGGAACCCATACACCTTTATTAAAGAACATTTTTCAAATAAAAATATGCTTCCCCAATCATGTCCTAGTTTCCTATCCTCATCATAGCATCTAGATGGTTTAAGCAATTTTCTTATAGTCCTTGGGACCCTCTCAGTTAAATCACCCAATATATTCAAAATAAGATATACAAAATCATTATAAAAACCAAGAGAATTTGCATAAGGGTAGAATTTTTTCCATACCCTTGTCCAACATTGGACACATAGATTTTCTCTCATCTCCTTTGTTTCTTTAATGAAACTTGGGTTTATATACCTTACATTGTTGTATAGGATTATATGCATCAACAGTGAATACTAGTGAAACTTAAAATTCTTCATGTCTCCCTATTATGCAACAATAATCTCATTGTGGATAACATTCATGGTCTCATCCAGTCCCATTATTTTGTTCAAAGAAAAGACAATGTACTAGAAATATCTTCTAAAGTTTTTTGAGGGCATGAAATCCCCTACCATCTTTGTAATTTCTCCCTTCTCCTTCTTTGAAATAGGGATGTGTTCCCCCATAACCCTTCTAGTGAGAAAACTTTTTTGTATTTTGAAAGTTGTCTCATGTTTCTCTAACTCAATAATGTGAGTCATGGTCCTCCTAAATCAAAGACTTTTGTAAAAGTCTCTCCATCCAATGTTCATAATGTGCTTCTATCTTTCTTATAAAATGAGTAGGTCACTAGATTATATGCTTTGTTCAAAGATTTTAATAGGTCTACACCCACAAAACCTCTTAGACAATTAGCTTTCCCAAGTTCCTATTCCAAGGATTTGAAATTGGAGGTTTACATATTCCATTGTTGTAGAAGAACTAGGGTAATTTATTCTCATTTATTTTTGGTATCACTACATCTCTACAAAAACTATATGGGTCCTTCAAGATGTGTGAATTCATAGATTGTGCATTTGAGGAACCTGACAAGAAATATACCCATTCATCTATGAATGGACAAGGGATTTTTGTTTTTCCCTATACAAAATTGGTAGAAACCTCTTAAACATCTACCTATGAAATCATATTTCCCTCTTCTTGCACCATTCTCTAGAATTCAAATACTTCAACAAGCTTTCTACAATTCAGACACTCTAACAATATTTTTGCACAATTCTCTCTTCTGTAACATCACTTCACTGAGACTATTGATAGAAAAATTGTTACATCAAATATTTAATGGAATTTAAGGAAACATGCATGAAATATTTCAAATTTCCAAAAAATAGTTGCATTTACACTTTACACATTTGTACTACCAATCATCACTCTGCTAGTTGCCAAAAAGTTTCCCTTTTTCATAAAGTACCCATTCTTTTGAGAGTAGTGATGTAGTGACATCCATCTTTCTTTCCTATCTATACTTCCTGCCAATTATCAATAACATATAAATTCAATCCATGATGGTGTGAAGACCTGGTAATCTTAAGTTTTCACAACATCATGAGGCTTTCATGCTAACCAAATTTTGTTATTCACAATGTCATGTGTATAGCTTATCTCTACCTCATGATCCATACTTTCTATTAAGCCTTTAGCTTCACAAAACAATGAAAACCATGGTATTCCTTCATTGGTAGGTTGCAACAATTATAAAAATTGAAACCATTAAGGTAGAGACCTAGCATCAATATTTACCATTATAGCTGATCACAACATCACAACTCTATTTATTTTTGTCTTCAAAGAACCTGGAGAAGTGGTGAACATTTCCACATTACCCTTTTTACTACTTCAAAACTCATCGTTAACCTTATATCATTACCCATGAGATCCAACATGAACCAAAGTCTTTGCATTATATAGCTTTGTCGCTACATCATGGTTGTTGACTCAAACCATATCTTTAACTATGCGAAGTTGCGAATAAGGTCAATCTCCACATCTCCACTTAAAATTAACATAAAGAACTTTAAGCCATAAAGGAGTAGTAAAAATTCATCTTCCATTGATTGCTACTTCTCTACCTTGAAACTTATTATGTCATAATGCTTCCGTTAGATCATTCCATGTGGCATGTTTGTGAATTTTTATAATCCAAGAGATCTCACATCAAGTAGTCCTTTGTATCATCATTGGAAAAACTGAGACATTACTACTAACCATGGAGACACTGTGAAAACCATTGAGAAAACCATGTTGCACCATCACAACCTTAAAATAATTAAGGCTCATTAGACTAGAGATATATCACTTAAGAAGGAATCATGACTTCTTGATTTAAAATTAAGGTCAACTTTCTCCAAATGCACAAAAGGCCCACAAAAAATATTTACTTAAGGGTTTAGACCAAGAAAACAAAAAAGATAAAAAAGGGAAAGGCAAACAGGGGTAGAAATTAGGGCTTCTCTTAGAAAAACCTCAGCAACAAAAACATGTAAAACCTAATTTAACATATTTAATCTCAATTTTCATATTAGTCTTTCAAAATTTAGAATAGTGAAAATATAGGCCATCAAGTGACTAAGTATTGTTTCTCTGATGCTTGACACCCAGAGTCTGCTACTCGGCAAGTGGCTATTGCAACTTGACATTCCCATTTTGTTGAGGATCTATAGTTTTATTTTCTTGTTCATTGGAGTTCTTGGAGCACTATCATTCACATAAATGAATGAACTATAATCTTCAGGCTCATCATACATTGAAATTCATTTTTCTCTGTATATTCATCAAATTTCACATTTTCACTTTCTGCAACTTTGTTACTATTAGAGTTCAAACACTTATAAGTTGTACTCTTAGTGGAATATCCTAAGAATACACCTTCACCACTTTTAGCATCAATATTTCCATTCCTATTGTCTTTAAGTATGTAACATTTGTTTCCAAATACTTTGAAATATTTTACATTAGGTGCATATCCATACCACAATTCAAAAGGTGTAGTATTTGTATCTTTTTTGACTTACACTTAGTTCATAGTATAAATAGGTGTACTTAAAACTTCTCTCTAGTATTTCTATGACACATTCTTTTCCATCATCAATATTCTAGCATAGCCTAATATTTATCAATTCCTTCTTTCATCTATTCCATTCTAAGGAGGGGTCCTAGCAAACATCTAGCTTTTGATTCCTTTTTCATTATAGAATATGTTGAACTCATTGAAAATGACTTCACTACCTTTGTCACATCTCAAACACTTTAGACTCTTTCTTGTCTCTTTTTCGATTCTAGCCAAATACCACTTAAACAACTAAAAAACATCATATTTCTATTCAAGAAACATCACACTCATCATTCTAGAACAATCATCAACAAATAGAATGAAATACTTATCTCCACAACATCTTTCAATACTAATAGATCCACATAAGTCAGTATGAACCAATTTTTTAAAAAAATCATCAAATGAGTATTTTTCTCTCTTCAAACTAGACTTTTTCATTTTTCCCAATTGACATTGTTTACACATAGCATTTTTAAGTTTCTTCATTTTTGGAAAACCTCTTACTTTATTCATTTTACTAATGCTAACCAAATTTTTAGAGTTTAAGTGACATAACCTTTTGTGCCATATCCAAATATCTTCATGTTGTGTAAATATACATGTCTAATCAGATAAATCTAGACAAAACAAGTTACCTCTTGTTTGATCACCACTTCCAATCAACTTACAATAAACATCAAATATTTTGGTCTTTCTATGATGAAATTTAACTTTGTACCCTAATTTTTTTAATTGTAAAACACTAAACATATTATAGTTAAGTCCTTCAATCCAATAAACATTATCATATTTGATCTTATCAGTTAGTTGGATTGACCCTTTACCCTTCACAAGACATGGAACATCATTACCAAATTTAATAGAGCCACCCTTGTATGGTGAAATTGTTGGAAATCTGATTGAAAAGATTATTGATGAAGAAGATTGATTGAAAGAGGGAGATTGTTGTTAAAAAATGTTTTCAATCATTGTTTTGTCATTGATGTCAAACCTACTATTTGTAGGAATGAGAATTGCTTATAAGACCCAAGTACTATCACTTAGTTAATTGATGAAGAGGATTTAATCAACAAGATGTAACAAGAGTACCTAAGGGAAAGGTTGAGTTATAGTTCTATAATGAAGTGCAAGGATTAGCTGAGGCAATGGTTAAATGATATATTGATAACATACTCAAAGATATAGAGGTTGGCTACACTAAGAAACACTAGAAGTATAAGATGGAGCAAGGTTGACTGCAAAGCTTAAACTAAGTTCATCAGTAAGTGCCAAGCAAGCTAGTTTAACCTAAGCAAATTTTTAGTTGGAGCTAAACAAATGGAAAATCTAGTGTGTGCCGAGTGAACTTCAGGTGCCAAGTGAACTTCAACTACCAAGAAATTCAAAAAAAAAATTGTTAGATATCAAGTGAACTCACAGTGGGTGTTGAGCATCAGTAAAACACAATTGATGCTGAGTAACACAATATGTGTCGAGTATCAAAATTTCAATAGTGCTGAGCTATTGCATTATTGGAAATGTCAAAGATTCATTGAATTTGAGCCAAAAAAGTTGTTACCTTGAATTTTGTGAATTAGTTGGAAGATAAGGATGATGAGCTGGTGGCACAGGATTTTATGTAAACCATTTTTGAGTGAATTCAAGAGGATTCTTCATGATGTTTCTAGAAGAAACAAAATATGGGTTAGATTCAATGAATCCTACCTAATCCATACAAATTAAAATTAAAGGAGGGAAGAATCAAGCAGGAAAAGAAGTTCTAGATTTCTATTTAAGGAGTCATAGACTAAGAAGCAAGAGCTATTGGTGTGCCAAATTGAAAAGTGGTTGAAAGGGTGTCAAGGAGAAGACATCTAGGAGAATGAAGAATAGAGCACAGAGACTCTACTTTGACAAGTGGTCAAAAAGAGAGGATTGCACTAGTACATTGAGCATGAAGACTCAAAGAGACTAAGCTTAAAAGGAGGGCAAGCTATCAGAGTTGTAGAGACTGAAAGCCAAGAAATTTTATGAGCTAAATGGTGATATGAAATCTGCAAGTTAAGTTGTATGTTGTAATCAGGTCAAAACGCCTTATTATTACTCTCTAACAACTATATCAGTTAGGGTAAATGAAAATCCTATGGACTTAGGTTGGTTTAATAGCCATTTGTAAATTCTTTAACAAGGTGACATTCCAAGTGAATGTTCTAAAGTCCTCTAACTAGGCTCACTTCTAACAAGGTGGTTAAATCCTTTAACCAGGTCACATTTAACAGTGTGTTTTAGCCTTTAACAGGGCAGACCTTTCATAGGGCATCACTTCAGAATAGTGAGAATTGAGTAGCATGTTATTGGTAATTTTTCCTAAATTGGCCTTCCATGTAAATTATTGTGTTATGTGTTATGTGTTATGTTTGCATGTTGATTTATAGTAACTTGCTGAATAGGAAAGTTTAAGCTTGGATGAACAAATAGTTAAGTGGGCACACTTTACTTGATGAAAAGTTTGAATTGGATATTTTGGACCTTGAATAATTGATTCACTCCCCCCCTCTCAGTTATTCTAAATCATTTCTAACAATTTGTATCAGATCCATCTACTGATTTAGTTTCAAGGTACTAGAAGCAGGAAGATCAAGATGTCCAAGAGAGAAGTTCCCAAGCTCAACAAAGACAACTTTGTTGCATGGAAAAGTTTGATAAAATTGCACCTTGGATCAATAGGTTATTATGTAAAAACCTCAATTGGAATATAGCATGTAGACCCACCTGGAGCTCTTACTGCAGGTGATTTGAACAAAAGGAAGGAGCACAATCTAGCAATACTAGAGATTACCTCTACACTTAGTTATGCTAAATTTGATGACATCAAAGGTTGTGATACTACATTCAAGATGTGGAAAGCTTTGTTAGATATCTATGGAGGAGATCATACTGTTTAGAGAGCAAAGAGAGAAATCCTTAGAGGAAAGTTTGATGACATGAATTGGAAGAAGGTGAAAATGTTGCTCAATATGTTGCTAGAATGAAAGAAGTGGTAAGTGCAATAAGAAGTCTAGGTGGTCAATTAAAAGAAGAGACTTTCAATAGTAAATACTTAAGGACCTTTCTTTCCATCTATGCTATTAGAGTTTCAACCATTTGAGAGCTAAGGTGTGTACAAGGAAACACACTAACCTTTGAAGGAAGAAGACTTACTGCATTTGAATTCTCCAACTTTGACAACTACAGACTTGAGAACCTTGGATCTTCTTTCAAGGCCAAGCTGACATTGAAAAACACTAAGGAGGTGACACCAAGGAAGAAGAGTAGAAAAGGAAAACATGCATCTAGTGATAGTAGCACAGATGAGGAAGATGTGGAACAGTTAGAAGCACTACTGGTTAGAAGATTCCATAGAGGCCAAGGTAAATTGAAAGGTAAGTTTCCTATCATATGTTTTAATTAAAATGATGTAGGTCATATTGCTGCAAGGTGTACATAGGAGAAGAACTATAAAGAAGGAAATAAGTACAAGAATAAGAGAGAAGATGATAGTAGAGATTACAAGGACAAAGGAAAAAGATGCTACATTGTTGAAGAAGATTTTGATGAAAATGATGATGAGGTAGTCTATGTGGCCATCAAGGATGAATTAGATGAAGGTGAAACAACATCACTGGTAACTTGTGTGAACAAGAATGATAAGTGGAACATAGATATTGGTTGCTCACATCACATGATAGGGGATAAAAGTAAGTTTATCACCTTCACTGAATATGATGGAAATAGTGTTAGACTTGGTAATGATGCTTCATGTCAAATAAAATGAAAAGGATCAATTAAACTTATAGAGAAAATTTCATGTGATAATGCATACTATGTTGAAGGACTGAACTACAATTTGTTTAGTGTATCACAGTTAGGTAATGTAGGTTGCAAAGTAGAATTTGGAAACAAAATTGCCAAGATCTATGACACTAATGAAAATCTAATAGGAAAAGGTGAACAAACAAGAAGTAATCTATTTTACCTAGATATGGAAGATGCAACTTGTCTTGTTGTTAGACTCGATGATGTGTGGTTATGGCATAAAAGATTGTGTCATGTTAACTTTGA
The DNA here is from genome assembly GCA_028749045.1 of Cupressus sempervirens. Lineage (NCBI taxonomy): Eukaryota > Viridiplantae > Streptophyta > Pinopsida > Cupressales > Cupressaceae > Cupressus > Cupressus sempervirens. The sequence goes on from CM053787.1 coordinate 877,625,313, forward strand.
CAATTTGATTAGCATTAACAAAAAGAAGAAAGTCGGAGGTTTGCCTAAACTGAAGAAGCCTAAAAATACAATGTGAAAACAATGTCAACTAGGGAAAATGACTAAATTTAGTTTCAAAAACAAAACATACACTTCCAAAGAAGTACTAGAGTTAGTCCATACAAACTTATGTGGTCCCATAGAAGTGCAAAGCTACCTAGGAGACATATACATAATGCTATTTATAGATAACTATTCCAGGATGATGACTACTATGTTCTTAAAGAAAAAAATTGATGCAGTTGAAATGTTCAAGTGGTATTTGACCAAAGTTGAGAAGGAAATAGGTAAGAGTCTGAAATGCCTAAGATCAGATAGAGGAGGAGAGTTTACATCAAAGGAATTTGAGATATTCTGCAATGACAAAGGTATCAAAAGGCAAACATCAGCACCAAGAACTCCACCACAGAATGGTATTGCTGAAAGAAGGAGTAGGTCAATAATAGACTGTGCTAGAACCTTGATGATGGAGAAAAATGTTGCTCTAAAGTATTGGAGATAAGTTGTAAGTACTACTCTTTACACCTTGAATAGAGTTCAAGTTAAGAAAGGAACAAATGCAACACCTTTTGAATTGTGGTATGCTCACTCACCCAATGTAAAACATTTCAAAATATTTGGTTGCAAATGCTATATTCTTAAAGATACTAGAAATGGAAAGTTTGATGCAAAAAGTGATGAAGGCATATTCCTTGGATACTCCACTAGAAGTAAGGTATATAAGTGTTTGAATACTAACACTAACAAGATTGTGGAGAGTGCAAATATAAATTTTGATGAGTATGTAGAAGTTCAAGTTGATGAGTCCAAGTAATTAGAAGATTATAGATCTTTTGTATACTTGTATGAAGGAATGGCTGTTGAAGATAATATTGTTGATCAAGTTGGAAATCAGCAACAAATCTCAGTATCAATTGAGTCACAACCAGTGAATACCAAGCTACATTTAGAAGCCAAGTTATGGAATGAAGAAAATGCACATTCTAATTCTAAAAATAGTATACATGAAAGAGATGATGAAGTGCCAAATGGAGAAGAATAGAATGACTCTGAAGTTGAAGGATCAAATGTAGAAAGAAGGATAGAACCAAGATTAGCCAAGTATGTGAGAAGACATCACCCTGCAGATCAAATCATTGGTGACAAGGATGCCAGACCAATGAAAAGGAACATACTAAGGAATGAATCATGCCTATTGAGCAAGGTTGAGCTCAAAATAGTGAGAGATGCTCTACAAGATGATGACTACTATAAAGCTATGGAAGTTGAGATAGACCAGATTGAGAAGAATAAAGCCTAGACCCTAGTTCCTAGACCAGATGATAAGAATGTAATTGGTACTAAATGGGTGTTTAGGAAAAAACTTGATGAGAATGGTGAGATGACTAGAAACAAATCCATACTATTTTGCAAAGGCTATGCACAAGAAGAAGGACTAGATTATGGGGAAATATTTGCCCCTGTTGCAAGAATGGAAGGAGTAAGAACATTACTTGCATATGCTGCTTACAAAGGTTTCAAGGTCTACCAAATGGATGTGAAGTCTACCTTTCTGAATGGATACTAGAAGAGGAAGTCTACATAGAACAACCAAAGGGATTTGTTGATGATAACAACAAAGATATGCTTAGCAAATTGCATAAGGCAATCTATGGTTTGAAGCAAGCACCTAGATCATGGTATGAGAGACTGCATAAATATCTTGTGAAGATAGAATTTGAGAGAATAGATGATTACAACAACTTGTATATCAAGGTAGAAAAAGGTAAAGATATTTTGATATAAAAAATCTTTGTTGATGATATAATATTTGGAGGAAAAGATGTTCTATGCAAAGATTTTGCTGATAAAATGAAACATGAGTTTGAAATGTCAATGTTTGGAGAAATCAAATTGTTTATTTGATTACAAGTACATCAATTAAAGCATGGCATATTTGTGACCCAATCAAAATACATCAAGGAGATACTCAAAATATTTGAATTAGAAGACTCAAAACTAGTTATCACACCAATGGTGACAAGACATAAGTTATCAAAGAATGATGAGTCAGCTGAAGTGAATTAGACAATGTATAGATCAATGATTGGAAAGCTGCAGTATGTTGTACATAATAGACCAGACATTGCATTAGCTATTGGAATAGTGGCATGATTTTTTGCAAATCCAAGAGAAAATCATCTGATGGCAATAAAAAGAAAACTGATGTACCTAAAAGGAACTGATGACTTTGGTCTGTACTACAAGAGAAGTGAAAAGTTTGAACTAAGAGCCTACACTGATGTAGATTGGGGAGGTAATATTGATGATAGAAAAAGCATCAGTGGAGGAGCACTTTTCTTGGGAAGAAGATTGATTACATCGACTAGAAAAAAGCAAAGTTGTACCTCACAATCCACTGCAAAAGCTGAATATGTTATAGCTGCTATCAATTGCACTAATATTGTATGGATCAAACACCTATTGCAAGGTATGAAGGAAGAGGTAAATGAGCATGTGATACTTTATTGTGATAATACAAGTGCTATCAACATATCAAAGAACCCTGTAATGCATGCCAAAACCAAGAACATTGCAATCAAGTATCACTATGTAGAAGAATTGGTGGAAGATAAACAAGTGAAGATGGAATATGTTAGCTCAAATGAATAGATTGTTGACATCTTCATAGAAGCACTACCTAAAGATGCTTTTGAGTATCTTAGAGATAAGTTAGGGGTAATATCCCTAGCCAAGGCTACTTGAAGTAAAAGCAAGACTCCCCTACATCAAATGAGTTGATTATTGAAATATTACACATTGATGCAGAGGATATTTACTTTAGGATTCATGCCTAAAGTAATTGAAGTGATGAAGTTCCAAATCATTCACAAGCAAGGTGATAGAGGGAGAAATTGAATGAACCTACAAATGGTACACTTGCATGATAAGATGCTAAGATGTTGATATGTCTTTGGCGTTGTTGTCAAAGAGGGAGAAATAGTAGGAAACTGATCAACATACTGATCAACAGTTGAGGGAGAAGAATAAAAAAGAATAAAGATTGAGGGAGAAATAGCAGAAATGATAAACAACTATAGGAGAAGTTGAATCAGATGAGCAATGCATATAGAGGGAAAGAATGTAAGAAAAAGGACACAACAGCTAAGAGGGAGAAATAGAAGTAAAGCAATCAAGAGAGTAGATCAAAAGAAGGAGATGAGACAACTGATGGTAATACAATTTTGTTTTGGCATTTGACTTACTATTCTAACCTAGTTAGCACTTTAATAACATGGTTGAATAGTTTGGTCTGATGGTTGATTAGTTTGGTTTGCCATCAATGCCAAAGAGGGAGATTGTTGGAAATCTGATTGAAAAGATCATTGATGAAGAAGATGATTGAAAGGGTGTCAAGGAGAAGACATCTAGGAGAAAAAAGAACAGAGCATAGAGAATCTACTTAGACAAGTGGTCAGAAAGAGAGGATTACACTAGCACATTGAGCATGAATACTGAAAGAGACTAAGCTTGAAAGGAGGGCAAGTTGTTAGAGTTGCAGAGACTGAAATCCAAGCAATGTTATAAGTTGAATGGTGATCTAAAATATACAAGTTAATTTGTATGCTGTAATTAGGTGAAAACCCCTTATTGTTACTCTCTAGCAATTGTATCAATTACGGTAAATGAAAATCCTATGGACTTAGGTTGGCTTAATATCCATTTGTAAATCCTTTAACAGGTTGACATTCCAAGAATGTTCTAAAGTCCTCTAACCAGGCCCACTTCTAACAAGGTGGTTAAATCATTTAACCAGGTCACATTTAATAGTGTGTTGTAATCTTTAACAGGGCAAGCCTTTCATAGGGAATCACTTCAGAAGAGTGAGAATTGAGTAGCATGTTACTAGTGATTTTTCCCAAATTGGGTTTCCACATAAATCACTGTGTTATGTGTTGATCGTGTTATGTGTTATGCTTGCATGTTGATTTATAGTAACTTGTTGAATAGGAAAGTTTAAGCTTGGATGAACAAATAGTTAAGTGGGCGCACTTTACTTGATTAAAAGTTTGAATTGGACATTTTGGACCTTGAATAACTAATTCACCTAGCCTCTCAGTTATTCTAAAGCATTTCTAATAGAAATTTCCTCAAATTAACTTCTATCACCAATCATATGATTAGAGAAATCGCTATCAATTATCCATCTATCACTTTTATTTACATAAGAGATTAAAGAAGTTTTCTCATCTTGAACAAAATCATCTTTCATAACAACATAGGCTACTTCTTCATCATTACTTTCATATTCAATATCAATTTCTTCTTCAAAAATCTAACAAGATTCCTTACTTTATTCCTTATAGTCCCTATTCTTCTTGATGTCTTGGTCATCTCTTCTTCCTTTGTACTTTCTCTCCTTCCTTTCATCCTTGTCTTATTTGTGAGGACACCTAGAAGCAATATGACCAACCTTGCTAAGTGAAAAATAGATTATGGGAAGTTTATCTTTTTATTTTACTTTGCCTTTTCCAAATCTCCTAGATGTCTGTGTGTCAAGTTCATCAAGTTCATCATCAGAAGTATCACTGTCACTTTTCACAAGTTTTAATTTTCCTTTCTTGCCAAGAATCAGTTGTGATTTAAAAGAAGATTCAATAGTAGTAGGAGTTTAATTATCAAAACTAGACATCTCAAAAATAGTAAGCCTACCAATTACACCTTCTAGGGTTAGGTGATTACCTAGTGTACATCTTAGTTCTTGTATTGCAGAAGCTCTAATATCATAGATAGGAAGTAGAGTCCTCAATACCTTACTTATTATTGTTTCATCTTCAATCTTTCCTTTAGCTTCTCTAATAGCATTGACAACCTCATTGATTTGTGTACAATACCGTACTGTGTTCTCACCTTTTGTTATTCTCATTTCATCAAACTTACCTCTTGGACTTTCTAATTTGACTCTTAAGACATTATCATCTCTTGCATAGATGATCTTTAGCTTATCCCACATTTCCTTTGATTTCTTACATTATTTTAGGTCATCAAAATCAACATATTTTAGGGCTAAAGCAATCTCCAACATTGACTTATTATGTTCTTGTTTTTCTTTTAGTTGTTAAGTAGTCAGAAGGACTATTGTTATATCTACATATGCATTGTCCAAAAAATATAATGTAGCATCACCAATACTAGTTATATGTAGTCTCATCAACTTTTTCCATGCAAGAAAATTTTCCTTGGTCAACTTCAACACCTTTCCTTTGTATGCCATGATCTTTAGCTTTGAGTACCTTCAAACTTCTTTCTATAAGCATCAATTCTTTGATACCAATTGTTAAAAAATTTAGAATAATTGAGAGTGGGGGGAGGGGAGGTGAATCAGTTATCTAAGGTCCATATGTACCAATTGAACAAAAAAACACTTAAACAACTTTAGATCTTATCATTTCATTGCTTAGTCTCTATGACAGACTTTCACTAACATCAACTAGGTGTCCACTTTTCTAAAACAAAAGACTTATAGAATGTAAAATTTAAATTAATAAAACATCATAATAACATCTGCACAAGCTTGACACTAGGATTTAACATAGAAACCCAATTTGGGAAAAAAAACCAACAGCATGTCACTAATTTTCACTCTTCTAAAGTGAGCCCTGTGAGGAGCCAACCCTATTAAAAGTTACAATACACATTGTTAAATGTGACCTTGTTAAAGAATTTAATCACCCTGTTAGTAGTGGCCTTTTTAGAGGACTTAAGAATATTCCATTAGAATGTGACCCTGTTAAACGAATTATATAGATTGTTAAGTCACTATGACTGTTAGATCAACCTTGATTAAAGGATTTCAAACATTGTTCACAATGATTAGAAAGTAACAACAGGTTTGATCTGTTAAGTACAACTTACTTTGCATGTACATATTTCTTTTCAACTCTCAAAATTAATTCACTGTTTGACCTCCATTTTCATCTCAATCTTTGATTGTATTGGTAACTCTTCAAGCAAACACCCTTCACTTCTTCACAACTCAATTCAACTATCTTATATTCTCTAGTCAATAACATCACTCACAACTTCAACTTTACAAGCATCCACATAAAGACACACACATAGACACACATGCACTTGTGATTTCCCCTCTATACCTCCTTAAATGTTAATTATGATCTTTTGCCACTTAAACACCATTGTAGATATTAGGGTTTGCAATTTGATCTATTAAACAAAATAAATATGATCATCATTCTATTTATCTATTCTTTCCTAGAAATTTCTCTTGGAATCCAATCCATTAGCTCATTTACCTAATCCTATGTTGGAATTAAATAATCCAACTCATCAATCCTTATCTTCAACATTCTTTCCATATCCCAAGAAGTAAACTTAGCTAGAAACTATGATTTTGTACAAATAGTTAAAATTTTGTTCCTTGGCCAATACTGTGTTTTGACACTTGGTCACCACTGGGTTATTGGCATATACACTATCACTCGGTTGTTTTTTATGCTCAGTCAACACTAACTTTGCTCGACACTTATTATGGCTTAGTTGACACTTGCATCACTTGTAATTTATGTAAAATTATCTAGTCTTCTACTCTTTTGCTTAGTCAAGCTTATACATTTGATCTATCTTTGCTCACACTTTCAAGACATGAACATTATTGTCTTCCCCTTTTGTAGCATGATTTAAAAAATCACTTTATCTTGTCAAAGACCAACTAATCAAATATCCATATGTAGTTTGCTCATCATAACTCAACCTATCCTCTAGATTCTTTTGTTATGAACAACTTCTCAAATCCTCTTCATCAATCAAATAGATGTGACACTTAGATTAGATGGAAAAAGGTCTCACCAATAGATTTGACATCAATTAAAACATAACAATTGTTCCAATTATAGTTTCCATTAGAAGTGACATATATTCTTTAATAAGATATGTCAAGGAGTATGATATCTATTTATTAGAAGATATATTATATGAAATAAATGAAAATTCATTTGCAATTCTGCAATCATCAGTAGCTGGGAATCACAAAAGACACAAACCTCTTAGACTTTCAATTCTACAATCATGTAATATCTAGTGATGAGTGCTTCACATTCTGCATTGATTTTGATGCACTAAAATTATACCATATGATATTTGGTGTATGATTTCAATACATATTTCATAATGATAATATCTTATTAGAATCATAGATATAAAAATGTAGTTACATATGTTTTGGCTATAATAGCTTCTCTTGTCGATATTTCATAAAATGCTACTTACTATTAGTTCATTATGAAACTTCATAACAAATATTTATGATTATAAAAATTGGTTATACCATCATGATGCACTTAAATATCTATAAATTTTCCCATAGTTCAAGAACAACATGGATATAAAAAATGTGAACTATTAAAAACCATGTTCTAGAGCCATCATAAACCAAGTCATCATGGGTAAATTAGTCAATATATACATATAACAACTATCTTCATCTAGATAGGGAAAACAACCTCATGTGAAGATGTTCATGAACAAGGCATAGAATCATCATGCATATGAAAATGTCAAATATTTGGATTAGTTAAGACCACGTTGCTACAATCCTCAAGAAAAAATAAGGGAGGTGTTAGAACTTAATAAGGTATTCTTATTGACTCTAGTTTTCTTAAGATAAACATTAGGTATATGATTATTAATTCTTTTATTAATCATTATCATGCAACCTAAGATATTCTCCCTTTAGGATTTTGATCTCCTTGTATAAGGACATATCTCTCTTTCTAATTAATATTTTTTGATTGAATAGAAATTTATCTTTATGCTCATCCAAAATGTGTCCTTTTTCAATCTATGAATTTCAGCCTCCATAGCTTCTATCCTCTCCTTCTATAACAAGTCTTCGCATGCAATTATTCTTGGGATATGTAGTTTGAGCTTTCCCAAACTTCATCATGGTATCAAAGCTCCAGATTTTTATGCCTCTATACTCTTTACAAGAGATTTTGACTTGGTTTGTAGATCTAATTTATGCAAAATATTTTGTATTGGATATGGGGGAACCCTTATTTCAAACCACTTTGAGGATGATGCTGCAATCTATGGAAAAAAATTATCCCAAGGTCGTATGACCTTAGGCTCAAAATTTGAGGTGATGTTTTTTTATAATTATAAAAATAAATTATTTTATAAAAAATATGCTATTTTAAAATAACATACATATTGTTTTTAAAAAAAAGTGAAGCATCCTTTTTTTTTGAAAAAATAGGAAAAACCACTTTTTCATAAAGTGCAAGTGGTGCAAGTGGTGCAAGTGGTAGGTGTAAGACAATACCTCTACCTTGGGTCATGCTCCTGCATGTGTCTCTATCTAGTCTTAGTCTCTGCATCCATACTCTATGCTTTTATCAGTAGTTTGTGTGTGTAGTTTGCTAGATTTTTTTGAGAGGCACACTTGGGTGATTTAAATTTTTACCGTCATAACCTTTTTCATGATTGGTAGACTCAAAGGTCATCTTGAAAGTTTTGCAAGCACCCTTTTGGTGCATTCTCTCCCTCCATGATTTTTGTACCCATTCTTTGGCATCAAATAACCAACCTCATGAATCTTTTTGGCCTCTCCCACATGGCTTTGGGGATAACTTTTATGGAAGCATTGCTCTTTGCATGCATGAGGTTTTTGGATTGTTATTTTGGTTTTTGTTACAAGAAACCTCCATGTTTTTTTATGTAGGTTGTCAAGAGGACTTGTTTTTTCTTCAAGTGGTTTATTTCATGGTTTTACATGGCCTAATTTTTATTGGATGGTTTAGAAACTTCAATAATTTTTGTTTTGGAGCTTCCTAGTTATTTTTGGCCCCTTTATCGTGGGTTTGTACTCCTTTCCTCACCAATGGATTTTCCAGGTGATCTCTGGCAAAAACCTTTCCTTGTTGGTTTTCCTATATCTAAAGTAGTGCATGAAGCCCTTTGGGAAGTGCATGATATCCTCTATGACTATAGGCTCACAACCTGTAATAGGCTCCATGCCTCAAACCCTTCACCTTAGACCTATACTTTGTGTGATTTTTTTTCTTGGGGCATATTTGAATAGAAAGTAGAATTTTTTCACTCTTAGTTTCCTCAAAAAGAAACCTTGGGCTCTCCCTACATGCCCTCCCACATTGTTTCTAATTTGTGGGCTCTTTTTGGAGACATCAACTATTATTTCTTCCTTGGGTACTTTGACTGGCGATTTTCACTTCAAAGCAATTTTTACTAATTGTGTAAGCCATTTTTTAGGCAATTTTGTAGTGTTTAGAAACAATGGTTATTTTTTACCATGCATGGTGGTTCTCCATGAACATATGCATTTTTTCATGGTCACCAAAATTTTTCTTTCTCTAGCCCTTTTATTGACAAGCATACATTTTTTTTGATCAGTGGTTTGTTCTTCTAGTGAGCTTTTCTAATGTGATTGTCTCTTTCTAGTAGGGGACATCTTTTCCAACAAGTTTGACTTTTTTTTATTAGTAAAATATTTTTATGGATTTTTTTTTGTCTTAATGACATTTTGAACATCAAATTTAGTCTCATCACTTGTTGATGTTAGTGCCTACATCAACAACTTATTTACCCTTTTTGGCTTAGTTTAGACCTGTGTTTTTTTTTCTCATATATCAAGCATATGGACTCCATTTTCTACAAACATAATACCTTTGGAAAGTTGTATTTTTTATTTCAATTATTTTTCCTAGTTTTACCTTCTAATTCAAGTAGTCACTCATACAAGTTGTCATATTCTTGGGATCTATTATATCTTGTGCCTTATTGTACATGCACTACTCTAATTAAAGTGTCATGGGGGTTTGACATTTTTCCTTTGTTTTCCATCTACTTTTCTCTAGTAAGCTTCCCCATTAGCCTCATGATGTATCCAAGTGATGTAGGAGCAACTTGGGTGTAAGAGAAATCTTACATCACCCAAAAATATTCCCTTTTTGTTTCTTGAACAAGGATTGTCTTAATACAGAGTTGTTGACTGCAAAGGCTTGCTACTTAGTAAGTCAGTCATACGAGCTCAAAATGTCCTAATTTTAGAGGTGGATGTCAGCCTACTAATTGAGGGTCATTACCATATCATGAGTAATCATGGATTTATTCTAGATTCTTTATTTGTAATTTTGGTATATAAACTTTAGGCTCATTATTGAAGGCCTAAATGTGCCCAGATGAGGCCTAAAAACTCGATGGATATATGCTTGTGTCAATCCAAACTTGCAGATCATGAGTTGAGGATTGCAAAAATTGGTTATAATAGCCAATCTGAGCAATATATTAAGAGTTATAGCCTTTCAAAGTTGGGTGGACCAAACCATCCAAAATAAATGTAAAAAAGGTATTTGTCTGACTCTATATGTATTTTTAAGGTCTTCAGCCCTAGGTATTAAGTTTGAGTGTCTAGAACCTTCCTAGGTGGAACTAAATTGTCTATTTAAAAAATGTCCAAACATTGTCTAGGACAACTTTGAGTGATAGTTCATAGCTTTTCTTTGCAAATTACTGTAATGAAGGTGCCAATGTGGGTTAGCATATTAGAATTCTACATTTTGTAATTTCACATTTGTGGTGACAATAAAAAGCCCATATTTTTTTCTCATGAATTGTTGTTGTTTCATTATTTATATTATATATTTATGATATTAAGAGGAGCACCCTTCATCAAGTGGTATTAGAGCTAAAGTTCCTAAGTGTGTGGATAGATCATCGATTGTGAGGTAATTCACACCAAGACTTTGACATGGGCTGAGCGTGTAGACAGATAATCGATTATGAGGTAGTTTGCACTAGGATTTCAATAGAAGCGCAAAGATGCCTCAATGAAGAGAGTATGGTGGGAGAGTCGTAGGTGTTACACTTGAGGGTTTTAGAGCCCTCTAGTGGAAAATGAAAGCATTACAAGAAAAAATGCACAGAGAAATGAATCTTACTGTAGGAGATGATGAAGGAAAATAAGGAAATGTGGATCAAGTAGTAGAAGATAAAATTTTGAACCCACAAGAGGTAAAGCTTTTCAAAGCCATTTCTAAGATTAGAAAAAGACCCAAGTTTGATGTTCCCACATTTATAGGAAACCTTAACCTAGGGGAATTTATTAATTGGATCAATGAATTGGAGGAGTACTTTGAATATAAAGATATTGAGGATCCAGATAGGGTCAAGTTTGCAAAGGCCAAACTGAAAGGTTGTGCAAAGATCTAGTGACGAGATATCCAATTAGAGCGAAATAGAATAGGGAATGAAAAATCACCAGATGGGATCAAATGATAGCTAAAATGAAGGGACAGTTAATTCTTATGGATTATAAACTTGATCTATTGAAGAAAATGCATGGGTTGAAGCAAGTGGGAAGATATGTTTAGGAGTATATAGAAAAGTTCTACCAAGTTCTCATTAGAACTAGCCATGCAGAAGATGATAAGGAGAAAGTTGTTTATTATCTTAATGGGTTAAGGCCAAGCCTTTAAGAGGAGCTGAGTCTAGTTCAAATGACTAGTATTGAGGAGGTGTACTAGTTTTCCCTAAGAGTTGAGAAGAAGCAGAGCAAAAAACTTAATAAAAAAATAGTAGTAAAGGTCATGGTGGAAGATCTACTAGAAAATCTTACGGAAGCCAAAATGATGATCAAAATAATAAGGATGAGGCTGGAAGTAGTAGTCAAAGCTAGAGGGAAATAATTCCAACTATTTCCATGATCAAAATAATAGAGAATAGAGAGGAAGAGGAAGAGGACAAGGATATGGAAGAGGAGGTTTCTATGGAAAAAAATTTCACTATAGAGAAGAAGGGCATAGAGCATTTGAATGTTCCTAGTGTAAAGGAAGGAGATATCAAAGAAAAAAAGGCCAAGCCAGAGTTTCACATGCTGAAAAAGATGCCAAATCATCATATTTCAAAGATGTTGAAAGAGGAGAAGTCCTAGTTAATAGAAGAGTCCTGTTGAGTGGTGAGAATGAACCTAATCAAAGAAGGATCTTATTTCTCACAAGGTGTAAATGTGAATATAAGTGTTGTGATGTGATCATTGATAGTAGAAGCATTGACAATCTAGTGTCAAAAAATATAGTCACAAAGTCGAAGTTGAAGAGGCAGAACCACCTGCGTCCATACTATATTGCCTAGGTGCAAGATGAGCACAAGGTCATGGTCAATGAGAAATGCTTAGTGAAGTTCAAGATTGGAAGCTACCAGGATGAGGTGTTGTGTGATATCATACCTATGGACATATGTCATATGTTTTTGGGTAGATCATTGCAGTTTGACAAGTATGCTATACATGATGGGTGAGAAAATACCTACACTCTGACAAAGGATGGAGTGAAACTGTAGACACCTAAAATTGTCCAAATCACGTGTCTTGACCAATTAAATAAATATTTATTATTTATTTAATTACCTTATCATTTAATTAAATAAATTTACATTTATTTAATTATATTCTCCTTTCCTTGATTTAAATAAACTAAGGTTTATTTAAATCCTAACCCATCCGCTTTAATTAAGTACTTTGTTTACTTAATTAATCCTTGCCTAATCCCTCTTGGAATTAAATATTAAATTTAATCCAATTTGAGCACATGGCTCCTACCTTTAGCCCTCACCTAACCTCACTTCCCTAACCTAACCCATCCTTCTAACCTAGGTCAATCTACTTATCCACTAATTAATCTTAGTTCCTCATCTCATCACATCACTAATCATTTGACCAATCCTAATCAAAGGATTAGCAAACCCTAGTCACATGTGACATGTGACTCTTACACACTTACAACCTTGTCCCCCTTCACATGTGAACCAAGGTGTCTCACACATGTGTGAGAAACCTTGAGCCTCCAACCCTCTTACACATGTCATTGACCCATCACTTTCAAAGGTGTCTCACACATGTGTGAGGAAACATGATCTTACACACCTCTTACACCTGTCATTGACATGTTACATCAAAGGTTGCTCACACATGTGTGAGTATCTTTCCCCCTTTGAATGGTCAAAACCCTAATCCACATGGAGTCTACTTGGCCTCCACCTCATGGACACCTCATTGATCCTGAGAGATCCTAGCCATCCATCTTGCATTCAATCTTAGCCATCCATTGCATCCATTTTCCTATAAAAGGAGAGCCCTCTCCTCATTTTCACAAGCACCTTCTACCTCATTGTTATGTTGCTGGATTTGTGAGCAACCACACCCCATGAGCAATGAAATCATCTACACTTGATGGTTTCATGAGGTTTGCATAGTGCTATTTTGTTGTTCATTTACATGTCTTCTTTCATATTTTGAGGTTTTGCATGATAATGTAGGAATGCGCATTAGTTGCTTAGTGTTATTTTCTTAGTTACATTTTTATGCAACACATTTTGGCACGCCCGGTGGGACCCACTTTACGGGTTCAAACTAACCATCTAATGTGTTTTTGAGTGTTCAAGCTTGTAGGTTGAAGCATGCATTTGGAGGTCAAGTTTCATGAGGAGCGTCTAATCAAGCCATAAAGCCCATGATTGCATTTGGAGGACCTAAGGGAAGTTTTTTTGACATAAAACACTTTAGATTTTGCTTATGGCTTTATTTTCAAGTTCTAGGGTACATATGCATTAAATATTCGTTATTAGGAAAATTTAAAAAAAAAATACTCCCTTTTTGTTAATATATAAATTGTTTGAAAAAAAAAAGTGGGTAGATTTTGTTGTTTCATTTCATTTCATTTTTTTTTTTAAGTAGAGAACATTAAAAATCAAAAAAAAAAAAAAAAGAGGAAGAGTGGAATTAGTTTAATTAAAAATCAAAAATCAAGTTTAGAAAAAAAAAAAAAAAAGGGAGGTTGTTTCTTACCATTTTTATATATATTTAAAAATTCAAATATCCACCAAAAAAAAAAAAAAAACAAAAAAAAAAGAAAAAAAAAGGGGTTAGTTATAATTTAAATTTTCATTTATATATGTAAAAAGTTTTTTTTTTAGTTTCTTTTTAATATAAATAAAAAATCAAAATTAAAAAACAAAATCAAAAATTTAAAATAAAATAAAATAAGATTTTAAACCCTTTTGTAGGGTCGGCCACCCGCGGTGGCGCCAGCGAGCGCCGCCCCTGCACCACACTTCCCCACAAGCAACGGAGCCACTGCCGCAGCCCTCCCCCCCCCTCCCCCTTCTTCCGGCACTCCTGCCTCTACAATGCCCGTTGAACGCCACCATGGGCTTTGCCATCCGCTACGTCCTCTGTCTAGCAAAAGTTTAACTTCCTCTGCATTTGCCGCCACGGGCTCCGCTGCATCCGCGGCCTTGCGCCCGTCCACGGCCTGTTCCTCTAGCTCTTCCCGTAGCCCACAACCCGTGGCTTCTCTACCCTCATGTTTCCCAGCTTCTCTGCAGCCACTACCACCGCTCCTCACTCCGCTAGTGCCACCTCTTCCCTTTTGCCTGCGCATCTTCCCCGACTCTGTACAACGCTACCCCTGTCGAACATCTCTCCTTCCCGCCCTGTGCCTCCTCTGCACTCTCCTCCACAGGCAGCGCTGCTTCCATCGCCTCCCACACTTGTTCCAACCCTGATGGTGCAGCCTTTCCTCCGCTTCCTCCTGCGGCCGCTTCCACCTCAAAACCCTCAATGCACCCTACCACCACGCTCTGCTCACACCAAACCCCAACCTACAACTTCCTCCACCGCTTACCATCAATTCCTCTGCCCGGCCTAAAACCCTCCGCCCCCTTTCAATTGTTCTTTCTATTATCATTATTTAGATCATAGTTATTTTGATATTTCTGCGCAACATTTTGAATAATTTTTTTATTATAACTTTTTTTTTCTTTTAATGAATCTTACAAGTTTCTTTTTTGTTTTCTTTTTTTTCAAAAAGTTCAAAAAACAAATTTTTTTTTGCTTGACATGCTCCTAACCGTCAAATTTAACCTTGTAGGTCACTGATGTTAGCACTGCATTAGCAGTCCACATGCCTTTCTAAGCCATAAGGAGTAGCCTTCACATTTTTGCTCATAACTTGAGCATGCGAACTCCGTTTTCAAAAAATGAAATATCACCGAAAAGCTGATTCTAAGCCCGTTACATTGATATTGGTTTCATGAGATTTTGATGCAATTTAGATCTTCGTTGTTTTTTGTCAAAGAGAAAACTTTGTGCTAACCTTTTCATTGCAGGGTTGTTTCATGTTTGCTCTACATTTTTGATGCACTAACTTATGTTTTTGCAAGGATATCTTATCACTAATCATATTTCTTACATATTTTGCCTTAATTTTATTTTGAAAATGAGCTTGTATGCATAAACATTCGTCTTTGAATGCATGGTTAAACACTAAAACAATCAAATTCAATCTTGAATGCCTTAAGGGAATGGACATGTATGCTTAGGTTAGCAAACATTTCGAATTGGTGCTTAAAACAAACTCACACAATCTTGAATGCCTTAAGGAAAATTGATTTCATTTTCAACACTTTGCTTATGCACATGCTTGATTTACTTTCTTATTGATGAATCCACATTTCATTTACGTTGACCACGATTTCAAATTGGAAAGAACATTGTATGTTATAAACATGTGTGTCTTCAAGTAGATTACATAACCTAAAAGTTTCATTGGGAACGAACGCGTGTCTTTTTGAAGCCCAAGGCCACTTACGTATTCTCTCCCCTCGCGCCTTCGGGTGATCTTGGGTGCACAAGAAATAAGTGGTCTTGTTTTTCTTTTTAGAAGGCCTACTTAGGGATTTCATCACCCCTTGGGATGACCTCAACTCCAGTGTTCTGGCGGAGTATAAATATCGAGAGGTGAATCGAAAGACACCTCTCTTGGAAGCATAATATTGTCACTCTTGGCTAAGCCCCAAAGAACTTTATACCTTTGGGAAGTGAAGGAGGAGATTTGGGTTACCGTCTCCCCCCGGCTGTGTGGCAATATTTTCTTTCATCTACAGATTTGGGCCTCACGTACCTTGCGTATATCGAGGATGCCCTCTAGTTGATCCTTGTACATCCTAGTCAAAACCTTATAGGATTGTTGGTGTGTTTGACGTTCTTCAGTGTTTGAAACACACTTGCCTTGTAAATATTTCATTGTATATATTTTGCATCTTAAAACATAAAAATCCAAAAAAATCATAAAACATAAAAAGCCCATAAAAATCATAAAACTTCAAAAATCCAAAACAATCAAAAACAATTTCAATAACAACAAAAACAAGTCTTGGTTTTAGACCTCTTAGTCAAGTTCTCCACATCACTTCCACATCATATCTTCTTTCCATCCAAGTCATCACACTCATACATCTCATATTCATCATTTAAATCATCTCTTGATGTCTTAATCATCTCCATTTGTCCACATCACTTCCTCGTTAATCAATCTACTTCCTAATATTGATCCTACTCATGCTTCATCATCTTCCAAATCCAATTTCCTCCGCTAATCTCATAATTCATTCTTAATTCATTCCTCTACATCATCATTCTTCTAATTCAACCCCTTGTGAAATTCATTCATTTCTAATCAATTTCTAATTTAATCCATTTACATATTCCTCCACAATCAATCTTCCTAATTTCATTCAAATCTTCTTCTAATTCAACTTTGCATTACATATTTATACTTTGGTCATAGGAGCATTGTCACGAACATTGGACTTTAATTCAAATCTAACATTCACTTGTTTGCAATATCATAG
Organism: Cupressus sempervirens; assembly: GCA_028749045.1. Lineage (NCBI taxonomy): Eukaryota > Viridiplantae > Streptophyta > Pinopsida > Cupressales > Cupressaceae > Cupressus > Cupressus sempervirens. Next base: position 877,642,056 of record CM053787.1, read on the forward strand.
GGTTTTTATCAAATCAAATCAAACCCTAATTCAATCACATCATATCCAATCAACATCAAATCAAAACCAAATCAAGTCAATATCAAGTGCAATCCAATTCAAATCAAATTAACACAAATTCCAAGGCTCCTAGTCCTAAGTTCATATCAAATCTTTTGTCACTCTTCTTCTAACATCTATAGATTTGAATTTGGTTAATCAAATGGTTGACAATCTTCAAAGACAATATGGAGTTATACCTCTCGTTCAACCTGCATCTCAAATCCATCCTCAACATTTCATATCCAACTCTCATCAATCTCATGTTCATTATTCTTCTACCTTTGACAAGGAAAATCCACTTCATTACCCTTCCACTACATACGATTCCATTCATAGTCCACACACTTCCTCCAACACAAATACCCTTGCCATGAATATGGAACAATTAAAGAATTATCTTTTAGCAAGTCAACAAAAAGAGGCCACCTTCCATGCCATGTGTCCTCTTCCCCCATGTTTCGAAGATCCTAGTCCTCATGTCCCATCCAACCCCAACCCTCCATGCAATCCCTTAACCATAGTTCCACTGTCACATGATCCTCATCCTCCAAAATCCACATCATCCCCACCTCGTAAGGGGTATTTCTCATCATTCTTGGCTAAGTGTAAAATAAAAAATGAAGAGAGCCAATCACCCAAAGTCATACACCCCATTCCATCTCATGACCTTCCTCCAAAGCATGACATTATAGATGCCTCTTCTCCTCTAGATCTGAGCATTTCTCCATCCCATCATTCCCCTATCCCTCAAGATCCATTTATCCCCCCTAGTCCATCTCATGATTCCATTCCTAACCAAGATCAAGACATTCCATATACCACACACATTACCAATTCTGCTCCATCTCAAGAGTTAGCCTCCATAGATCCTTCCCTTCATGCCAAAGTCCCTTCCATTTCTTCCACTAACATTAATAATCATCCATGTCAAGATCAAATCACTCCATCTCATAATCCTATTCCATCTTATGATCAATGCATTCCGCCACATGATCCTCTTTCAAGTCAAGATCAAAGCACCCCTTCATTTCCCTTTCATGATCCCACTCCATCCCAAGATCCTATTATCCCTCGTGATCCCCCTTGTGATCCTAATCCTCCACATGATCCTATCATGCCTATCCCATCCACTCATGTACCCCATCCACATGGACTCACATCTTGTGTTAAAAATGCTAAGTATTCCATTGAAGAAATAATGTCTCAAGATGTTGGTACACCTTCCACAATTCCTCCTTCCAAACCTAAAGCTTCCCATCATTCCTCTTCCAAGTCCATTCTAGGTCCTTATCTTCCATCCATTCTAGGTCCCTATATTCCACCGCTAAACCCTTCACCCCTTCCATCCATTTTGGGTCCCTACATACATCCATCTACCATATCCATGTTTTCCCCTTCATCCCCTCATAGTCCTACTAAAGATCAACAAAGGCACACATCCTTGAATTCCTTACCACATTCACCATCCCTAAGCTCTCCACCCCATTTATCTTCATGCACCCATACCATAGCCAATGGAAGCAATTTCGATGCCAAAGAAAAAGAAAATAATGGAAAAAATCCACAAAAGCCCAAGGCTCAACATGTACCCTCTAAAAGACATGTTCAATAAAAGAAAAATCTGATCCAAAGCACAATCAAAAAGCCACAAAGACTGAAAATAAAAAACACAAAGATTTTGTGGATACCAAAGCTACTTAATGTAGCAATGAATCTCAAAGAAAGATTCACATTGACATCCAATTCTGCTAATCCAAAGGCTTCCCGCATTCATAATGCATCCATGCTTCTATCTTCCATCTCCATTTTGGGTCCTTATGTACCCAAATCCACCTTTCCAAATCCGTCATCTCCTTCATCCATTTTGGGTCCCTATACCCCAAAATCCACTCCTACATATCCTCCAAAATTTCCTCCTTTCCATCACCCTTCAAGGTGTGTGCCAATGAGGATCTTTTTGCATCCTTCATCCACCCATCCACAAGTCTTCCAACATAGCATCCATTAACCATGTCTTCCTCCCACCCACTCCACCCCCTTAATCCAACCTTTTTCATAAGCCATTTTCCTTCGTTCACTATCCTACCAACATCTATGAGCACATAGCCAAAATTCCTTGAAAATAATAAGCCAAAAAAAAAAAAAACAATATCAAGGGATACCATCCATGTAAATAGATGCTTGAGTCCTCCCTTTGTTTCCCTATCATGTATCCATTGCCTTCCACTTACACTTATCCTTCCATCTATTCACTTTTCCTCTTCCACTTGCACTCTACACTGCGGGCAAGCCCCATGCATACCACTACCTTACATATCTTCCACCCTTCCATCTACCATTCATATTCCACTTCCATCTTTGATCTTGACTCTCCTATTCCTTCCATCCACTCATGCTTACTTTCCATATCCCTTTCTCATTATCCATCCATTATCCTATATACATCCATAATTCTTCCCTATCTTTGATCTTGACATGTTGTCCATATCTTGGATCCCATCGTCCTTGTCATTTGTCCATTTTCCATCCATATCCCTACGTATTTCCATCCCCCTTTCATATGTCCTTGATCTTGGTTATCCCTTTCATTTCATCCACTTCATATCACACATTTCATCCATACCCTTCATATCATTATCCCTTTTCCATCCCTCCCTCCCATATCCCATATTCATTCTGCTCACATTCCCATGTTCATGATCAATACTAGAGGCGCAATAACAAAATGTTCATATGTGCTTTGGAAGAGCACATGCCTCCTCTTCCTCCATATGCTAGCCTTCATTCCATCCTTCCATTTTCATGCCTTCTCTTCCTCCATACGCTAGCTTTTGCACCATCTTTCCATTTTCATGCATCCTTTCCCACCATATTTCCTTCCATTTTCCTATCCTTGGTATCGGGCATTTGGACTCCTTCGAAACATGATCCTTGCCCCACATTTTTTTTCACCACCATATCATTTGGCCCCTCATATCTTTTCACTATTCCTGTCATCCACCACATCACGTTGCTTTTCCTCCATTTACCATACCTTGACCTGCCCTTGTCATTGGTTCCATTCTATTCATTATCTTCCACATTCGTTCGATCAATTCATTTCTATCCATTCTATGGATTCATTCATACCACACTGATTCAATCTAATTCTTCCAATCACTTCAATCCAATTCATTCATCCTCTAATTCACTCAATTTTCCCTTCTTCTAATTCTTTCACATCACATCTATTCTACTCTCATCACTCTTCATCTCATCAATATCTATTCTTCCAATCTCATCCACGTTCATTCTTCTATCCGCCATAAAATCCAAAAATAAAAAAATCTCACTGTGCAATCAATACTAATCCAATCAATCTAATCTTGCAATCTTGAACATCAATTCATCAATTTGACCCAATCAGCTAATAGTCCATTGACCATATTCAAACATCATTATCATGGGATGAATCCTTCCCAATCTTTAGATGTGCATTACGCATAGCATTAGCTTTGCCATCCTTAATCAATCATCATCAATCAATCCATTCATGGGTTTTCAGCTTAGCTAGGGGCAAAATGTTGGTTTTCTTTTGGTTTCTTGTGCATGATTGCTTGATTACTTGTATGCATTAGCATTTCTTGCACTTATCATGGTCTTTGCATCCTATTGTCCTAGGAATCATGGTCTTCCATATCATGGTTTCATAAGGCATATGGTTGTATTAGACCCCTTTTTCACGTACTTGACACATTGTCATCTTGGTTCCTCATACCTTGGTGCATAGTGTTAAATGCAATATCAAACTTAGGTTGTTCACACCATTGCAGCATAGCTTTATCACTCTTTTCATTTTCCCCTCCATTCCATTTCAAGAGAACATCCATGTTCTCCTAACCCGCATGTCCTCTCGAGGGGGGCATACCCTTCCACCCTTGTCATTCTTCCTCATCCTTTCATGACTGGGGCATCACGCTACTAGTCTTATCCTCCTAGCCACTATATTTTATTCTTCTTTGATATAACATTACTAATGCTATATCAAAGAGGGGCAAAATGTAGACACCTAAAATTGTCCAAATCACGTGTCTTGACCAATTAAATAAATATTTATTATTTATTTAATTACCTTATCATTTAATTAAATAAATTTACATTTATTTAATTATATTCCCCTTTCCTTGATTTAAATAAACTAAGGTTTATTTAAATCCTAACCCATCCCCTTTAATTAAGTACTTTGTTTAATTAATTAATCCTTGCCTAATCTCTCTTGGAATTAAATATTAAATTTAATCCAATTTGAGCACATGGCTCCTACCTTTAACCCTCACCTAACCTCACTTCCCTAACCTAACCCATCCTTCTAACCTAGGTCAATCTACTTATCCACTAATTAATCTTAGTTCCTCATCTCATCACATCACTAATCATTTGCACAATCCTAATCAAAGGATTAGCAAACCCTAGTCACATGTGACATGTGACTCTTACACACTTACAACCTTGTCCCCCTTCACATGTGAACCAAGGTGTCTCACACATGTGTGAGAAACCTTGAGCCTCCAACCCTCTTACACATGTCATTGATCCATTACTTTCAAAGGTGTCTCACACATGTGTGAGGAAACATGATCTTAAACACCTCTTACACCTATCATTGACATGTTACATCAAAGGTTGCTCACACATGTGTGAGAATCTTTCCCCCTTTGAATGGTCAAAACCCTAATCCACATGGAGTCTACTTGGCCTCCACCTCATGGACACCTCATTGATCCTGAGAGATCCTAGCCATCCATCTTGCATTCAATCTTAGCCGTCCATTGCATCCATTTTCCTATAAAAGGAGACCCCCCTCCTCATTTTCACAAGCACCTTCTACCTCATTGTTATGCTGCTGGATTTGTGAGCAACCACACCCCATGAGCAATGAAATCATCTACACTTGATGGTTTCATGAGGTTTGCATAGTGCTATCTTGTTGTTCATTTACATGTCTTCTTTCATATTTTGAGTTTTTGCATGATAATGTAGGAATGTGCATTAGTTGCTTAGTGTTATTTCCTTAGTTACATTTTTATGCAACACAGAAACATAAGTTGAAGCCATTGAAGAAGAAAGAAGAAAAGGTATATAGTGCTACTAGAATATGTTTTTTTAATGGAAAGGAGTTTCTCCATGGTATGAAGCATGAACATATGTATTTTTTTGTAATCCCAAAAGATGGTAAAGAATAAGTAGATGAGGTGCCTATAGAAGTTACAAATTTGTTGAGAGAGTTTCCTGATATTGTGTGAGATAATGTACCTGATGGATTATCCCTAGTGAGGAAGATCAATCACCAAATGGATTTGATTCCAAAAGCTAGTTTTTCATATAAGGTAACACATATAATGACACCAAAAAAAAGTGAGGAGTTGAACATACAAGTGCATGAGTTTTTGTAGAAGGGGTTGATTCAAGAGATCATAATTCCATGTGTTGTACCAATAGTATTAGCATCAAAGAAGAATGAAGAATGGAGGATGTGCACATATTTGTGGGCTATCAACAAGATCACAATCAATTATAGATTTTCATTGCCAAAAATGGATGATATTATGGACTATTTGAGTGGGGTTGTGCATTTCACAAAGGTAGATCTAAAGTGTGGATACCATCAGATTCATGTCATGAATGAGGTACTAAAGGATTTTTTGGGTAAGTTTTTCATTTTTTTACGTAGATGATATATTGATATTTAGTAAGACATTGGAGGAGAATTTGGTACATTTTTTAAAGGTATTTGATAAGTTGAGGGAAGAGAATTTGCTAATAAACTTGAAGAAGTATAGTTTTATGAAGAAGGAGTTGGTGTACCTAGGATTTTTAGTATTAGTGGAAGGTTTGAAAATGGACCTAAAGAAATTGAAGGCTATCCTTGAATGGCCTACTCCAAAGAGTGCTACGGTGGTAAGATGTTTTCATGGAAAAGCTAGTTTTTGCAAAAAGTTCATAAAAGGTTTTAACAATATTTGTGAGCCCTTAACTAAAACAATGAGAGGGGATGATAAGGGTTTTCATCCATTGAAATAGAAAGTTATAGAATAACATGTTTTAGCACTTCTAGATTTTAACAAGGTGTTTAAAATAGATTGTGATGCTAGTGGTACTACAAATGGAGTTGTTCTGAGCCAAGAGGGTAGACATGTTGCTTATTTTAGTGAGAAGTTGAAAGATGCCAAAAGAAAATATTTTATTTATGATCAAGAATTTTATGCTATGGTTTAGGCATTGAAGAAGTCAAGACATTACCTTCTTCCTAATTAGTTTTCTTTGTATACTAATCATCAAGCTTTGCAATATATGAATAGACAAGGAAAATTGAACCAAAAGCATTTGAAGTGGGTTGAGTTTTTGTAAAGTTATACTTCTTTTTGAAACAAAGAAGTGGGAAGTCTAATAGATTTGTACATTCTCTTAGTAGAAGACAACTTTTTCTAATAGAAATGCAGATTGAGGTGATTGGGTTCAAGGAACTTAGTAATTTGTATCTAGAGGATTCTAGTTTTGGTGAAGCATGGAAGATTTGTAAAGAGCCTACTACTTTTGAAAGGACAAAGTGATTAGATTTCATAATCCAAAATGGTATTTTTTTCAAACGTAGTTATTTGTGCATTCCTAGAAGTTCAATGAGAGAGAATCTCATCAAGGAGAATCATAGTGGAGGATTGGATGGACACTTTGGGAGAGATAAGATCATTGCTTTCATTGCTGAAAATTATTACTATCCACATTTGCAAAAATATGTGAAGAATTTTTAGTAGAGTTGCAGAGTATGTCAAATGGCAAAAGGAGTGAAGTAGAATACAAGGTTGTATCTGTTAGAAACAATAGTTTGGCAAGATAACTGAGGGGGTGGGTGGGTTGAATAAGTTAGCCAATAATTAAAACATTTATTAACCTTAAACAATCTTATCCATAAAAAAAAGAAGTAAGCAACAACCATAACAAGATGCACATAGATAATTACACTAGATATATTAACTAGGGAAAACCCTAGTGAGAAAGATACCCACAAGATGATGTAATAATATAAATATTCCTTATTAGAGGATGGACCCTATTAGGAGTCTATTACAACATTTAATACATATGAGTCACTGAAAGGAGACTTTGAATCCTTGTTAGAAGATTCCAAACCTGTTAGGAGTTGTGCCAACCCCATTAGGAGTTGTAGAAGATAGAAGGACCCACTATCCAAATAGCTTCTGGGGTAAGATTAGTGAACTCACTGTCCAACTGATCTCTCAACTATTCCTTATAGAATAATTGTGTGTATTTTACTTCAATCTATTTCCTCTATCATATCAACCGGACCAATCACTGTCAAACCTTGTAGACCAAGTCATGAACCTTAGATCCAAGTATCCAACTTCGAATCACACAATAAAACCTTGGCAATGAAGTTTCCTTCACTTCTACTCAGCTCTACTTATCTTCACATTCCACTCTTCAATCATTCACATTCATCCATTCATACTTCCTCTATGTCATATATGATAAAGGAAAATGCTATTCCTTTATATCAAATCCATAAAACAATCCCTTGAGTTGGCTGTTACACCTTCTCAATTAATTATTATAGGACCACATTAAGAACATGTTACACTTAACAATAACATTAATATTTTGCATTGTAACTCAAATAAATTTTCGTACACGTAACATTATGACAATAAATCTTAGTGTCATTATCACCAACATGTCTTCTTCAATCTATGGCTTCGACTTACCAGAATAACAACTCTGCTAAGAGATATAACAAGTTTACCAGAACATGCCTCTGTAAACTCTATCTCATAACAATATTCACCGAAACTTGCATAAATTCTTCTAGACTTAATATCTTATGCTTCCAAGGTTAGCTACATATACTATACATATATTATAATCTCTCTTTAACCTTGCTACTAAAATTACTCAACGATTTGTCTATACCAACTTGATCTTTCTGTTATTTTTCTGTCAGATACCATATAAAACTACTATGTTGACATCAATGACCAACACAATCATGAATTTAACATATCATCATGATAATGATCTAATCATGCTTCTAAAATACTCCCCCATAGGAATATCATTAGTATTCATGCTTCTAACAATCTCTCGCTTTGGCATTGATGACAACATAGATTAAAAACATATAGTTCCAAGAATACTAACTGCAAAAGAATGTTAACCTTTCTTTTCAAATCCTCTTCATCAATCACTTTCAAATCCTCTTCACCAATAATTCTCCCATGCTATACTTCTCCCAAACTATTTTCTTCTCCCTTCAATGTACTCAAATTATTTTTCATGCTAAACCTCTCCCCCATTGACATCAATGTCAAAGGTTTCAGCAACCATCAAACTCTACAAAAATTGATTCTTACTAGCTCAAGTGTCTAAATACACTATTCAAAAAAAACATCCAACAGGAGTCCTGGATGACTTTGTCCATCATCGATACTCCCCCATATAGGAAGCATCAACATTTAGTTCAAACAAACAATGGTTCTCTGTTACAATGGAATGATGCATTCTTGTGTCTTCTACTTTGATGTAGGAAGGGGCATAACCCCTAGCATACCTCACAAATACTCAAAAGTCTCTTTGGGAAGAATCTTAGTGAAAATATGTACAATCTTCTCTTTGGTGCCCACATACTCTAATCTAATTTCCTTTTCAATAGATTTCTCTATCAACATTTGATACTTGATAGAAATACGCTTGGTCTTAGAATGCAACACTGGATTCTTAGGCATATTTACTATGCTTGTATTGTCACAATGTATGACAACAGGTTTACTGAATTCTATCCTTATATCCTTCAACATCTACTTAATCCAAACAACATGATTATAATTGTTGTTGCTACAACATATTCTACTTCTATTGTACTTTGTGAGGTACAATCCTACTTCTTGCTTAGCCAAGAAACTAATCTTCCTCCATGAAAGAAGGATCCACCATTGGTGCTCTTCTTTTCATCCATACTGCCTACCCAATCAACATCAATATAAGCACATAAAGTGAAATCATTAGACTTATCATACCACAATCTGAACTCTGATGTTCCTTTTAGGTATCTAAATATCTTTTTGACTACTGCATATTGTGCTTCTATGGGATCAACTTGGAATCTTGCAATAATTCCAGTTGCATTTTCTATATTTGACCTTGTGTGAGTTAGATATTGCAAACCTCTGATCATAGATCTGCACTTCTTCTGCTCAACAATAGGTGTCTCATCCTTTGTAGATAACTTGTGTCTAGTTACCATAGGTGTTCCAATGGGTTTACATGTTTCCAAACTACACCTTTTTAATAAATCTTTCAAATACTTAGTCAGAGAAATAAAGATTCCTTCTTTATCCTATATAATATGTAATCCTAAAAAATATTTTATTTCTCCTATCATACTCATTTCAAATTCCTTCTTCATTTCTTCTACAAACTTGTCACTTTCATCATCATTTCCTCCCAATATGATATCATCAAAAAATATTACCAAAATCATTAATCTATCATCAATTCTTTTCAATAGAGATTATTATCTACCATACCTTTGCTATATCCATGCTTTGTCAAATGCTTGTCTAACCTTGCATACCAAGTTCTAGGTGCTTGCTTCAAGTCATACAATGCTTTCTTCAATTTGCATACTATGTCATTGTCATATGTTAAAGGACAACCTTCAAGTTGTTCAATGTATGCCTCTTCTTCAAGTTATTCATTTAGAAATGCTAACTTGACATCCATTTGATATACTTTGAATTTTTTATATGTTTCATATGCTAAGAATAATCTTACTACTTTTATTCTTGCCACAAGAGCATAGGTCTCATCATAGTCTATTCCTTCTTGCTGTGAGTAACCTTTACATACCAATCTTTCTTTGTTCCTTACAACTTCACCTTGTTCATTTATCTTGTTCCTGAATACCCATTTAGTTCCTATCACATTCTTGTCTATTGGTCTGGAGACCAATTCATGTGTCTCATTCTTTACTATCTGATCCAATTCCTCTTTCATAGCTTGCTTCCAATACTAATCTTTACATGCTTCACCTACATTCTTAGGTTCAACTTGAGATATCAAACATGGTTCTTCATTGAATCTCCTTCTTCTCATCATGCCTTTATATCTACTTTGATCCACTCAAGTGGATGATTGTTTGTCATATTTTTACCCGAAATAGGAGTTGTTATCTCCAAACTCTTGGCTCCACTAAAGATGCCAAGCTTTGTTCCTTCCTTATCTCTCCTTCATTCTACAAATCATTGCTAGTCTCAAGGAATACTTTATCATTCCTTGTTTTAGTAACAATATCATAATGTGAATTGTAACCAACCATTCTTCCTTGTATCCTGAATTTCTCATCAACTCTCACATTTGCACTTTCCATAATAGTTACCAAAGTTGTCTCTTCTATTACTTCATCTTCATTAATCAATCTAGGCTCATTATCATAGTCATTCAAGAATATTTCCATACTTTCTTTAAATTCTTCAACTTGATCATAAAGTAAACTCTTTCTAGTTTTCCTTACTCTCTTAGGACATCTAGATGAAAATTGACCAAAATCTTTACATGTCCAACAAACAAAAGTTTTCATACCTTTTGGCTCTCTTTTTGTAAGTAGATCAATACCTTCCTTTATCTTTATGTCTTCTTCGGATTTGGACTTATCTTTTCTTGTGCTTCTGTTCTTTTGTATACAATAGAAGGATTCTGGATCTAAAAACTCAATGCTCTATTCTTTACACAAATCTAATAATTTGCCAAGAATTTCCACCATCCAGGTGTCAAAATTTCCTCTGTCAGATGAAGGACTATCTTTCTTGGACATGCATTTCATGGATCTCACAAAGTTGTTAAACTTTATCTTCAAGGACCTAAGGCTCTAATAGCAATTGTTAGAAATAATAGTCCACCAAGATACTTGAGAGGGGGGGTGAATCAATTATCCAATAACTAAAACATTTATTAACCTTAAACAATCTTATTCATTCAACCAAAGTAAATAGTAACCATAACACTATGCACATAGGCAATTACACCATATATGTTAACTAGGGAAACCCTTGATCAGAGGGTACTAATATAAATATTCCCTGTTAGAGGATGGACCCTATTAGGAGTCTATTACAACATTTAGTACATGTGAGTCCCTGTTAAGAGACTTTGAATCCTTGTTAGAAGATTCCAACCCTATTAGGAGTTGTGCCAACCCTGTTAGGAGTTGTAGAAGACAAAATGACCCACTATCCAAAAAACTTCTAGGGCAAGATCATTGAACTCACTATCTAATTGATCTCTTAACTATTCCTTGCAGAATAATTGTGTGTATTGTACTTCAATCTCTTTCCTGTTTCTTGTCAACTAGACCAATCATTGTTAGACCTTGTAGACTAAGTCATGAACCTCAGATCCAAGTATCCAACTTTGAATCATACAATAAAACATCGGCAATGAAGTTTCCTTCACTTCCGCTCAACTTTTCTTATCTTTGCATTCCGCTCTTCAACCATTTGCATTCATCTATTCATACTTCCTCTATATCATATATGTTAAAGGAAAATTCTCTTCCTTTATACCAAATCCATAAAACAATTCCCTAAATTGGTTATTACACCTTCTCAATTAATTATTATAGGACCACATTAAGAACACATTACACTTAGCGATAACATTAATCTTTCACCTTGCAACTTGAATAAATTTTTGTACATGTAACATTATGAAAATAAAGCTTAGCTACATCATCACCAACATGTCTTCTTCACATTTGTAACTTTAGCTTACTAGAATAACAAATCTGCTAAGAGATATAACAAGTTTACCAGAACATTTCTTTGTAAACTCTATCTCAAAACAATCTTTACCAAAACTTGCATAACTTCTTCCAGACTTATTATCTTATTCTTCTAAGGTTAGCTACGTATACTAGAAAGATAGTATAATCTCGCTTTAACATTGCTAATGAAAGTATTCAATGATATGTCCATACCAACTTGGTCTTTCTACTATTTTTTTATCAGATACCACAAAAAACTACTATGTTGACATCAATGACAAACACAGTCATGAATGTAACATATTATCATGATAATGATCTAATCATGTTTCTACAATACTCCCCCATAGGAATATCATCAACATTCATGCTTCCAATAGTATCAATCATTACATGTACCAGAGAAGTCATGGGAGGATGTAAGCATAGATTTCATTCTTGGATTATCAAGGACTTAGCGAAGGCATGATTCTATTTTTGTGGTGGTTGATAGGTTTTCAAAGATGGCACATTTCATTCCCTGCAAGAAGACTAGTGTTGTTGTTCATGTGGTAGAGTTATTTTTTAGAGAAGTGGTGAGACTATATGGTTGACCAAAGAGTATAGTTTAAAATCATGATACCAAGTTCGTTAGGTATTTCTTACATACATCGTGGAAGAAATTGAAGATAGATTTGAATTTCAGTAAGTCACATCATCTACAGACTGATGGACATACAAAATATATGAATCATAGTTTGGGAAACTTGTTGAGATGTTTGGTAGGTAGATAAATTGAAAGGATGGGATATGATTTTACCACATGTAGAATTTGTAGATAATAATTTGGTCAATAGGAGTACCGGTAAATCACCATTCCATATTGTATGTGGGAGTAGTCCTAGAAATGCTTCTAAATTGAGGCAGTTGGATAAAGGAGACATAAGTAGTGTTGAAGAAAAAGAATTTGATGAACATTTGAAGAACATCCATGAGGAGTGAGGAAGCACATTACTAAGATAAATACACAATTAAAAGTTAAGGTAGATATGAAAAGATGGTATAAGGAATTTTAGATTGGAGATGAAGTCATGGTTCATTTGAGAAATGAAGATTTTCTAATGGATACATATAATAGGCCGAAGATGAAGAAGTTTGGACCATGCAAGACAGTGAAAATGCATGATTTTGGAAATGCCTATGAAGTGGAGTTTCTTGCTGAATTGAATATTTCACAAGTATTTAAAATTTTAGATTTGACAAAGTATTATGAAGGAGGTGATGAAGATGAAGTTGCAGAAGTGTAGTGGAGGATTCCAACAACTAGTTTGGCTACAAAGGAGATTGAGGAGATATTGGATAATCATGTTGGAAAAGTACAAGGATCATAACTTATGAAGAATACCTTGTCAAATGGAAAGAGAGGCTAGTACAAGATTCATCATGGCCTACAAGGGAGGAGATTAACTGTCTTGGTTTTTCTTTGAATACCTGAGATGTGATGGGGTCACTTCTCAAATTACCCTAGATGTTTGATTCAGGAGCATATTGGGTGTAAAAGAAATCTTGTATCACCCAAAAATATTTTCTTTTTGTTTCTTGAATAAAAGTTGTCTTAATGCAAAGTTGTTCTTTGGAGGCTTGTTACTTAGTAAGTTAGTCATATGAGCTTGAAATGTCCTAATTTCAAAGGTGGATGTTCATATTAGATATATTAGCCTACTGGTTGAGGCACAATACCATATCATGAGTATTCATGGATTTACTACAGATTTTTGGTTTGTAATTTTGTTATATAAACTTTAGGCTCACTGTTGAAGGCCTAAATGTGCTCAGATGAGGCTCGAAAACTTGATGGATGGGCACTTGCACCAATCTAAATCTATAGATAAAGAGCTAAGGATTCTGAAAAGTGGTATAATAGCCCTAGGTATTAAGTTTGAGTGTCTAAAACTTTCTTAGAATGACATAAAATTTCTTATTTAAGAAATTTCTAAACATTGTCTAGGACAACTCTAGGTGATAGTTTGTATCTTTGTTTTACATATTACTATAATGAAGGTGCCCATGTGGGTTTTACATTTTGTAATTTCATATTTGTGGTGATAATAAGAAGCACATATTTTGTTCTTACAATTTTTTGTTTTTTCAGGGTAAAAGCTTAAACCTGTGTCACCTTTTATAAAGGAGAAGTGATATCAGAATTTAAAGTCTTCAACTTTAACGAAATAAAAGTGGCATTTGTGCTTAGAATTTGAAGATGATGTAAACTAATGAAATGTGTAAAATTGGATGAAGTTTATGTCTATAATTTTTTTTTAAAAAAATTGAGTAAAAATTTTATTTATTTTTGAATTTTTAAAGTGTATTTTTTAATTTTTTAAAAATACTAAAAATATAGAATTTTTTTCCCGTCAAACAAATATATGCAAATGTTCATATTTTGGTTTGATTTTGGAATATGTTAGAGTTAACATGTATAGCTGGTGCACCGAAAAAGAAAAATTGAAATTCGGCTAATATTTTTGAAGATTATAACTGGTCAAAGTCAATGTTATCAGAAATAGATAGTTTTTTTCTCCCGTCAAACTTTTTCCATCAAATCTACATATTTTTTTAAAAAAATTACATATTCTTGAAGAAGACTCTCTCCTCTAGTGCACCATAAAAAAAAATTAAAAATTAACATAATTTACTATTTTTTTCTTATTTTTGAATAGACATCTTCCTGAATCTTAAGATACCTACTTGTAATATTTTTAAATTATAACATATTATTCATAATCAAAACTTTAAAAAAATTATACAATCATAATCGTGACTCTGAGAACTACAAAAGTATATTTTTAGTTTTAAAATATACTTCAATTTAGTAGGTCAAATTGGCCTTCAAAGTGAGATGTTTACAGAAGTTTTGATTTTTTCTTGTTTGGCTGCCACATAGACAGTTACGGCCGAAACAGTTTCGGCCATAACGGTTTCGGCCAGAATAGTTTCGACCGAAACCCCTAGTCGGCTTGAGAAACCGCTAGCGGTTAGTGTGATTTTTTGAGATAAAAAAATATTGTTTTATCTTTTTTAAATAATTAAATATACAGGGACAGCGAAAATTGGAAGAAGATTTGCAAAAAACAATTAATTTTGAAACAATTTTCAACAACTATTTTGCGGATTTAATCAATATTGCAAAGGATCAAATATTTTGAAGGTGCTTTTTTTCTCTTCTAATTATTTTTATTTTTATGTATTATATATTGAACCATTAGCTGATATTTAGTGAAATCTAATTTTTTTTTTTTTCTATAGGTTGAATTATTCAATGGGTAGTAAAAGGAAAAGATCAAGGAAATATGATAGAAAAAGAGATGACAAAATGAAAGGCCATACAAAACATGCTCAAAACCAACCTACTGAAATTCTTGAACATGATGAGATTCATAAAGAAAATGAAAGTAATGAAGAGGAAGAAATTGGAAGTTCTATTGATAGAGACAAATTAGAAAGCATAAAAAATTTGATGGATTTGGATTAAGAACTATTTTTTAACCAAATTCCATCTAAAGATATGATAAATGATAACACTATCAAAAAGCATTGTCAGAACATGTGGGATGAATATTTCAAGGATAAAAGTATATTTGGGCAGGCACAATTATTTGTCAAGTTATTTAGGAGAAGAGATATGAGACCTGTCTTAGAGTTGTTGGGTGTTGATAACAGGAAAAGCCATACTCATAATATTAATAAAACAATAGTTGAAAATTTGCAAAATGCTTATAACAAAATTGACAACACAACTCGAGGAGGTGATTTGAGTAATGCACGTAGAGCATTGATGACTACTATATCTAGTAGAAAATTGACACATAGAAAATAGGAATGTGCAATTTTTGATGTACTACATATATCTAGAAGAATTGTCCAGAGATACATCAAGAGGAGAAATATGCTAGATGATAACATTGAGAATAACTGGGTGAATATTTGTAGAGTTCCTCAAAAAGACAGGATTTCTGAAGAAGTAAAAAGACAAGTTATTGAATTTTGGACCACACATTCTCATTTTTCTTCCAACAAGCGTGATACTATACAAATTAAAGATCAAGAAACAAGGGCCAAAATTGAACATCCAAAACATTTCATAGATATAACTCAAAGTGAACTTTTTGAAGCATTCAAACAAGAATTTCCAAATGTCAAAATATGTCAGAGAATGTTTGAGAGTTTACGTCCTTCCTTTGTACGCATAAATAAGATGCGAGAAACTTGTTGTTGTAGAAATCATGTTGAATTTGGTCTACACTTGCAATCATTTAAAAAATTTATGGCAATACTTGATCCTAATTTGGTCATCCCTAGCAGTACAACACAATTTGTGAGGTCCATGTTATGTGATAAATTAGAAGATTCAGATGAATTCAAAGTGCAATGCATCAAAAATTAGTGTGAAGTTTGTGCAGATTTACACAAATTTTCTCAAATTATGCAAGTTGAGAATATTAATGAATCCACACCAGTTTCATGGATGAGATATGAATATGAGACATACCAAAATAATAGAGGGGATGAATCCAGAAAAATTGTATTGAAGGAGAGTGAATTGCATTATGATGAGTTCATGGCCAAGTTTCGTCCATTGATATATCCACATATCCAACATTGTCATGGTGCACGATGGCAAGCTAAATAGTTTCATGATTCCAAAAATTGTTTTCCACCTGGTTATATACTTTCAATTGTAGATTTTTTTGAGAATTATACATTTGCACCTCATACAGAGCTCCAAAGCCAATATTATCATTCTGAACAAGTTGCAATATTTGTGTAAGTGACCTATAGACATGCACAATTTGAGGTGGATCAGATAGAAAGATTGGATGAAAATGAACGCATCATCATCAAAGAGGTTCATTTCTATATTAGTGATGATAAAGTTCATGACAGGAGTTATGTGGCTCATTGTTTTGCAATGTTCTCTGAAGATCTTAGAAATCATGGAATAAATGTTTCAGAGCACTGGATTTGGTCTGATGGATGTGCAGGTTAGTATACACGAAATAGTTATACATTTATTTAACTTTATTTTAACTTGTATTTATTTGGACATGTCTATTTCTATTTAATATATGTACTTGGATAATTGTAGATACTTATCATGTTTCACGTTCACAGGACAATTCAAATCTGCAAAAGCATTTAATTGGTTAGCAATGCAACATGCTAGAACCAATGTTAAGTTTTTATGGAATTTCTTTGAAAGTGGACACGAAAAAGGGGAGCATGATGGAGCAGGAGCATGTATAAAACGTGCGCTTCAACAACATGAACTTGCAGGTAAATATATGCATTTTTTAAATGTACATGTTTAATACTCTAATAGCATATATTTTAAATTTTATATACATGCATATTTTATGTACATACAAGGAATAGGATAGAGAGCGCAAATCAAATTGTTGAATGGTGCAAAGTTCATTTTGCTACTCGAGATACTGAATACAATAAGCGTTACTTTTGGGAGGTGAAAGGTGAACTAAGTTATAAATTTATTTTTAATGTCTTTTTCAAATCAAGTTGAGTTTTTAATTAAATATTTATTTTGAAATATGACAATTAGTTTTTGTATTTGTAACAGATATAGATTGATCTAATCCTTACAATTGTCAAACGATTCCTGGAATTAGAAGTTTACATCAAGTGATGACTACAGGAAACCATAAACCTCCAGTACTTAAAGTAAGAGAGAAAACATGTTTTTGTGATGACTGCATTAAGGACAATGTAGTGAGTGCATGTGAAAATATTGAGAATGGATATGTTTCACATTGGGATTTGAAGGAGATAGTTAGAAAGCCTCCTTTTGAAGATGTTGACATTGACATTGACATTCATGATCCTGTATATTCAGCTGATTATGAGCGCATTTTTGATTTAGTTGTGGCAGGTTTGTGTGCATATATACATATATATATAAATTAATATACATGTATATTTGTTTTAAAATTAATTTATATTTCTCTTTTTATATACATGCAGGAGATATTTTTGCAGTTCAAGCCTTACCAGATAATGTAGAAAATGTGGACTATTATCTTTTAAGATGCACAAAAGAAAAACACAAGTTGCTAGAAGGAACTATAGATGCTGATGAACAATCATATCCAATTGGATCAATTGTTATTGAAGGAACATATTATCAACAAACAAGGGTAATTGGTAGTGGTATTGAATTTATTGAATACAAGCCTAGAGAAAAGGTTTTACACTATTGTAACCATGTTATAGCAACCAAATTACAATTTGAAGCAGTACAAAGAAAAGGACGTCGTGGAAATCAAAAGTGGAAATTTCCTATTGAAGAACATGAAAAACTTCTAGAGATAATAAAAAGTAGAGAGGATCCTAACAATACATTGTTTGTGGAGCTCTAGTTTACCTATGTACTTATTGTGGAGCTCTAGTTGAGTTATGCCTGTATAGCTCTTATACTTTCATATTTAATATTGATAGGATATTTGTTTTATATAAATTTTTGTACATTGGATCATTTATCTTGCATATGCAAAATTAGACATGTATTGTTATTTTTATTTAAATTCGACATGGATATCTCATTTAAGACCAGGTCTCTTAGGACCTCCCCTTAAGACAACCTTTTTAGTATTTGTATGTATTTGTATGTACATATAATCTTTATATGTTCTTATATGATACATTCTTTATGTTTGTATATAATCGTTATGTTAAGATTACATGTATATGTTATATGAACTATGTTACATATAATTACATGTACATTATATTTTATTAATTAAATGCTGTTAATTATAGTTAATTAAGAATGTATGTCATTAAATAGAGTTAATTAAGTCATTAAATAGATTTAATTATTAAGACATTAAATATAATTAGATTAAATATAGTTAATTAGATTAAATATAGTTAATTAGATTAAATATAGTTAGTTATAGTTAATTAGGTTAAATATATTTAATTATAGTTAATTAAGGCATGTCATTAAATAGAGTTAATTAAGTCATTAAATAGAGTTAATTAGTAAGACATTAAATATAATTAGATTAAATATAGTTAATAGGATTAAATATAGTTAGTTATAGTTAATTAGGTTAAATATAGTTAATTATAGTTAATTAAGGCATGTCATTAAATAGACTTAATTATTAAGACATTAAATATAATTAGATTTAATATAGTTAATTATAGTTAATTAAGGCATGTCATTAAATATAGTTAATAAATGATTTACATTAAATATAATTAGACTAAATATAGTTAATTATACAGTTAATTAAGACATGTCATTAAATATATGTTATATTGTTATGTACATCGACCATTAAAATTATATAGTTAATTACACTTAGATTAAGGCATTAAGATGAATAACTATACATATACATGTAAACTTGAATATTGAAAATATGAATAACATATAGAAACATGTGCATAACACATACATAAGTTACATAAAAGATGAAGACATCAAAAGATCAATAAAATAGACATCTACATTAAAAGATCAATAACATACATGTGCATATATCTGGAGAATATAATGTACCCATATTAAATGTATAAAAATAGATCATGTAGATCAATTGTCTGGAAATAACATATATAAAACATCAAAATCTCCATATAAGCATGTATCTCAAAATAACATATAAAACATCATTTAGTGTCCATGATATAAACACGTATCTAGAAATAACATATAAAACATCAAAGTGTCCATATAAACCATGTATCTGAAAATAACGTATAAGACATCAAAGTGTCTGGATATAAAATGTATGCATATGGAAATAACATATAAAACATCAAACTGTCCATATAAATATGTATCTAGACATAACATGTGTGTAATAAAATAAAAGGCCACATATGATCTAATCAGCTACATCCCCCCTCCTGATCCTGGGCCTTGTCCCCAAAAGGGTCTATCAGCTGCATCTGAACCCTGTGTCAAATGATAACA
This sequence comes from Cupressus sempervirens, assembly GCA_028749045.1. Taxonomy (NCBI): domain Eukaryota; kingdom Viridiplantae; phylum Streptophyta; class Pinopsida; order Cupressales; family Cupressaceae; genus Cupressus; species Cupressus sempervirens. The sequence goes on from CM053787.1 coordinate 877,661,888, forward strand.
AGTGAGCCATTTAATTATGTGTACAGAAAAATTATATCAAGATCTACATGTATATAAATCATATATATATATATATATATATATATATATTGTAACATACATGGGACTCACAATGTGTAGGATCTGTCGGTGTCTGCAGATCAGCAAAACGTAACATACTATCACTCAAACCCTATAACACATACACAAACACACACATATACATTAATTTAAACATATAGACATATTATTTACTATAATAAAAATAAATCTAAACATATAGAGATATTTACCGTAGCATTATGTAATGCTCTGCCGATCTGACAGATATCTGAATCATGCAATGAAAAAATAGTATCAGCATCCAAGTCAATAGTGCGGCCCTGATCTAAAAGCATGGAAGTAAATAGACCAGGCTATATGGTGCCACTGAGATCCTGAGTAGGGGGGGGGTGCTGTAGGGTCCTGAGTAGCTGGGGTTGGTGTTGTAGCCTGGGCCTGTGTAGCAATAGGAGTAGTAGAAGGTGCAGGAATGTCCTCCTACCTCTGTGAATCCTTTGGGACTGCTGTACGTGACAAAATATGTCTAATCTGAGAGCTCATGTCACGAAGTGGAATCCCTGAGAGTGTAGATAATGCTCGATATGCATCTAAAAGATCAGATGCTAAATATGATTGCAAACGATGCAATGCATCCACCTCTAAGATTGCAAAAATGTCTACAGGAGAAGGTATGTTTGCAACTCCATAATCACCATCAACAGGTGTGCTAGATGATGCAGCTGTGGGAGCGGTACCTCGAGACCATAGCATATATCGACTACAACGATTAGAAGAAATCTCGTGTAACTGTGTGGCGACAGTGGCGATGCTTGAAAAAAATTGTGTCCTAATTGTGTCATCAGGAACACTCTCACCTGCAGTAGCCATCTGTGGACCTCTCGGCATAACCAAAAGGTTTGGACCCACCATTGCCCATTTGTTAACGGGCGCAGGAGTGTCCGCAGGTCTAAATCTATCAAAAAGTCTCCCCTGACCCTGCCCAACATGCCCTGGATAATCTGTATAGTCAACATCATAGTGTAAATGAAATTCTGCAAACAATTGTTTGCAGAAATATAGGGGGAACTCATCCTTTTGTGGCCATCTATGATGAGTAGCCAACCAACAAGGATACATCAATGGTGTGACGATTGGATCAGTACACTTTGTCGCAGAGTAGCCTCTGACTCTGCGACGATCTGCATAAGATGGAAACATGGTTTTCACCATGCCGATGGAAACCTTAGTATCAATCTGTGTGTACTTCATAGTGCCAGTGACACTGTGAGATAAAGAAGAATAAAATGTCTCAATGCTCATATCATCAAAAGGGTTGTATGATTCAACTGTCTGAATCATATGCAATAACTCCTCTCGCATCGCTATGACCTTCTCCCTATTAGGGAGGGTGGTAGAAGAGGAAAGCGAGCTATCCAAAACCTTCATAGCACGAGATAATCTCGCCATTGTATCTCTAAATAATTGCTGTCTATCATGGGTGGAGGTCGATCTACGTGTTGTACCAGACTCAACACTCTGACCCCCACCACGAACACTGGCATCCCTTGAGGATGCAGGAGCACGATCCCCAGAACCAGATGCCATAATGTATATATGAAAATAAATATGAGAATATGAATGTGAAGCTACAATCTGAGTGATAAATATCTAGAGATCTGCACATGCATATATATACAAATATAAACATACAAGTCTATTTAAATTAAAATAATTAAAAGTTAAATTTAATTTGAAACACATGTACATATAAATACACAACATTAAATGTATGGTGCTAAATGAACAATCATGTAACATACATATGTATTTTAAAACAAATTATCTTAGAGACCATATCTAATGTACATTGTAACGTGCTCATGCAAATGTGAAAAATAGATATTCGTACATGTACATGTATATGCAATAAAAATAAAATAAAATTTCTTGATTAAATGATAACTAAGTGCACACATGTACATACATGCAATAAAAAAATATAATTCTTGACTAAAATCTAAATTTTGATGTAAATGCTTTGATGATTATGGGGAGTGTAGATGAAAGTTAGGACATAGGGATAGAAAAATTTGTTACTAGATAAGTAAATGAGTTTAGTTAGCAAATGTTAATTTACAATTTAGAACTCATGACTTAATTTACTAGTTTGAATTAGAGTTAAGAATGTTAATAAAGTAAATGGGATATAGTTTTATTAAGGTTGATAGTAAGGTCAGTCTATTATGTGCTAGTTTAAACATATGAATACCTATTACAACCTATAACAGACATAATGACCTAGTAGGAGTCCCTAGGTCCCCTTAACATATATATGGATAAAAATACCTAGAAATGTATCATGAGGTCGTTATGTGTCATTTGATAATGTAAGAATCATCATTACCTAATAAGACCTATTATATCCTAATAATACATATTAAGAGTTATTAGAACCTAAAAAAAATAGTATGACCTATTACGACTCCTATGTCCCCTTAAGACACACATGTATCGATAACGTATTGAAAAACGCAGTTGACATAAGTGATCTTAATGTGTTTTTTGGTAATGTAAGACTCATTATTACCTGAAAATGCCTATTATGTGCTAGTAAACATATGAATACCTATTACAACCTATAACAGACATAATGACCTAGTAGGAGTCCCTAGGTCCCCTTAACATATATATGGATAAAAATACCTAAAAATGTATCATGAGGTCGTTATGTGTCATTTGGTAATGTAAGAATCATCATTACCTAATAAGACCTATTATATCCTAATAATAAATATTAAGATTTATTAGAACCTATAAAAAATAGTATGACCTATTACGACTCCTATGTCCCCTTAAGACACACATGTATGGATAACGTATTGAAAAATGCAATTGACATAAGTGATCAAGTAATGTGTTGTTTGGTAATGTAAGGCTCATTATTACCTAACAATACCTTTTATGTGCTAGTAAACATATGAATACCTATTACAACCTATAATAGACGTAATAACCTAGTAGAAGTCCCTAGGTCCCCTTAACATATATATGGATAAAAATACCTTAAAATGTATCATGAGGTCGTTATGTGTCATTTGGTAATGTAAGAATCATCATTACCTAATAAGACCTATTATATCCTAATAATACATATTAAGATTTATTAGAACCTAAAAAAAAAGTATGACCTATTACGAATCTTATGTTCCCTTAAGACACACATGTATGGATAACGTATTGAAAAATGCAGTTGACATAAGTGATCTTAATGTGTTGTTTGGTAATGTAAGACTCATTATTACCTGACAATACATATTATGTGCTAGTAAACATATGAATACCTATTACAACCTATAACAGACGTAATGACCTAGTAGGAGTCCCTAGGTCCCCTTAACACATATATGGATAAAAATACCTAGAAATGTATCATGAGGTCGTTATGTGTCATTTGGTAATGTAAGAATCATCATTACCTAATAAGACCTATTATATCCTAATAATACATATTAAGATTTATTAGAACCTATAAAAAATAGTATGACCTATTACGACTCCTATGTCCCCTTAAGACACACATGTATGGATAACATATTGAAAAATGCAATTGACATAAGTGATCAAGTAATGTGTTGTTTGGTAATGTAAGGCTCATTATTACCTAACAATACCTATTATGTGCTAGTAAACATATGAATACCTATTACAACCTATAACAGACGTAATGACCTAGTAGGAGTCCCTAGGTCCCCTTAACACATATATGGATAAAAATACCTAGAAATGTATCATGAGGTCATTATGTGTCATTTGGTAATGTAAGAATCATCATTACCTAATAAGACCTATTATATCCTAATAATACATATTAAGATTTATTAGAACCTATAAAAAATAGTATGACCTATTACGACTCCTATGTCCCCTTAAGACACACATGTATGGATAACATATTGAAAAATGCAATTGACATAAGTGATCAAGTAATGTGTTGTTTGGTAATGTAAGGCTCATTATTACCTAACAATACCTATTATGTTCTAGTAAACATATGAATACCTATTACAACCTATAACAGACATAATGACCTAGTAGGAGTCCTTAGGTCCCCTTAACATATATATGGATAAAAATACCTAAAAATGTATCATGAGGTCGTTATGTGTCATTTGGTAATGTAAGAATCATCATTACCTAATAAGACCTATTATATCCTAATAATACATATTAAGATTTATTAGAACCTATAAAAAATAGTATGACCTATTACGACTCCTATGTCCCCTTAAGACACACATGTATGGATAACGTATTGAAAAATGCAATTGACATAAGTGATCAAGTAATGTGTTGTTTGGTAATGTAAGACTCATTATTACCTGACAATACCTATTATGTGCTAGTAAACATATGAATACCTATTACAACCTATAACAGACGTAATGACCTAGTAGGAGTCCCTAGGTCCCCTTAACATATATATGGATAAAAATACCTAAAAATGTATCATGAGGTCGTTATGTGTCATTTGGTAATGTAAGAATCATCATTACCTAATAAGACCTATTATATCCTAATAATACATATTAAGATTCATTAGAACCTATAAAAAATAGTATGACCTATTACGACTCCTATGTCCCCTTAAGACACACATGTATGGATAACGTATTGAAAAATGTAGTTGACATAAGTGATCAAGTAATGTGTTGTTTGGTAATGTAAGACTCATTATTACCTGCCAATACCTATTATGTGCTAGTAAACATATGAATACCTATTAAAACCTATAACAGACGTAATGACCTAGTAGGAGTCCCTAGGTCCCCTTAACATATATATGGATAAAAATACCTAGAAATGTATCATGAGGTCGTTATGTGTCATTTGGTAATGTAAGAATCATTATTATCTAAAAATAACTAGTTGTTAAAATGAACATCATCAATATCTAAGTGTGGTTCATTCGGTTAGTAGAGGGCCTATGTTATGGTTAGAATGTGGTATGGGTTATGATTGTAGTTAATATAAGGTTATGTTAGAAGGTGTATTTAATGTCAAAATTAATTTCACCATAAGATATTATTGTTTCACCTCTAGATCCATCAGGTTATGTTAGAAACTGAATAATGTTCCCTAAAAGTTTGCTACATTTTTTACTAATATTTTTTTACATGTTTACCTCATAACCTAATACTTTTCTATATTTTAACCTAATGTTTTTCCTAATGTTTTTCTAAATTTTAACCTAATGTTTTTCTATACTTTAACCTAATGTTTTTCCTAATGTTTTTCTATATTTTAACCTAATGTTTTTCTATATTTTAACCTAATGTTTTTCTACACTTTTAACTAATGTTTTTCTATATTTTACCCTAATGTTTTTCCTAATATTTTTCTACGTTTTTATCTCATGTTTAACTACATTTTTGCTAACAAATTAATTTAAATACCATTCTAAAATAATCTAAAATAATTAAAATAATTTAAACATATTAAAAAAAAAACAATTTAAAGCATTTCACTCACAAAATACGTAAAAAACAACTATTTTAAGTACGATTAACATCTATTAATCAAAAAATACGTTTTAAAACTATTAAAAAATAGGGAGGAAAAAACCACCAACCAGTTACAGCCGAAACCCTTAACCCGCTCTCCAAACATTCAGTAACCGCAACAGTAACAATGATAGCCGCTAGAAGTTTGCGGCGGGTTTTATCCCGGCTTGGGGTTTCGGTCGGAACCCTTTCGGCCGAACATGTTTCGGTCGGAACGGTATGCGCCACGTAGGCGCGCAAAACTGCCACGTGTGTACGACCGGATCCGTTACGGCCGAAACCATTACGACCGAAAGGGTTCCGGCTGAAACGGTACAAGATATCACAAAAGGCGACACAGGTTTGTGCTTTTAGCCTTCATTGTTTTTGTTATGCGTTTATGGTTTTAAGAGGAGCAATCTTCATCACTGAGATTGATCACCTCAGCACCCCATTATGTATTTATCTATGTATCTTGATCTTGGTTCCTTGATATATAGTTTTATTGGTCCACTTTATAGGTTTCCTATTACCTCATCCTTGTCTACAATAGGGGGGGTTCTTCTATTGGTTCTTATGCTTCCTTGGTTTGATGGAGTGAGTTATTTATTCAATATTTGTTCCTATGTACTAGGTAGATGCAGTGACTAGGTGCCTATGCATTTCAATCAGATGGATCATTCACCATATAGACATTCTTTTTTTTCTTTCCTACTTTGGATGCAACCTTCCACGTTTGATTGATTAGCTCTTCAAGCTTTGGTGTTTTATGACATATGAATCCTTGAGTTTAGTTGTTTGCCTCTGTGTGTCTTCTGATGAAACTCATGTAGATTGTAGTCTTCTCTACCTAGCTAGGTTCTATTTGAGTGGAGGTTCTTCAGATCAACAATTACTTTTTAATAGAGCTTTGCAACTTATTCATACTTCAGATGTGTTCTTCATGATCATCATTTTGTTCCTATATTCTAGAACGTTCTCTAGTTTGGAGGTTAATGTAGTCCTTCACTAGTCTTTGAGCATTCTTTCCATCTCTTCTTAGAGTAGGGATTTTTCCATGTGGATTTCTTTATTTCTCCTCTTTATAGAGATTTGGTTATGTTTGGGTACCTTATCAGGCCTTGTTATCGGGACCAAAATTTACTTTTAGTAGTAGTTTTTAGGTTTTTAGCTAATCTCTAGGTTTATCTTAAGGGGAGGTGTTAGAGTAATAAGATATTTTTATGAACTCTAATTTTATTAAGCTAAACATTAGGCATGTGATAATAAATTATTTTATTAATTATTATCATGCAACAAGGATATTTTCCCTTTAGGGTTTTGATCTTGTTTTATAAGGATGGATATCTCTTTGTAATTAACACTTTTTGATTGAATAACAATTTCTCTTTTTGTTCATCATGAAACTCTCATCTTTGGATGTCTGAATTCCAACCTTTGTAACTTTACTCCTCTCTTTCTGTGATAGATGCTTGCATGCAATAATTCTTGGGAGCTATGGGTTGAGCTTTCCTTAACTTCAACAAAAGGCATGAAAGAGAGTCATTGTGAGATGTTAATAATATAGTATTACTAACTGTAACATCATTATGCATATCTAAAATATGTCCAATCTCATATCCACATAATAAAGAGTAAGGGTTCAAATAAAACCTAGCATCATGTATACACAAGTAATTGTAAAGGTATAATAAAGTTGATGATAACAAAGAATTCAGGTTAGAAGATCTAAGAGAGAAGGAAAAATGCTAACTAGATTTATATAGGAAAATTACTAACACACACCACATAGAGGGAGGAACACATGCGTGATGAAATAAAACCTTCATTTAAATTGCATCCCCATCAGTATGTATGTTTTTCAATGCACCTCTCGATGGATTAAACTTGTATATGCAAATTATTAATAAATCTTTTATAGTTATATGTTCAAATTGTCTATATGCTTCTTAATATAAATGATTTAAAATGTTACCTATACCTTCAATAAACTTATTAATAATTCAACTCAATTAAAAAAAATGAGATTTATTGATTTCCTTTCTAAAATTCATTGTAAATTCTTTTATATTTATATATATTTATATTAATATGATATAGACATTTGATCTTTTGTCTAAAAAACTATCAAAATTATAACTATAATTTCAAACAAATTATAAATATACTAAGAAGTATGGATGGTTTAAAAGTATAAATATATCTTTCTAAATTGGGGAAAGAGAGAGAGAGTATGTTATATTTATGTATCAATTCAATTAAAAAATTATATTAAACTATTTTCAAAATCACAAATAAACTAAAAAGTTAAAAGTTACACTATTTTATAATAAAAAATTAAAATTTAATAAAATTATTATTTGAAATTAACTACCAAATATTAAAGAGAAACAAATAATAATAATAATAATAATAAAACCTAAAAATAAAATAAAAGCAAATAACCAGCAAATAGATGAGACAAATGAGCCGACTCTTGTACTTGCTAGCATTAACATAATCGAGAGAAAATGTAAGCGAAAACCTTAAAAAGATTCCACAACTAGCGGGGGCCACGGTCACATGAATTTCTTATTAATGTAGTGAGGTAAACTAGGTTTCACGGGTAGAGGGCCACCACGTTCATTATCATTTTTAGGGATCCTAGTTGACTACTTGTCCAAAATGACTCTTGTGTGTATATCTTTATCATAATATATGGCAATTTGTGTATATATCATTATATATATGATGGTTGGGTTTATATAATTACAAATATGAAGTTGTTTATCTATCATTATAAATTTGATAATGAAGGACACACAACATTCACTAGTCCCATGATTTGTACTTTATAGGGCTAGGTGTGGGTGGGTGTTAAGCATTAAGGAAACATGTATAGAAAAATCAATCCACTTTGATCAAAGTTATCCAAGATAGAAGCTTCTTCTTCCTACAAAGTGATTATTGAATTTAGAATAAAAAAGTATTTAAGATTGTACTTTGATATTTTTAATTAAGAGAAAACATATATTAATAATAATAATGAATTTTATAATTTTATTTGTAAATAACAATTATAATTAGGTATTTATGAATAAATAAGGTTATATATTAGTCTTAAATGTAAGTTTTTTTTCCTTTCTTTTTTTAATGTAAACTTTAGTCAATTTTCATTCACTTCTTTTTTATTTAGATCTTACAAAACATGTGTTTGGTGATATATTACTATGTACTTGTTTTTGAGGGCATTCAACTACATTCAATTGATCATTTAATGGTCATTCACTTTTAAAGAGAAATACATAATAGAAACACTTCTATTCATACAATAAAATAAACTTAGATGCCCATGAAGTGTTTGTATGATTCAAAATTGTATTTATATCATCAACATGGTTATAAAGCTAATCTTTTTCACAAAGCACTTAGAAGAACGTGTTCTAAGACAAGTTGACATCCCTACAAAACTAAATAAAACATATATAAAAATATTATTTTCTTTGGATTTTATTTTTATTAATATATTGTGTAATCCTTAAAAATATTTTTGATTTAATTTTTAATATAAATTTAAATTTAAAAAATGTTTAATTGTAAATTAAAATAATGAAATTTAATATTTATACTTAATAAAATATGTGCATTCTAACCATCACGAAACCTAGAAGTTATCCTTGCTCCTATTATCATTATTATAGTCATTACCATATTAATATTATCTAAGCTTAATAATATTATAATTCCTACCAAACTTTGTAATTTTATTATTATTATAGTTCAAAAATCATTCTATATCAAAATTTCACACTTTCCATGTCTTAATCCCATATAATATATACTTTTTAATGTCCTTATCAAAACTAGATTCATTTGGTTGGATATTGGTGTAAATACATCCAATTGTTCAATGAACATTTGAGCATTTCAATACAATAAGGAGTTACTCATAAGCTTATCTCTTTTCTCTAGTGTAGAAGTTAAAATTTCCTTAATTTAATTATGTGGGTCCTCTTTTCACATGACATCCAATCCAAACCTAAAGTTGGTTTTACTAGAATGATTAAACAATTAAATTAAAAATACATTGATTGCTATGATCTCATGAAGCATGAGGTCATCTCCAAAAGCTTTTGGATTTTCTATTTCACTCATGTTGCACCCTGCACAAGTTGAGTTTATTTGGTATATTATAGAATACTCAAAGCGCGTGGACTTGAACTCTTTATGTTCAATGTCTCACAGTGGACCACAATGCCTACATTGGTAGAATATACATTGAATATCCCTCCCATGTATATCATTCAATATGCATCCACTTCAGTCCATAACAGTTTGTGATCCCCTTCTCGTGACTAAATACTAAAATAACTTGTAGTGAGATTCATAAAGGCGTACCATCTAGTTGTCACCAAATTACTTTTTGAGTGTTCAATAGTTAGACAATTATTAATAATAATAATGTATCTGTCAAATAATTTGTGAGGGTGAAGAGGACGTCTTATTTTAACCTAAGTTGTATGTCATTATATATCTTCTTTAGTCTAGAGCGTATGATAGTGGTTATTTTATATCTTTTAATTATAAATTAGTTTGAAGATTGAAAATTGTCATGAGTATTTATTTAAAACTATTATAGTAGCATCATTATTAGTTACATTAGATATATTATATATTATTTTGAGTATTTATATAAGATCAATATATCTTGGTAAAAGATTATTTTAAAATGCATTTTATTTGTAATAATTGCATCTGTCCAACATAACTTCTAACTTTTGGTCCCTGGGTTGTCATTGAAACTAGGCAACTGTAGGATGCATGTGTTTGTCTGACATGAGTGGATGTGTGTTCTAGTTTAATGAAGGGTGTGCCATTCTTATGTGTTGTTCCTTCCCTAGGTGCTATGAAGATTTATGTTACCTATGTCACCCATACCTTCTTTTATTAAGTGTGACCTCTGGGCAGGGGGGTCATTCTTCTCCTGCTCTTCCTAGTGGGTAATGGATAGCTTCTTCTACTTCTTCTCAACTTGGGTTGGTGTTTGAAGCTTCCACTCTTAGCCCTGATTGTGAAGGTGTTCCTCCCCATAAAAAAATGTTGCTACCGATTGAAGGAGCTATATTTGTGTTGTCAAATCTAATGCTACTATTCCTCCAAAGGCAAAAGGTCGATTGATTGCTTGTGTCAAGGCCTCCCTTGTGGTGGTGTGTGGCCCAAATGTGGTGGATAGTGTGGATTTCTACCAAATTCACAGGGTAATCTATATATTTGTGGGTCTTTGGCCATCTCTTCAAAATTTGCATTGTTGAATAACTAGTTCTTGACAACTCTTAGTTTCTAGTAAAATTGAGCTCTTCTCTTGTGTAAAGGGGTTTTTTATTGCTTCATCTTCTTGTTTTGAAGATCGATATTTAGTGTTGCACAACCTATGGGTTTGGGGAAATCACTCCCTTTTTGTCAAACCCTAAAGAATCTCCTTCAACCCACTTATTAAACTACATAATGTGCGCTCAATTTTGCGTTCCTAATCTTCTAATTCATTTTGGGAGATTTCTTTCTTTGAGGCCACCAAAAACTCCATTGGTAATTTTCAAAAGGTGGATTAAGTTACATCCATAATAGGACACTATATTTTTCCATATTTTGATTGATATGTAAATCTCCACACCGCTTTTGAGGAATGTGGTGCTTGTGGTTTAGAGAGGCCATGGACTCAAGTATTGGATTATGAGGGCCTTCCCTTTCGTAACGGGCATTTCTTTTCTACTAGGCACATGGCTAAACATTGCTCTCTTCTATGATGAAAAGGTATTGCTACTTGGTGGAAGGATGAAAATGAGGATCATTTGATAGTTTTTGCTTCTAATTCTTCCTCTAAGGACATATCAAAAGTTGACGATGAAGATGAAACCCCTGCTGAAAATCTAGGTGATGCCCCTATTGCAGATCAACATCAATATTATTTTGTTAATGTGAGTCATTCTACTACTACAAATCTAGGTATTGCCCCTGCTACTTTTGGTGCATTTCCCTCTAGCCATGTGGACCATTCCTCTCTTCTTGTTCCTATTCTTCTCAGAGATTATGTTGTCATTGCTCAGCTTGTTCAATACTCTGGCCATTGTGTGGATATTTTATGTAGGGGAGTTTCTTTGATTGGTGATCGTAAAGTGAGCTCAATTGAAGCATCAATTGTACTTAAGACTGTCAGCTCAGAAGCAAGAACATGGTGTTGAAATAGTACAAAAAATTCTTGACATGAGAGGTCTACAAGTGAGGGTGTTGACCAATCTTGAAAACTTGAATGTTGAAATGAAAGCCAACGATGATTAAACACATATGCTAGAGTTACAACACAATGTGAGGTTGATTTTAAGATAAGGTAGAGGTAGATATTCAGAAGTTTAATAATCAAAATTTAAGGCATGAGAGCAGAGGAGGAGAAGTAGCTTTAGAAAGAGAAGGAGAAGGAGCGACTTTAGAAAGAGACTGCATGGCAGAAACAACGGCTAGACAACATAGAGGATATTATTGGAGCCAGTGGATAGAATCTAGGAAAGTGTTGTAGTACGTACTATGACATTGGAATCACTTGCAAGTGTCTTTGAGAATTTATAGTCCAAATATTAAATGCTTATAAGAGTGTTTCAAGTATTGGCACAGTCCCCTTGTGATGATCCCAAGTGTCAAATGATTATAAGAGTGTTTCAAGGTTGGGAACCACCTCAACATCCTTTGCTTGGTTTAGAGGTAATTTCATTGTAGTAGAGGCTTCTACAAGGGAATGAGCCTCGTAATTATGGCATTTACACAGAAGTAGAACATGCTTCTTCAACTTCTTACACTCAACTCTTCACTGAAGTTATTATTCAGTTCCTTGCCTATGCAATTTTATCACCTTGGAAAACTGTATTTAATCCTGCTAGCTGGGAATAGTGGATTGTTCATTTTATTGTACCTAATATAATGATAGTTCTACAGGAATTTTTAATCAACCCATCTAATCAACAATTAGATTCATTTAATTGGTTATGGCTAGTTTCTTTCTAAAAATATCTGCTATGATATGTTTTTGTAAAATTTCTTGCTAACTCTGCCCATTTTTCCTAGTCTGCATTATTTTTGTGGAGTATCTTGAGGTAAGTCACTTAGCACAGGTTAAGTGAGTTTTATTTTATTTATTTTTTGGATTCTGGAATATTTATGTAGTTGGATCAATTTTTCTATTGTGCTAAGATGTAATAAGCACCTTAAAAAGGATCTCTAAATATACATATTTAGAAGGAGATATAAAGAGATACCTATTTAGAAGGAAAAGAAATCAACATTTACATACCCTTGAAGAAAATTGTAGAGCTAGGTCATGGCAACGAAATCATAGAGCAAGGGCACAACATGACAACGAAATCACAGAGCAAGGGCACGACAACCAATTTGCATTGAAAAGGCATGACAATGAAATGTAGAGATATCCACAACAACAAAATCGTAGAGCAAGGGCACGAAAATGAAATGCAGAGATATATCACATGAACAAAATGCACTAAGCACAAGGGCATGACAATGTTTAGAGCTCTCCACCCTTGTTTGAATCTCTCCACCTTCTTTCACGTGTAGATCTCGACACAATCAAAACAAATGGGGAATGATTTATGTTGTGTTTTCTTCATTTTTTGTTTATACTCACATGGGCATCGCAATTATGACACCTACGTTGGTATTGTGATGGCATAGGGGGAAATTGCAAAAAAAAACATTAAAATCAACACAAATTACATCGTCATCATAAATTATCGTTGCAATTTATTTCCAAATGTTGTAGTGAGGGTTGGCACAACTCCTAATAGAGTTGGAACCTCCTAACAGAGTTTGAACCTCCTAACAAGGATTCAAAGTATCCTAATATGGACTAATATGTACTGAATGTATGTCATTGACTCCTAACAGAGTCCATCCTCTTGCAAGGAACTTGTATATTAGTACATCATTTTGGGAGTACCATCCCCACAGGGGTTAACCCTCTAATAAAGGGTTTCCCTAGTCAACAAATATGTTGTTATTGTGTATGGTGATCTTGTTATGTTTTTGCAATTATTGATTACATGTTTCAGATTTAATAAGGTTGATGTAAGTTGTTTTAATTGGATAACTGATTCACCCCTTCCCCCTCCTCATTTATCTTGGTGGACTTTACTTTCTAATAGATCCTAAGGACCTATCCTACCTACCTAGACTCAAGACCCACATGGGTGACTTCAACACAGACTTTTGACCCAACCCATGTGACATGGCCAAAAAAGCAAAGGGAGAAGGTAAAAACCAAAAGCCTGATGAGAAGAGACATGACTTTTCATGTAGACTAGACTTGAACAAGACTTGGACTTGAACATTTGGGGCTTGGCTTAGAAAATTTAGTTCATGTAAAAATCATTAGGGGACTGAAACAAGGGCAACACACTTAAAATTTTAGATTTACATTACTTAATCAATTAGTTCAATTTTTAATACATATTATTATGCATGGGATGAAGAGAGTATTTCCTTGTATTGTATTCCTTTCCATAATTCTAATTTAGTACTAGAATCCCTTCCTTCATTTGGGTTGTACTAATCTAAGTTGGATTCAAGAAGGAATCATATTGAGATTCTCCCTTTCCCTACACACACATATTTGAATACTTTTGCGGGTGAGGTAGACATCTACATCCTATTAAAGAACTTTATTTCACCCCTAAATAATGTGAAGAGAAGATTGAGTAGCTTGACTTAGTCTACTATCTACTTCAATTTTGAGGATTAAAGAAAGATTTTTTTATTTAGTTAAATAGGACTATATGAGGTGTATATAAATATTTAGATTTTTCTTTCATCTCATCCTTATAAATGTTTTTAATAAGTTAATTTGATGTTTGAAAGATCATATTCTTAGCTAAATTTGTATAAGAAAAGGAGCAAGATAGAAATATCATAATAAATAGAATACAAACAATTTGTGCATATGTAAGTTTTATTAATTGTGGAGGTTTCCTTGTAAAGTGTTTGAAGGATTAAATAATAAATTGAAGATGCAATTATTTGTGTATGCTTCCATATTTTGAAGTTTCAAATTTATTATGTGATTAATGCAATGGAAAGATTGCAATTTTATTTAGCTAATATCATTATGTTAGTCATCTTGTTTGAATATTTTTTTCATTATTTCAAATATCATGGTTTCAAGGTCAATCAACAAGGACCAAAATGTTAATCACATAGCTATACTAAGAGGAGAGGTGAATCAATATATGAAAATTCACATTAATTTGGTATTAATTTTCATTATTAACTTACCAAATCATAATAGAAAGTGCTAAGAAAAATATAAACACACATCGAAATAATGGAGCACCAAATATACATGGAAACCCAGAAGGGAGAAACCACATTGAGAATAACTACTTGGATCCACTATCCATATCCAATCTTGCAAAGGAAATGAAAAAATTAGAATTCAACCCAAGATAATTATGAAAAATGAAGGATACTTAAATCCCTAATTAGATTTACAAGCACCAACCTATAGGTGAAAAAAAATACCAATAAACAAGAACTAAGTGCCAACTCAAATGATTAAGCACAAAAAAAGTTACAGAAAAGGTATACAAAAGATATATCATGCAGATCTTCAAGATAGAGCCTTCAACATTTATATGATCTAAGTAGTTTCAGAACATGCCCATAGTGTCCATGAGATATCTGCATTTCAAGTTTCACACATACATATAGATTGAGTAGAGAGTTTTCTTAATTTTTACCATGGTTAAATTAGTCTTACTCGCATTCTTGCACATCTTGGAGTCAACCACTAATATATATGAATTCATACATTAATTACATCTTCAATTTGGTTGAAAACTTAAAGTAGGTCATTTTTTAATAAACCTTAAAATAAACGTGTAATAGACAATCCAAAATATAAGATGCTACACTAGAAGTGGGAACATGTTATGTGTTATGCAACAGTAACTTAACTAGTCCCAAAAAACAATGCATGCTTCAACCTAATAATGAACTAGTTACTATGAGTATAATGCCTTCCATATAACTTTTTGTATTCTTAAACTCCACGTTTGATACTTGAATAGGTGTTTCTGATAAGCAACCTTACTTATCTTTCAAACCACAGGTCACAAAATTCACTGTGGTAGAATGCATGATAAAAGATAATGTATTAATGCATAGACAACTTATGAGAAAGAGACCTCAGAAACATGCCTCAAATGCTTCTAAATCTCTACAAATAATTGAAATATAGGTTTATAATATACTATGAGACAGACGTCCACTAGAGTTGAGTATGTCCTTTTGAAACATAGATTTTCTAACATGATATAGCATGTTAGAAGTAATCAAAATATTAAAAAAAGATAAATAGATAGATGAACTCAAGGTGAAAATAGTGATATTTTGA
Organism: Cupressus sempervirens; assembly: GCA_028749045.1. Classification (NCBI taxonomy): domain Eukaryota; kingdom Viridiplantae; phylum Streptophyta; class Pinopsida; order Cupressales; family Cupressaceae; genus Cupressus; species Cupressus sempervirens. The sequence goes on from CM053787.1 coordinate 877,677,881, forward strand.
TACCTTTGATGATATACATCTTTGACACCAATGATGATGCCAACAACATATTATTCAACATAAAAAGTAGGCTAATTTAAAGAATAAATTCATGACATTTAAGTCTAAATTAGTAATTTAGAAAAATAAAATAAAAGAGTATGCATGCCAGTTTATGAGGAAAATTGTGTTATTTTTTAATAGAAAATTTATCCTAGATCCTTTCCTTAAAAATACATCTAGATTTATTTTTATGAAAAATGAAATTAAAAATACACTCAAGGAATGTAATTTTTTTAATTTAAAAAAGTCAAGGAAGATTTGTGAGACTTTTTTTAGAATTCGATTTATATTGTTTTATTCCTCTAAAATTCATGCTAAGGATTGGATAAATTAATGATAGGTTTGTTCAAGGTTTGTAAATATTTTTTCAAAAGGTTTTAGACTCGCATTGAAAGGATAAATAAAAACCATGTCTAGTTGTTTTTGCTTTGGATTTTTTAGATTGACAACCAAGGTTGTTTTAGTTGAGGTTTAAAATAATAACTAGAAAAATGGTGGCATGTATAGTTTGAAATAAGATAGGATTTCATCAAATTGCAACTATTGTAGTCCAAAGAGCATATGATGGGTGAAAACATATCACATCTCATAAAGCTAAATATCCTCATGTAAAGAATTTTGTATTTGGGAAAAAGTGGTTTCAAATATAAATATTAGAAAAAAAAACATATTTAAAAGTCCATAATATTTATAAGAAACCTTAAAGAAGAAAACCAAGTCATGTAGGATACATCTAGGTGGGTGAAAATATTTAAAGAAAACAAAAAAGTTCTAAGGATGATCTAGGTCAATCAAATGAAATGCATATGCATAAGCACAAGCATGGTTGACTTAGTTTGAAGGATACCATAGTTTTTCTAGAACATTAAATGCTAAGATACACACAATAGATGCAATAGATAAAGATATTGAGGAATATGACCAATGATTAAATACCATTCAAGAAAATATTTAATAATATGTTTTATCCTTATTTTAGAAATTAATATCCTTGTAATAAATCTCTTCAAAACATATAGTAATTTGCTCCTTTCCCAAGGTAAAAACATCAATCATGAATTACTCATATACATCTAGATTTGACCTTATGCAATACATATGTTTGCTATATGGTTTTCTTAGTTGACCTTCATTAGCTCTACTCTTATTTTCTATCTCAAGAAAAATGGTGTTTAGAAATATCCTGAAAGGGTTATCACTTTGTCCCAAGAAAACTTGTTATCATTGTTCAACCAACATAAATATGTGTAAGTGATTAAAGATGATAGGAAAAAGCCTTTGAATGATAAAGGATTTGTTGATTATTTGTGTATAAATTAATGCTAATGACTACCTTTATATACTAGCACATATAGCATCAAATTTAACAAAATATATGCTTACTTATCTTAGGGTAAGAACATAAAGGGGCTTATTTTACCCAATCTTGATTTTGAATTTTACAAAGGCAAGGATAAAATTTGCAATGGAGTAAAGACCTACATTTTGATATACTATTTTCACACCTGGGATCAATTCCACATTTAGGGATTGGTCAACCACACAAGTACAAAGATGATCTTTGATGGGTAATTAGTTAAATAAATGACCAAATCTAGGTTGTAACCCAATATAATATAAATGACTTCAAATGTGCAAATAGTCACATCTAGGTGGTTCGTGAGAAATTGATGCTATGCCTCCTGCTCCTACCCGCGCTCCCGCCCATGGGAAAATTCAAATTGTGACTGCTCCTTTCATTCATACTACGATTGCTCCTGTTGTGGTCTCTTCGGTCAGGGATGATGCTACGTCAGTTGTGGTGGGGGGTGCTCCTATTGGGTCTGGTACTTCTCCTGCGATGAGTGTTGTGTTTACTGGGTCTAGTGCTTCTCCTTCTCCTGCGGTGTGTGTTGGGCTTTCCTCAGGTGTTCTTGGTGGGTCTAGGGCTAGGGGGATCGAGGTCTTCTGGTCTTGCTACGTACACGGATGTTGTTGCATTTCAAGCAGATCTTCATCGGTCTATCCCTTCTATTGGTTATTCTTCAAGATCTTCAAAGCTACATGAGGCTACTCCTGAGAGTGTGACTAAAACCATTCGAGTTTTGTTAGATTTTTATACAGTAGATGAGATTTTCAAAGCTGTTGAGAGAAATTGACGCTATGCCTCCCACTCCTATCGACACTCCTGCCCATGGGAAAATTCAAACTGACTGCTCCTGCCATTTGTGGGTCTTTAGCCATCTCTTCAAAATTTGCATTGTTGAATAACTAGTTTTTGACAACTCTTAGTTTCTAGTAAAATTGAGCTCTTCTCTTGTGTAAAGGGGCTTTTTATTGCTTCATCTTCTTGTTTTGAAGATCGATATTTAGTGTTGCACAACCTATGGGTTTGGGGAAATCACTCCCTTTTTGTCAAACCCTAAAGAATCTCCTTCAACCCACTTATTAAACTACATAATGTGCGCTCGATTTTGCGTTCCTAATCTTCTAATTCATTTTGGGAGATTTCTTTCTTTGAGGCCACCAAAAACTCCATTGGTAATTTTCAAAAGGTGGATTAAGTTACATCCATAATAGGACACTATATTTTTCCATATTTTGATTGATATGTAAATCTCCACACCGCTTTTGAGGAATGTGGTGCTTGTGGTTTAGAGAGGCCATGGACTCAAGTATTGGATTATGAGGGCCTTCCCTTCCATAACGGGCATTTCTTTTCTACTAGGCACATGGATAAACATTGCTCTCTTCTATGATGAAAAGGTATTGCTACTTGGTGGAAGGATGAAAATGAGGATCATTTGATAGTTTTTGCTTCTAATTCTTCCTCTAAGGACATATCAAAAGTTGACGATGAAGATGAAACCCTTGCTGAAAATCTAGGTGATGCCCCTACTTCAGATCAACATCAATATTATTTTGTTAATCTGAGTCATTCTACTACTACAAATCTAGGTATTGACCCTGCTACTTTTGGTGCATTTCCCTCTAGCCATGTGGACCATTCCTCTCTTCTTGTTCCTATTCTTCTCAGAGATTATGTTGTCATTGCTCATCTTGTTCAATACTCTGACCATTGTGTGGATATTTTATGTAGGGGAGTTTCTTTGATTAGTGATCGTAAAGACAACATTGTCTCGATAGTTGTTTGATGACATAAGAAGAATTATTTCTCAAATCTCACTCCTCTTCACTTGCAATGTGAGAGTGATCTTCCATTTGAATGACTTTTATCCTTTGTGCTTTGCATTTTTTTTTTTTATTAGTCAACACGAATGTTGTGGTGTCTATGTGTCATTAATGGCCTACAATATTGCCTTTAGGTAAAGGTTGTGTAAGGGTTATCCTCCTTGTTAGGCTACGTAATTTTTTTAAACATTATAATTCAACTTGAGTTAATCAAACTTTAGGTACTTGTTTTTAACAAGAACCATCAACTTGGTTCTTATTATTTGTAGAACAGACCAAATTAGAATTTTTTATAGAGTATTTCTAGTAACATGGAAGTTAATCACATTGAGGCATCAAATGTACTTAAGATTGTTAGCTCAGAAGCAAGAACATGTTGTTGAAACAGTACAAAAAAATCTTGACATGAGAGTTCTACAAGTGATAGTGTTGACCAATCTTGAAAACTTGAATGCTGAAATGAAAGCTAACGATGATCAAAACACCTATGCTAGAGTTACAACACAATGTGAGGTTGATTTTAGATAAGGTAGAGGTAGATATTTAGAAGTTTAATAATCAAAATTTAAGGCATGAGAGAAGAGGAGGAGAAGCATCTTTAGAAAGAGAAGGAGAAGAAGTGACTTTAGAAAGAGATTGCATATCAGAAGCAACAGCTAGACAACATAGAGTATATTATTGGAGCCAGTGGATAGAATCTAGGAAAGTGTTGCAGTACGTACTATGACATTGGAATCACTTGCAAGTGTCTTTGAGAATTTATAGTCCAAATATTAAATGCTTATAAGAGTTTTTCAAGTATTGGCACAGTCTCGCTACAATGATCCCAAGTATCAAATGCTTATAAGAGTGTTTCAAGGTTTGGAACCACTTAAACATCCTTTGCTTGGTTTAGAGGTAATTTCATTGTAGCAAAGGCTTCTACAAGGGAATGAGCCTCGTAATTATGGCATTTACATAGAAGCAGAATGTGTTTCTTCAACTCCTTACACTCAACTCTTCACTGAAGTTATTCTTCAATTCCTTGCATATGCAATTTTATCACCTTGGAAAACTATACTTAATCCTGCTAGCTGGGAACAATTGATTGTACCTAATCTAATGACAGTTCTACAAGAATTTGTAATCAACCTAGCTAATCAACAACTAGATCCATTTAACTGGTTATGGCTAGTTTCTTTCTAAAAATATTTGCTATGATATGTTTTTGTAAAATTTCTTGCGAACTCTACCCATTTTTCCTAGTCTACATTATTTTTGTGGAGTATCTTGAGGTAAGTCACTTAGCACAGGTTGAGTGAGTTTTATTTTATTTGTTTTTTGGATTCTGGAATATTTATGCAATTGGATCAATTTTTCTGTTGTGCTAAGATGTAATAAGCACCTTTAAAAGGATCTCTAAATATGCATATTTAGGAGACATAAAGAGATACCTATTTAGAAGGAAAAGAAACCAACATTTACATACCATTGAAGAAAATAGTAGAGCTAGGGCATGGCAATGAAATCATAGTGCAAGGGCACAACATGACAACGAAATCACAGAGTGAAGGCACAACATGGAAAAAAAATCACAGAGAAAGGGCACAACATTGAAATTGCAGAGCAAGGGCACAACAATGAAACAGAGAGATGACAAGGGCATGGCAACCAATTTGCATTGCAAAGGCACAATAATGAAATGTGGAGATATCCACAGCAACAAAATTGTAGAGAAAGGGCACGAAAATGAAATGCAAAGATATATCACAGGAACAAAATGCACTAAGCACAAGGGTATGACAACATTCAGAGCTCTCCACCCTCATTTGGATCTCTCCACCTTCTTTCATGCGTAGCTCTCGACACAATCAAAACAAATGGGGAATGATTTATGTCGTGTTTTCTTCATTTTTTGTTTATACTCACATTGGCATCACAATTATGATGCCTACACCGATATTGTGATGGCATAGGGGGAAATTGCAAAAAAAACCATGAAAATCAAGACAAATTACATCATCGTCATAAATTATTGTTACAATTTAACCCCAAATGTTGTAGTGAGGGTTGGCATAACTCCTAATAGAGTTGGAACCTCCTAAAAAAGTTGGAACCTCCTAACAAGGATTCAAAGTATCCTAATATGGACTAATATGTACTGAAAAGTCCATCCTCTTGCAAGGAACTTGTGTATTAGTACATTATTTTGTGAGTACCATCCCCATAGGGGTTATCCCTCTGATGAAGGGTTTTCCTAGTTAACAAATATGTTGTTATTGTGTATGGTGATCTTGCTATGGTTTTTGCACTTATTGATTACATGTTCCAGATTTAATAAGGTTGATGTAAGTTGTTTTAATTGGATAATTGATTCACCCCTTCCCCCTCCTCATTTATCTTGGTGGACTTTACTTTCTAATAGATCCTAAGGACCTATCCTACCTACCTAGACTCAAGACCCACATGGGTGACTTCAACACAGAATTTTGACCCAACCCATGTGACGTGGCCAAAAAAGAAAAGGGAGAAGGTAAAAACCAAAAGCCTGATGAGAAGAGACACAACTTTGCATGTAGACTAGACTTGAACAAGACTTGGACTTGAACATTTGGGGCCTGCCTTAGAAAATTTAGTTCATGTAAAAATGATTAGGGGACTGAAACAAGGGCAACACACTTAAAATTTTAGATTTACATTGCTTAATTAATTAGTTCAATTTTTAGTACATATTATTATGCATGGGATGAAGAGAGTATTTCCTTGTATTGTATTCCTTTCCATAATTCTAATTTAGTAATGGAATCCCTTCCTTCATTTGGGTCGTACTAATCTAAGTTGGATTCAAGAAGGAATCATATTTTGAGATTCTCCCTTTCCCTACACACATATTTGAATGCTTTTGTGGGTGAGGTAGACATCTACATCCTATTAAAGAACTTTATTTCGCCCCTAAATAATGTGAAGGGAAGATCAAGTAGCTTGAGTTAGTCTATTGTCTACTTCAATTTTGAGGATTAAAGAAAGATTTTTTTATTTAGTTAAATAGGCCTATATGAGGTGTATATAAATATTTAGATTTTTCTTTCATCTCATCCTTATAAATGTTTTTAATAAGTTAATTTGATGTTTGAAAGATCATATTCTTAGCTAAATTTGTATCAGAAAAGGAGCAAGATAGAAATATCATAATAAATAGAATACAAACAATTCATGCATATGTAAGTTTTATTAATTGTGGAGGTTTCCTTGTAAAGTATTTGAAGGATAAAATAATAAATTGAAGATGCAATTATTTGTGTATGCTTCGATATTTTGAAGTTTCAAATTTATTATGTGATTAATGCAATGTCCAAAGATTGTAATTTTATTTAGCTAATATCATTATGTTAGTCATCTTGTTTGAATATTTTTTTCATTATTTCCAATATCTTGGTTTCAAGGTCAATCAACAAGGACCAAAATGTTAATCACATAGCTATACTAAGAGGAGAGGTGAATCAATATATGAAAATTCACATTAATTTGGTATTAATTTTCATTATTAGCTTACCAAATCATAATAGAAAGTGCTAAGAAAAATATAAACACTCATTGAAACAATGGAGCACCAAATACACATGGAAACCTAGAAGGGAGAAACCACATTGAGAATAACTACTTGGATCCACTATCCATATCCAATCTTGCAAAGGAAATGAAAAAATTAGAATTCAACCCGAGATAATTATGAAAAATGAAGGATACATAAATCCCTAATTGGATTTATAAGCACCAACCTTTAGGTGAAAAAAATACCAATAAGCAAGAACTGAGCGCCAACTCAAATGATCAAGCACAAACAAAGTTACAAAAAAGGTATACAAAAGATATATCATGTAGATCTTCAAGATAGGGCCTTCAACATTCATATGATCTAATTAGTTTCAGAACATGCCCATAGTGTGCATGAGATATTTGCATTTCAAGTTTCACACTTATATATAGATTGAGTAGAGAGTTTTCTTGATTTTTACCATGGTTAAATTAGTCTTACTCGCATTCCTGCACATCTTGGATTCAACCACTAATATATATGAATTCATACATTAATTACATCTTCAATTTGGTTGAGAACTTAAAGTGGGTCATTTTTTAATAAACCTTAATATAAACGTGTAATAGACAATCCAAAAGACAAGATGCTACACTAGAAGTGGGAACATGTTATGTGTTATGCAATACTAACTCAACTAGTCCCAAAAAAAAAATGCACGCTTCAACCTAATAATGAACTAGTCACTATGAGTATAATGCCTTCCATATAACTTTTTGTATTCTTAAACTCCATGTTTGATACTTGAATAGGTGTTTTTGATAAGCAGCCTTACTTATCTTTCAAACCATAGGTCACAAAATTCACTGTGGTAGAATGTACGATAAAAGATAATGTATTAATGCATAGACAAATTATGAGAAAGAGACCTCAGAAACATGCCTCAAATGCTTCTAAATCTCTACAAATAATTGAAATATAGGTTTATAATATACTATGAGACAGATGTCCAATAGAGTTGAGTATGTCCTTCTGAAACATAGATTCTCTAACATGATATAACATGTTAGAAGTAACCAAAATATTAAAAAAAGATAAATAGATACATGAAATCAAGGTGAACATAGTGATATTTTGACACCTTTGATGATATACATCTTTGACACCAACAACATATTATTCAACACAAAAAGTAGGCTAATTTAAAGAATAAATTCATGACGTTTAAGTCTAAATTAGTAATCTAGAAAAATAAAATAAAAGAGTATGCATGCCAATTTAGGAGGAAAATTTTGTTATTTTTTAATAGAAAATTTATCCTAGATCCTTTCCTTAAAAATACATCTAGATTTATTTTTATGAAAAATGAAATTAAATACACTCAAGGAATGTTTTTTTTTTTTTTTAAATCAAGGAAGATTTGTGAGACTTTTTTTTAGAATTCGATTTATATTGTTTTATTCCTCTAAAATTCATGCTAAGGATTTGATAAATTAATGATACGTTTGTTCAAGGTTTGTAAATATTTTTTCAAAAGGTTTTAGACTCACATTGAAAGGATAAATAAAAACCATGTCTAGTTGTTTTTGCTTTGGATTTGTTAGATTGACAACCAAGGTTGTTTTAGTTGAGGTTTAAAATAATAGCTAGAAAAATGGTGGCATGTACAGTTTGAAATAAGATAGGATTTCATCAAATTGCAACTATTGTAGTCCAAAGAGCATATGATGGTTGAAAACATATCACATCTCATAAAGCTAAATATCCTCATGTAAAGAATTTTGTATTCAGGGAAAAGTGGTTTCAAATATAAATATTAGAAAAAAACATATTTAAAAGTCCATAATATTTATAAGAAACCTTAAAGAAGAAAACCAAGTCATGTAGGATACATCTAGGTGGGTGAAAATATTTAAAGAAAACAAAAAAAGTTCTAAGGATCATCTAGGTCAATCAAATGAAATGCATATGCATAAGCACAAGCACGGTTGACTTAGTTTGAAGGATACCATAGTTTTCCTAGAACATTAAATGCTAAGATACAAACAATAGATGTAATAGATAAAGATATTGAGGAATATGACCAATGATTAAATACCATTCAAGAAAAGATTTAATAATATGTTTTATCCTTATTTTAGAAATTCATGTCCTTGTAATAAATCTCTTCAAAACATATGGTAATTTTCTCCTTTCCTAAGGTAAAAACATCAATCCTGAATTACTCATATACATCTAGATTTGACCTTATGCAATACATATGTTTGCTATATGGTTTTCTTAGTTGACCTTCATTAGCTCTACTCTTCTTTTCTATCTCATGAAAAATGGTATTTAGAAATATCCTGAAAGGGTTATCACTTTGTCCCAAGGAAACTTGTTATCATTGTTCAACCAACATAAATATGTGTAAGTGATTAAAGATGATAGGAAAAGGCCTTTGAATGATAAAGGATTTTTTGATTATTTGTGTATAAATTAATGTTGATGAATACCTTTATATACTAGCACATATAGCATCAAAATTTACAAAATATATGCTTACTTATCTTAGGGTATGAACATAAAGGGGGTTATTTAGCCCAATCTTGATTTTGAATTTTATAAAGGGAAGGATAAAATTTGCAATGATGGGGTAAAGACCTACGTTTTGATATACTATTTTCACACCCGAGATCAATTCCACATTTATGGATTGGTCAACCACACAAGTACAAAGATGATCTTTGATGGGTAATTAGTTAAATAAATGACCAAATCTAGGTTGTAACCCAATATAATATAAATGACTTCAAATGTGCAAATAGTCACATCTAGGTAGTTGGCGAGAAATTGACGCTATGCCTCCTACTCCTACCCATGTTCCCACCCATGGGCAAATTCAAACTATGACTACTCCTGCCATTCATACTGTGACTGCTCCTACCATTATCTCTTTAGTCAGGGATGATGCTCCATTGGTTGTGGCGGGGGGTGCTCCTGTTGGGTCTGGTGCTTCTCCTGCAGTGAGTGTTGGGTTTACTGGGTTTGGTGCTTCTCCTTCTCCTGCAATGTGTGTTGGGCTTGCCTCAGAGGTTCCTGGTGGGTCTGGGGGCAAGGGGTTGAGGTCTACTAGTCTTGCTACATACACGGATGTTGTTGCATTTGAGGTAGATCTTCATCGATCTGTCCCTTCTATTGGTTATTCTTCAAGATCTTCAAAGGTACGTGAGGCTACTCTTGTGAGTGTGACTAAACCCATTCGAGTTTTGTTAGATTCTAATACAGTAGATGAGATTTTCAAAGCTGCTGAGAGAAATTGATGCTATGCCTCCTACTCCTTCCCATGCTCCCACCCATGGGCGAATTCAAACTATGACTACTCCTATCATTCATACTACAACTGCTCCTGTCGTGGTCTCTTCAATCAGGGATGATGCTGCGCCAATTGTGGTGGGGGGTGCTTCTACTGGGTTTGGTGCTTCTCCTGCGGTGAGTGTTAGGTTTACTAGGTCTGATGCTTTTCCTTCTCTTGTGGTGTGTGCTAGGCTTGCCTCAGGGGTTGCTGGTGGGTTTGGGGCTAGGGGATCAGGGTCTGGTGGTCTTGCTACATACATGAATGTTGCTGCATTTGAGGTGGATCTTCATCAGTCTGTCCCTTCTATTAGTTATTCTTCAAGATCTTCAAAGCTACGTGAGGCTACTCCTGTGAGTGTGACTAAACCCATTCGTGTTTTGTTAGATTCTGATACAGTAGATGAGATTTTCAAAGTTGCTAAGTTTTTCTCCTCCCATGTTGCTATTTTTTGGTTTAGGGTTTTTTGGCCCTCTCTTCCTGCCCTTTATGATTGGATTGCCAAGTTTTGGAGGTCGATTTTGTCTATAGATCTTTAGATTTACCCTATTGCTAAAAGCTTTTTTATTGTCAAGTTTGATAATGCTGCAGATAGAAGATCTATCTTGTGTGATTACAACTTCTCTTGGGAGGAACATTTCCCCCTGATGGCCAAACTTGGCATAAGGATTTTGACCCACTTACATAATCTTTTAATAAGATCTCTGTTTGGGTTAGGCTTCCAAGTCTTCCCATGTATCTTTAGTTGGATTCTGTTTTGGAATCTGTTGGGGAGGCTCTTGGGGAGTTTCAAATCATGGATATGGTGACCTCTGATGTTATGCATTCGACTTTTTCCTACATCCTAGTTGAGATGGATGTCTCTAAGGGTCACCCTAAGAAGATTTGTCTGGGTTCTTCACGGGATATTTGGACTCAGAGCTTGGATTATGAAGGTCTTCCCTTTCGATGCAAGAAATGTCACATGACTAGCCATGTGGCAGCTCGTTGTTCATTTGTTAATGCAAGATCAAAGCGAACACCTTCTTGGTGGGTGAGTGTTTTTGATAAGCATTACATTGTTACTAAATCTTCATCGATTCAGAAACAAGTCGCTGAAGGGTCTCTTTCTTCTGATGATTTAGGGCATACTACTCCTGATGTTTTGGTTCAACCTATTTTGGAGGAGGTTCTTGCTTCCCAGACTATTGGTCCTGTTGTCCTAAATGCTGTCCCTTTTCAGTTTGTTGTCTCTAGTCTTGTCTTTGGACCTGTAGTACAAAATGTTTTTGATTTGGGATCGCCCAAAGTGGCCTCTCCTAGGGAGAGTGTTTTGGTGGATGATACTTCTTCTCCGGTCTGCCTTGTGGACTCCTTCATTTCTTTAGGGGATTGGCAAAATGATGTGGCTAAGCTAGAGGATGGATGGACAGCGGTAAAAGGAAAGAAATCTAAGTACTCCATCCCTCCTCTAGATAAGAATTTGTGGTCCCACAAGGGAGGCTTTAAATCTAAATCTAAATCTTAAGCTCCTTTGTTTTGGGTTGATGTTCGTTGTGGTGGGAATTTGTTGGTTTTTCCCTATCTTTGCTTGGTGACTCACACTGTTGTATTTGGGCTTTATATTGTTATATCTTTTGATTTAATGTAAAAGGTTTCGGGTCCTTTCAAAACCTGTTTTTACTTAATCAAAACTATATCTAAATAAAAATAACTTAAGTACATAATAAATACAAATCTTATGTAAATACATCATAGTATATGTATTTAAAGATAATGTTGATTCTAATAGATATTAAAAAATAAGATATACTTCACAAAATATCACAACATTTAACAATATATACATATATCAACACATTATTTTCAGAAGAAGACTAAAACTAAATAATAACATACATGAACATACAAATTACATTAATTACATTATTGCATTACAATATTACATATGAACAAACACAACTTTTAAGAAAATCTCTTCATATACAATTTTATTAGTACTTGTCAATAGGCTAAGTACTATTCTGACAATTTTTGGATTTCATGTCTTAAGCAGGATTTCATAGATTTAAAAACATAATACTTTTTAAATGATTTTTTTGAAAGATAGATATATTTTTTTATTAATGTTTAATAATTTTCAATGTACTAATTTAGTTAGATTTTTATACTTCTAATTTTTTATTCTTTTAAATCATCCAATTAAAAATGTTAAAACAATAATATATACTTTTATATTATATGACATTTTAAGAAATATTATTTTATATCATTATTATAAAAATATTATTATATTGATATTATAATTTTTTTTATAATATAATACTAACATGTATATATAATAAGTATATTTAAAATAAAATCAAGATTAAAATTAATTATACTTTATATTTATCATTTGAAAATTATTTATATAATTATAATAAAAATTTATATATTACTATAATGATCAAAACTATAACTATATAATAATTTGATTACTTTAAATATTTTAATATGTATTATAATAAATTTATTAAATTTAAATTAAGTTTATAATAAAACCTAAAGGCTAAGTACTAAGCCGTGGCACTTATTGTTATTGAGGCGTGGTTCTAGCCTAAAGAAGTAATCATAATCATTTGGCCCTGATTCGTTCAGAGAAACCCATAAGCAAGTAGCCATCTGAAACCTCATTTACTTATTAATGGCGTGCTCTAAACCCCTTCACTTTTTTCTTAATGTAGATGATGAAGGCCCTACATTCATAATCGCATGAGCACTAACCAAAAACCAGCAATTAATAAACACACAAAAGTTTTTTTTTAAAATAATAAAAATCATTGCATTCAGGCAAGAATTTTTATTTTTTTTGCAGATAACAGCTACATAGTCAAAGAAGTATACAGTCAAGGAACAAACAAACGTGCTCTAGAAAGAAGGGAATCTGTTGGTTTTATAAATAATTTAGTCTGCAACTTGTTGGCTAATTTTTAATAATAATTTATGTAAAATAACAGGTGCACAGTCAACTTTCTAGCTAGTTGCCATTATATCTATGACCGAAGAAAACAAAAGCTTTGGACAGTTGCAGGCAAAAAAGAGTATGTAAAGAATGAATCATTAAAGTGATCGTTGACAAAAGTTGGTTTGTTGGAAAAAATATAGCAAAATAATTGTCATATATTTCATGTAATCTGTTTCTTCAATCATAAACATTGATTGCAATTTTTGTCATAAATTATTTTTGTAGAAAATAAGGTTGGAAAATGGGGAGCTTATTATGAGGCTTCTTAACAGTCATTCAAATTTGAATTTTAGGATTATATAGAATCTATTTTTCAATTGTTTAGAGATTAAAAAATTAGTATCTCTTTTCTCCAAATTTGATTGTATTACAGACTTTTGCATTAATATGTTTAGTCACAGTTTATACCCAGCTTGAGAATAATAGAAAAATGAAAATAAAAATTATTTTTCTTTGTTCAATTCTATAAGAAAAGTTACTTGGTGAATCAGAATGAATAAGAATTACTTCATTTTAAAAAGTTTATAAATTTAATCAACAAAATTCAAATACTTACAAAACAAAATAAAATAATATTGAATTGTAGCATCAGAAAGGAGGAAGTGGATTGTGTTACAAAGAATTTAGGAAAAGTTTATCAGTAGGAATAATCCTGAAAATGTTGAACTAAAAAGGTACCACCTACAAGTTTCTAGTCTGATTAAGAGATGACAAAAGGATTGACAACATCCAATGCAACTTTTGAGTAAAAGGAAGCGCATTAATGTTTTTGAATTAAAAGCAGCCAAAAACTAGTGGCTGGCCCATTAAACAGTCAAACTGGTGAACCACCAGCAGATTACCACAAACCAAAATTACCTCCTACCACTTATAACACAAAAATATTGTTCGGAAACATAACTAAAAGAGTATCAGCAAGCATAAAATAACTACTACCTGTACAGTTTTTTATTTCATTATTTTATATATCATGAACAGTGATTAGTACAAATTTATTTTTTATAAAGAATTATTAGGTTTCATTAATTCTATTTAGGATGTTCGTGTGAAGAACTGATGGTAGCAATGTTTGAACAAAAGTAAGTGCATTCATGGTTGAAGAGGTTATACAACTGATAAGTAGAAGGTGCTTTCAACATTGTGTCAAATCATGATATTAATATCAGGGTTTAAATGTATAGTTTTTTATTTAAACACATTAATCTATATAAATCATAGTAGTGATCTACTTGAACCCATTTTTCATGAGAATGAATGATTCACTTGGCACTAATTGCATCCACATGATGCTCCAACTACATAATTTTTTATCCAAATCAATTGACTCATATTTCATGAGTAATAGTTCATCCAAACCCACTTTCTTTGAATGATCCACTTGACACTAATTACATTTAGATCATGTTCATAATTAAATTTCTAAAATACCATTTGTTTATAAATCTACCTATAGTTAAAACCTGATTTTAATATCAATAGACTCAACAATTATTAAACGTGTAAAACTGCCTTCCAATAATATTTAAAATTCAAAATTAAACGTTTAAGTAATGCAAGTCAATAATCAATAATCTGAACATTGAAAATAACTTAATTATAAAACTAATTTTTTTCAAGATCTTGAGTTACAATCCAGCCAAACTTTACATAAAACAGTACTGAGTACAATTTTTAAAATCCTCAAAATACAAATCATTTTCACTGAAAATTTTAGTACCCGACTTCTCATGATCTGCATTTCAATTGGTCTTAAAAAAATATAATACTCTGCAAATTTAAGAATTTTTTTTCAAATGGAAATCATACACAAGTTAATCAAGCTCTCGATAATGCGACCATGTGAGGAAAAACAGATATAAAGTGCCTCGGCTACATTCACGGAAACGCGTGCGTCCGTCCTGATCATTGACCGTAAAGAGATCTTGACCTGACAGATTTCAAGAACTTCAATCAACCAATCAAAAGTGCAGGGCCTCATCGAATCGAAAATTTGTTTACAATTTATAATGTTTATAACTCTATTTGAGTAACGTTTTTTAATATTATTAAATTATTGTAGGTATATAGACACATAAATAGATAAGCACAGAGTTATTTTATTTACTTGAGTTATTTTATCTATTTAAGATGGACATGTTGGCCATCTCTTTATTGCATGTAGATTTCTATAAGTTTAGAGAGGGATATCAAGTATATTTATTTTGTATATCATTTTTTTTTTCATCTCTTATAAATGTTATGTTTTATCTTGGTCATTTGTGACTCTATAATCTACCCTAAAAAATTGGTGTTGATAGCGATAACCCTTTATAAACTTAAAAGTCAGAAAAGTAAAAATTATAGTCAAGTAGTACATTAGTTATATGTATTACATGATCAAGTTTCGTACCTATGAAAGATAGGTGAGTAAGTAGTAACAATTTTGGGAATTGTGTCTCTCTTGAATGCGGAATCGCTCAAAAAAACAAAGGATTGG
Organism: Cupressus sempervirens; assembly: GCA_028749045.1. Taxonomy (NCBI): domain Eukaryota; kingdom Viridiplantae; phylum Streptophyta; class Pinopsida; order Cupressales; family Cupressaceae; genus Cupressus; species Cupressus sempervirens. Next base: position 877,693,404 of record CM053787.1, read on the forward strand.
AACAAAGAAGAATTGGGATCACAGAGAAGAGAACGCGTACCTGCATGAATCCGTCCTCAGGCCTTTTTCGCGTGGGTAATAGTTTTAGTTCGAACCAGGGTTTGTACAGACACAGACTGTTGGAACATTTTAGGGGTCGCCATCGCAATACCTCTGTTAGGGTTTCTGTGGACGTTTGGGGCCGCACTTTCCTTTCCCCTGGGAGATGAGGCTTAAAAACGAAGCTCGGGGAGGCAGCCATGCCAACATTGGGGATGTCTCAGCTGCCGTCGGTACTGATTCCACGATCGTCGGGGCTGTTGCTGTTGCTGATAAATCTGGATGTGTCAAGCCTGACAGCCTTCAGATTAATATGCCTGAGGAACTGGGTAATAAAGAAGTGGGAAGCATCATTGGTGATTGCTCAATTCTTAAGGTCTCAGGAGAACCTGATGACAAGGAGCCTTCCCAATCTGAGGATCTCTCTGGTGTTGATCCAGGTAAAACCCTCGAGTTTTTCCTTCCAGATGATGTTATCGATAGCATTGTTGATTGCCAGGACAGATCTGTTATTCTATTTTTCTTAAGGGGGGTTCCATCTAAAGCTGACTTCGGTAAATGGGCCAAAATGAATTGGGAGAACAGGGGATGGGAGATTGAAGCTTTGAGGGGTTTGGGTAAGGGTTATGTATCCTGTAAATTCAAGCACACAGAACATGCTCAAGCCGTTTTGCAATATGGGACATGGGTTATCTGTGGACAAATCTGTTATTTGCAAGCCTGGACTTTGGACTTTCATCCAGAAGGGCCCTCTAGGTCACGTTATCCAATGTGGGTGGAGCTTCCTTTCTTAAATCTTGCCTTTAGACCTTTTTTAAACAAAATTGTTGCCCAACTTGGTAGGGTCATCTGGTGCAAGAATAATACTGATAAATTTGCTAGCTTAAGGGTGCATCCAAGATTATGTGTTGAAATGAACCTAACTAATCCTTTGCCAGAGAACATTAAGCTCATTGGCCCAGGCTTTGAGTTTCTACAGCTTTTAGTGTACTTGAACAAGCCTAATGCATGCTTTTATTGCCGTTAAGACGGGCATCTAATCAGGGATTGTCCTACCAGAAGGCTTCGAATGAGTCATGCCCAAGTCTCTTCTCAGCCTAGACAGCCTTATGTTATGCACCAGTCATCTGATTCTTCCTTGCGTAAAGATACCCATCAAGAACAAAAGCATACTAGAGATCCTTCTGTCACTAACATGGAGGAAGATGATGCTCTTCTAGCATCCTCTTATAAAGATGTTGTTATGGAAGATGGTTGGACAACGATTCGGAAAAGGAAAGAGCGGTCTGAGCCTTCTAGTAGGAAGACTAGTCACCCCACACAAGGGGCTAACAAATCCCATCATACCTCTAGTTCATTGGTTCGCCCCTCTCTTGGTTCCCCTTCTTCTAGGCAAAGATCTAAATCTCCTACTCCTAAGGACTCAATCATTCCTTCAGCAGGTTCTTTGGAGAGGCCTAGATCTAGGTCCTCGCCTAATGCCAGGCCTGATTCAGGTTGTCCCAATCATGCTGTAGCTTTAGCCAATCAGTTTGAGGCCTTGCCACAAGAATATGCTCCTTCTACCTTGTCATTGGAATGAATTTCAAAAAAAAATCATGGAATGTAAGAGGGATTTCTCTCCCTCACCGCAAATATGGTGTCAAAGATGTTGTAGTAACATGGAAACCAGATATTGTTTTGCTCCAGGAAGTCAAAATTAGTGGTCCTCACCTCTCTTCTTCCCTTTCTCATATTTGGAGAGATGCTTTCTTTTTTCAAACTTCTCATTGTGAAGGTAGGGGTGGTGTTGTTATTGGTTTGGCTCCTTGGATCCATAAGTTTGTCATTACCCATGGTGAGGATCCTTCTCATAGTTGTGTGTGGGTTCTTACCTTCGTTAATGATCAGCCTATTGGGTTATGTTATGTTTATGCTCCAAATTTCTCCAAAGATAGAGGTCAGTTATGGGACTGGATGGCTAGGAACCTCCCCCGGGCTGATTGGGTAATAGGTGGGGACTTTGACATGGTAGAATTCCAAAACGATCGTAGTTGGCCCAACCATTCTAAGCTTAGTATTGAGGAATTTGACAAGTGGCTTTTATGTCGTAATTCCATTGGGGTGATAGATCCTATCCATGACAAAAGCTCCACCCATGACAATAATTGGTTCACTTGGTCAAATTGCAGATTTGGTGATGAAAGAAAACTCAGCAGGCTTGATTGATTTTATATTTCTCCCAGTCTTCATATTGTTCAAGATGTTGTTGGTCTATCGGTTAGAGTAGACTATTCCCGCACTCTATCCGATCATTTCCCCATTATTTGTTCTGTTTCAGGTACTCCTATGGTTTTTGAGACTTCCAAGGTGCCCTACAAACTCAATATTTCTCACCTAAAGAATCCTTCTTGCGTTGCTGCTCTCATTGGATTATGGAAGTCCATTCCTAAAGACAGTGAGCAAGTTTCTCAACGAGATTGGTGGAATCAGGCTATTCTCAAGAGTGTTGATTTTCTTTGTGGTTTTGGTAGAAGGATGGCATGGTAGCGTAAACGCAAAGAAAAATCTCTAAAAGGAAAACTTGAACATGATAGAAAATTATTGAATAGTAGACCTAGTGACATAAACTTACAAAATTCTATAGCTGCATTGGAAGCCCAAATTCGGAAAATGGACAATTATAGGGGCCAAGGTGCTAAAATCAGGGCAAGATTACATTGGGCCAAGGAGGGGAATAGGGGTTCTAAATACTTTTTTAATTTTCTTAACTATAAACATAGGAAGGAACACATTGGGGCTATTTGAGATGATAATGGCATTATCCATTCGAGGCCTGAGGAGATTAAAAATTTGTTTCAGAATTATTATGAGGATCTTTTTAAAGAGGATAATAATTGGCTAGATGTCCAATCTATATTAGAAGATAACGTTAAAGATCACATTCCTATGAAAGTGGATAAGGACTATAGCCAATATTTGGATCGAAACCTTACCATAGAGGAGTTAGAACATGTTGTCTTTTCTATACCAAGCGATAAAAGCCCAAGAGTTGATGGCCTCCAAATAGAATTCTACCAAACGATGTGGGAATATATCAAGGATGACTTTTATCGTCTTTATTTAGAGGCTGTGGAGATTGGCTCATTAGGAGCTGATATCAATAGAGGCATTATTAAGCTCATTCTTAAAGGGAAAAATGAGGATACTATATCCGGGCGGCGACCTATTTCTTTATTAAACACTTCTTATAGGATTATTGCTAAAGCCTTGGCTACTAGGATCAAACCCGTGGCTCAAAACATTGTTAGACCAGAACAAACAGGTTTTCTCGGTGGGAGGTTTATTCTTGACAATCTAATTCTAGCACGGGAAACAATAGACTGGGCTCAACACTCAGGCCAAAATGCTATCCTTGTGAAGTTGGATTTTGACAAAGCTTATGATCGAATGCGTTGGAGGTTTATTCTTAAAATGTTACATTGGTTGGGGTTTGGTCCTAAGCTGTGCAAGCATGTTGAAATGCTCTTTGCTGATGCCAATGCTCAGCTGATTATAAATAAGGAATTACTTAATCCCTTTCCTTTGCAGCACTCTATTAGACAAGGTTGTTCGTTATCCCCCTTCCTTTATGTGCTCACAGCTGATGCTCTCGGTTACTTGCTCCAAAAATATAACCAAATGAATCTTATTAAGGGTATTTCCATCCCTGATAATTCGGTGGTATTAAACTCTCACTTTGCTGATGACAGCATGCTTTTCTTGCAGAATTATGAAGCTGAGATTTCTAATACTATGGAGGTGATCAATCTTTATTGCGAAATATCTGGTTCTAAGTTAGCACATCATAAAACAGAATTTATCATGACTCATATAGATGTAGTCCCTTCTTGGATTCCTAAAGAATGGAAGCAAATAAAACATGGCCAAATCTCTCGTTATTTGGGCATTCCCTTTGGACTGGGCATCTCTTTGGCTAATATGTGGAAATGGTTTCTTAACAAATTCAAATCCAAGTTGTATGTGTGGGAAAATAAGTACTTATCTCTAGCTGGCAAGATCCAAGTGGTTAATCGTATTTTTTTAGCTTCTCATGTCTATTATTCTTCATGTTGGATGCCATCCAAAAAATGCTATAATGATCTTACTAAACTTATTTAGGGCTTTCTATGGTCTAAATGGAGTGGTAATGCTGGTTATACAGTTACCTCATGGTTGCATTGTATTCAACCTAAATCTAAGGGTGGCTTGGGCTTATTGGACCCTCAAACTTAAGGGGTTTGCCTAGCTGCCAAGTGGATAATTAGAATTATTGATGGGGAGGAACCTTGGAAGAAGCTGGTTCGGTTCCGTATTTCTCAAGCATCTGCTTACAATAGATGGCAATCAGTTAGATGGGTGGATAAAATTCTATTGGCCCCTTCCTTTCAAATTAAAGCTTCCCTTCCTTTGCAGTCTATCTGGAAAGCTTGGCAGTCAGTTTGCAAGTTTTTGAATTGGAGAAATCCTTCCTTACAGCATGGTTTTAGTTTCAGCGATTCTTCTATTTGGTGGAACAAATTGGTTCAATATCATGAACAACCTCTTGCTATAGCTTTTCATAAACATGCTCATTATCTTTTTAAGAAAGGAGTTCGTAAGTTCAAAGATTTGTGGGACTTCAATTCTCTTGATTGGGCGTCTTGGACAACCATTAAACACAGTTTTCTTTTGCACAACAGGTTCAAAGACTTTATTATATTTGTTAAATCACTAGTCCCTATCGAGCTTGCCATGAAAATCTGCACTCCATTGGAATGCAACTTTTCAAAGGACTGGTTATGGTTGTCTACTCATCAATTTGACCACCTCCCCCTCAGGAAAATCTATTTAAATCTTGTGCCGCCAATGCCTTTAAATCCACGACTTAATAATAAATGGAATTGCAAATTCAATCAAACCACTTGGACTAATTTGAGTGCCCAGATCTGGCTGTCTAAAGCTGAGGCTAATGCTCAACTCTTGGCTTGGAAAGTTTTACATTTCAAATTGCCAGTTGGTAGTAGGCTGAGATGTTTGCTAACCCAACCTGCTAAATGCCCATTTTGTTTGCAAGAGGAAGATATGAAACATCTCTTTTGGGATTGTATATGGGCTAAGAAAAAGTGGAGTGTTGTCTTCACCTTTCTTCCAGCTATCTTCCAACATTCTTTAAGTTGGAAGGAAGCTATTTTTGGTATTAATCTTAAAAGTAATATTGTGGGCGACTCTTTGCGGCAGATCATTTTACTTAACATTTGGAAGTGCAGATGTAGGGTTGTATTTTCTAATTCTACAACGCATCTTGAAGGAGAAATTTTTCAGTTTTACTCTGACATCATTTTCCAGATAATTTTTTTGCATAAACTTTTGCAGGGAGGACCCAAGGCCCAGTTGAAGATTAGTAACCAGCTTGACAGGATTAAATACCAGCAGCTACAGCTTTTTAAAAGAGATGCTTTTTGCTCGAAGGAGCTTCAACGAATGTTAACATTCAAGCTGTAATGTTCGTTGTTCGGTTGTAGCTCTTTTGAGCTGGTTGTGTTAACATTCAGCTGTAATGTTCTTTGTTTGGTCATAGCTCTTTAGAGCCGGTTAGTTGTTGATTGGTTGTAGCTCTTTAGAGCCGGTTAGTTGCTGATCATGCTGTCCACTTTATGAACTTTTGATTGACTTTATGTATATTATTCTTTTTGCATTATTCAATAAATAAATAAAAAAGTAGTAACAATTTTATTTTTGAGGATCATGTCTTGCATATGAACATATTATCTTAGCTTGCAAAATACATAGTTATTAAATAAGTGTCTAGCTTAAAATCTAAAGAGCATTGGTATTTGTTTTAGGAGTGCCCTTTTTTATATATATCATATTCCCATTGTTTTATAGGATGGGTATGTGTTTTATAAAAAAATTAATTCATAACTTTCTATGTGTTTTAGAGTTAGAAACACAAATTTTACCCTTGTACATACAAGTATCTCACCAAAATAGAAAGAGAAATTTTGACTTCATATGGGTCACCAAAAAAAATTAAATTCTACTATAGAGGTGGAGAGGTGTGTGTGTGTGTGTGTGTGTGTGTGTGTGTGTGTGTGTGTGTGTGTGTGTTTGCATCCTTTTCTATTTATTAATCTATTTATGAGGAAAGTAGTTCAAATTCTATTATAGAAGTGTGGGTGTGCGTGCGTGTGTACGTGTGCATGTGCATGTGCGTGTGCGTGTGCGTGTATGAACACCCTTTTCTATTTATTAATCTATTTATGAGGAAAGTGGTTCAAATTCTATTATAGAAGTGTGGGTGTGTGTGCGTGTGTACATGTGCATGTGCGTGTGCGTGTGCGTGTGTGAACATCCTTTTCTATTTATTAATCTATTTATGAGGAAAGTGGTTCATGAAATGTGAGTAATTGTATTTTTAGATAACTTTTGATTTTAAAATTTTTTGAAATTTAAGACATCAATATAGACATAATTTTATTTACAATGACAATTCAAATTATATTGATTGTACATGAGGGGTTTTCAAAAAGTAGATATTAAGTCAAAGGGCTTTTGGTCTACTATTGAAGTTGAAAGGCTCACAAAGAGCCCTTGCAGAGTGTAAGGCTAATGTTGAACCTCAATTTAATAAAAAGATATTAATGCTAATAAAATTGATTAATCAAATATTTATAAAAAAATTACATAAGAATAATAGTATTATTTAGGTCAAATTATAGTTGTCATAAAACACATGTTTGCACCCTAAAAAGATGACTTTCAAAAAGTGAATTGTGTACATCATATGCCAAATTTACTTGTATCATTTGAATATTAAAATGGAGTATTTAAAATTAGACTCACCATCTTACCCTACAACCATAAAAATATAAAATTCATAGGCATTACTAAGAAAAAAGAAAAAAAGTCAAAAATATTAATAATTAATCACTTCATGATTTAAAATAATTATTCAACAAAAAAATGTTTTGTGTAATAAAAATAACTAAGTCATATGAGCTACCAATTGAAAATGATAAGTGGCTAAGAAATTGGTAGGTGCACGCTATGAAATATAGCTGAAGGAAAAATAATTCTTAAGTTGTCTTACTCAAAAGAATTAAAATGTAAGAATTTTTTTTTACAACATGCATATAATATTTAATGTCGTTAAACATGGCTACAATAGTATAGTTGATCATGCATTTATTCAAGAAATGCTAATTTGAGATATATAAACTTGATTTTTTTTCTTTGAAACTAAATGCTCATAAGAATAAAATACAAATGGGTTTCCACATTCTTATTCAAATAATTTTCATAAAAAGAAGAAAGTAAGAAAATCCATCACATTTTAATGTTCATATTTACATAAGTTGATGAGTCTACAAAGAAAATTGATTTGATGATTGTTTAAACTAGGTCAATATCATCATCATTATTGAAAATGTACTATCTGTGTTGGTGAGATGTAGAGAGTAGGATCATATCATGCTTGTACAACCTAGCCCTTCAAATGATATTCTACATCATCTTCCCCTTTCTATCTCTAATTTTAGTAACCCATCCTACATACTGATCAATAATCTACATTACAACTTCACCTTTGGTGCTAGAATGACTTATCTCCTTAGCAATTTGAACATCAACCAATCTTAAGCATAACATGCGATGAATACAATTTGGAAACAAGATCCACAATCCTACATTGTAATTCAAAACTTAGAGATTAGTATCCCTTGCCCAGTATCTAATTCACATGGCTAGTTACCTCCTAATGTCATCCATGCATCTAATGCATCAAGCCAAAGTTCCTAATTGTTAGATAACGAAGAGGTGGATGAATCAATTATAACAAGTTATCCTAAAATCCCTTAAATCACTTTTCAATAATTTAACACTTTTAACTTTCTAATCACTAGCTCAGTAAATAGAGTAAACTTCACAATATCACTCAAATTTATCTTTCTAGTAAATTGTTAGCTTCTTCGTGTATATATTGAGTTGCAGCAATACGTGCAGTAAACATGAAATGAACATGCAACACAATCAATAGTCACATAGTTTAACACAAGCATTTAACATGGAAACCCTGTAGAGGGAAAAACTACATGGGACTAGCAACCTAAAATTTCACTCTTCTAAAGTGAGCTATGTTAGGATCCAACCTTGTTAAAGGTTACATACATATTGTTAATATGACCTTGTTAGAGGATTTAAACCAAATGTCATCTAGACCATATTACTTCTCAATATTTAGACTAGTCTACTCTAAAGGACTTACAAATATTCAAAGGAATGTCACCATACAAATTGATTTACAAATAAGACTATTGAGTCCACTCAATTAAGATATTTTATGCTATACTAATTAGAGAGTAATAGTAAAATAATCTATTTGAAATAGCGAGAACCTTTGCTTAATCAGATCTCTATTTCACTCATTCTTTGTCCTCTTCTCATCATCTTTCTTCCTTATGACTGATCAATTCATATACACATCAACTTCACACTTCACTTGCTAGATCTCACAATGAAACTCTTCTTGGTTATCCCTTGGCTATCACCTTTAACATCAACTTGATCGGCAACATTGAGCATCTTGTTCATCCCTTAAAGAGAAAAAAAAATATCCTTCACTATATTCTTCCTTATTTTGTCACTTAATCATAGTCGTTTGATCTTCATCCAACTTAGATTCATTGAATCTAAACACTCGTGTATCATGCATTCACCTTGAACTTTTTGCATCATTTCAAACCATCAAATCTCCTTCATTATATCTTCTTTGAATTTCTCCAATCGTAGATCTCATAACTAACTTTTTCCTTGTCCTTGAAACTTTTTGAACAATCTTTATTTCTATCGAATGTCAGCCTCAAGTCAAATATTTTCCAAACTATTCTTCTTTCCCTTGCTCAATCAATACTTCACTCAATCACCATTGTTCTTGCTTGGTTAATACTTCATTTTCTCCATTCACTTTACATTGTCTTGGTGTCAACTATAGTAGCTCGGTTAATACTAAGACTCTTCATTCACCGAGACAAATTTCTAGCTCGGTGCAACTTGTTATCTATTTGTCTTCTCACTTCATGACTTCATAACTTGCCTATACATAATCTCAACACTTAATCAAATCATGTAAAATAATCAAATCAAAATTATATTTTCAAAGTCTAACTCATCAAGTGCCCATTGAAATCCATACTTATCAACACTTTCATCAAATCCTCTTCATTGATCAAATGATGTGGCACTCTACTGAATCAACATAATGTCTTATCAATTAGGCCTGAGATCAATGACAACATAACAATAGATGTGACTCTTCTACAAACATTATCAACATTATTAGTTGGAGCTATGAATATTCCCCTTTAGCATTGATGGAAATACATTATTACATATCATTACATTATGAAACAATACCATCAAACACACATAAACATCTTCAGCTCTAACCTCATCAAGTTCTCTGCAACTTCATGTTCTCTGCTCTTTACTAGGTACTCTTGTTCAATATGCAATAACTCCCTCTTAGGATATACTTCATTGTTCAGCAACTTGTAGCATCTCTTTCTCTAGCTTCATCATCATCTTCTCTTTATTATTTCTTCATGTGCTCCCCCTTTGACCATTCTTTTAGTACTCTCATTTTCTCAAACATCTCACTCCCATTGTATTCATACTCAGTCTCATTGCATATTCTCCCCCTTTTACAAAAATGCCAAAGCTAACTATAAGCTTCAATGAGAAACTTATAAAACCTTGCAATGATACCTTGTACCTTGCATGTGTTGATTACATCTCTTGCATTACATTCATTTTCAAAACTCTAGGAATTGTCCCAAAAGAGTGAACTCTTGCATCAACTCCATAAAGATATTATGATCATCCATGAATTGATACAACATGCATCTTTTACTTAGTGAATATTAGATAGGGTAGGATACCTAATTTACCTCTTAGATACTCAAAAGCATCCTTGGGCAATGGCTTAGTGAATATATCTGCTATTTGTTCCTTGGAATTCACATACTCCAATCTGACTTATTTTTCTTGAACTTTCTCTCTCAAGTAGCAATACTTGATAGATATGTGCTTTTTTTTTTATGTGCATTGAAGGGTTCTTTGATATATTAATAGTAATAGTATTGTCACAATATATAGTAATAGGTTACGTGACTTCCTCTTGCATACATTCTAATACTTGCTTGATCCAAATAATATTTGAACAATTAATTGTAGTAGAAACATAATTAGCTTCAAAAGTAGACTATGATATACAACTTTGCTTCTTACTTATCCATGTTACCAATCTTTCTCCTAAAAAGAAAGCTACACCACCTAAATTCTTTTTGTCATCAATGTTTCCTACCCAATAAGTGTTAGTGTAAACTCTTAGTTCAAAATCACCTTCATTCTTGTACCATAAACTATATTCTTATGTCCCTTTCAAATATTTGAATATTCTCTTTACTTCAGTCATATGTCTGTCCTTAGGATTGGCTAAAAATCTTTCTATTGCACCAACTGTGTGCAATATTAAGTCTACTATGAACTACATATTGCAACTTTCCAATCATAGATCTGTACATAGTCTCATTTAGTTCTACCAAGTTGTCTTCCTTCAATTTACATCTGGATTGACCATAGGGTTGCCAACTGGTCTTGACTCATCTATGCCAAATGTTTTTAGTATCTCCTTGATGTATTTGGACTGAGTAATACATATTCCTCGTTTCGCTTGATGAACTTGTAAATCAATAAAGAACTTATCTCACCAAACATAAACATTTCAAATTATTTATTCATTTGATCATAAAATAACTTGTACACCAATTTATTTCCTCCGAATATAATGTCATCAACAATTATTTCTGCTATAAATGCTTTATTTTCAGCTTCACTCTTCAAGTAGAGATTATTGTTGTCACTACTCTTGACAAATCCAATTTTGACCATTGAATAGGAATGCAATATTTCACACCATTCTCTCATTTCTTGCTTCAATCTATACAAAGTTTTGTTTAGTTTTCATAGCATTTGTCCTTGATCTGGTTCCATAAATCCTTTAGGTTGATCAATATAGACCTCTTCCTCCAGGACTTCATTCAGAAAAATAGACTTGACATCCATTTGGTAAACCTTGAATCTTTTATATGCAACATATACCAATAGTATTCTCACTCCTTCCAACCTTGCAACAGGTGCAAAAGTTTCACCATAGTCAATTCCTTTTTCTTGTGCATAACCTTTACATACAACTTTGGCCTTGTTTCTCACAACTCCTTTCTCATTCAAAATTTTTTTTTTTTTTGAAAAATCTACTTTATTTCAATCACCTTCTTGTCTTTGGGTCTCAATACTATTTTCCATGTGTTTTTATTTTTAATATAATATATCTCTTCACTCATTGCATTGATCCAATCTTCATTCTCAAGTGCATATTTTATAGTTCTAGGCTCAAACTCACAAATCAAACATGTATTTTCTTATTCCTAATAAGAAAATATTTGAGTTTCTTTTATTTGAGACTTTTGTAAATATTACTAATTTACTAATTTATAATTGTAAGTTTTTCATAGAGAATTTTTCATATATTACTAATTAATATTTACTATTTTCTAATTTATAAAATATTGAAACTTAAAATGATCTATTAAATTATTTTAAAACAAAAAAAATTAACAATCAACTTTTTTCTTAAAACCTAAGGTAAGAAAAAAATTCAACTGTCATGAAAAATTCATATGACAGGGAGGGGCAGTCATCAAATTCCATGCTTAGTTCCATTAATGTTTTAGGCAATTCCAATAGAAAAGTGGACTATGGTAATATATCATAAATCTATTTCAATTTTTGTTGGGGTTAGTTGAATGCATGAGTGGTTGTTCTTTGTTTTTATATGGTTGTTTTAAGAATGTCGGGTGGCTTTCATTGCAAGCTAAAAATACATTGATTGAAATGTGTTTATAAGTTATGTTTAGTATTTTATTTGATCAAAGAATTTAGTTTATTATAATAATGTTTAAACTTTTCAAAATTAAATCAATTTCAAAAATATTTCAAAATGTGGGAACTAATTTACTATTTTACTATTTGATGTGATTTTATTTGATTGTGTAAAAGTTATTGAAGTTGTATTTATTTATTTTATTTTATTTTGGTACAATTGTATATTTTTATTTCTTTTGATAAAAGTATAAATCTTTTACAAATAGTTTTGATATTACAAATTTTATCTTTTTTTATTTGTGTTTATTTATAAAACTCAAATCTAAAAGAAATGAAAAAATGATATAATTTAACAATCATGTATATATATGTAGATAAATAAAGATGGGATTGTAATTTTTTACAATAATATTTTAATATATAGATTAATTAATATTGATGTGTGATTCAAATAAATATATTATTAATTAATTAAATTTGCATGGATTCTCAATATTATTAAATTTGTAAAAAGTTCTAAATATACAATACAATTCATACATAATAAGTCTATAATCTAATTTTTATGAAATATTTATTCAATAATTTTTATTTATTATTGTTTTTTTACTTTACAAGAAAAGTAACATATGACGAAATGATTGTTAGAGGATAGGGAGATATAAGGAGAAATAAGGGGAGATGAAGGGAAGAGTAAGATAGATAATAGAAAGAAAGAGGAGAGACACACAAATTTAGGGAGATTGATCAAAATTGAATATTAAAGTGGGGAATGCTTATAAAGGGAGAGAAAAAGAGGAAGGGGATGAGAGGGAGAGAAATAGGAAGAGGAGAGAGGAGATGGGGGAGCTAGAGAGATGGAATGACATAAAGATATATCAATAGTAGATACATAGATTGTACATAGATAGGTAAGTAGGCAAGTAGGTAGATAGAATAAGGTGGAAATGGAACATAGATAGAGAGAGGTGAAAGGTAAAGAGGGGGGTAAAATAAGGTAGCAATAGAAAGGTAGGAAAAAAGAAGTCCTATATGTGTGAGTAAGAAAGATAGAAAGGTAGGGATATGAAGGTAGAGAGACGTGTGGGTATAGAAATAGAACAAGACTGGTGAAAGAAATCTTAACCATAATCTATAGAAGGTCTAAGACTTTGATAGAAGAAGTTGGTCATAAGATAATGTTTTTTTTAACTCTTACATAAGTATAACTTCCATAATATAAAAACATAGATAGGCCTCACAAAAGAAGAAATAATCACAAGTTGGTTACAAATGAGTACAATCGCATATGATGTATGACACATTAATCTCACCATGGATAAGGAAATGAGAATGATGAAGAAAATATAATTGGTAAAGTAATCGATAAGACAGTGAACACTAATGAGAGGGAACTTTGTTCACTATGGATAAGGAAATGAAAATGATGAAGAAAATACAATTGGTAAAGGAATCGATAAGACAGTGAAAAGTAATGAAAGGGAACTTTGTTCACAAATGCTCGAGACCATTAAGTATCATGGTACTTGATGAGCTTGATATATTTGGACAACATCAATTTGACACATGCAATCAATTACGCTCTCCTGGAAAATAAATTTGGTGTATCATTGAAGATAACAAAAACTGGAATAAGATCATTAAAATAAAATATTTATTTGCCAACTGAAGCTTAGGGGGGTTTCTGGATTCAATTTTTTTGTTAAGGGGTCGAGTTTCGGGAATAGCATCCAACAAGAAAATGAAACTATAAAACTAAATGCCATATGGAAAGTTGGTAATGGTCTCAAAGTATTGACTTCTAAGAGGATAAGTGGCTTTTTGAGCATCATATTTTTGCATGTGTTGAATTTTCCCCCTTTAAGGAGAGATGTATACATGTATTTGGGACTTCAAAGTCTAACTACTAGCACAATGATAACTAGGTCAACCTTTTGATGATTGATCTGATGTTACCCCAAGTGATAATCCAGCTCAATTCCTTGGTTATTAGAACTATATAAGATGCTCAACTTATATGGGATGGCAATGTTAGTGGTAATTTCTTGGTGGCTTTGACAATTGTATCTCTCCAAGGACTAATATTATTCTCCCTTGTTTGGGCTTCATTTTGGAATAAATTTCTTATTCCAAAAATCAACATCTACATATGGCTAGATCTTTAGTATAAAATCCTGGTGTTTGATAACTTGGCAAAAAGAGGTATGTTCTTAACTAACATGTGATTTCTTTGTGAATGATATTTGGAATCAATGGACTACATTTACCGACAATGTTCTTTTGCGTGGAAAACTTGGACTATTGTACAAAGGTAGAATCTGTATTAGACAATGTTGGGGAAGATTTAAAAAATTGGGTGACATGGAAAGACCATAAACCTATTGTGGATAGAAACTTGTGAATGCTTCTTTCTCCTCATGTAATGTGTAATATGTGGAAGGAACATAACAATAGGGTTTTCATGGATGTTGCCTTCTCACTAGCGTTGTTGGTTGAAAGGATAAAAACTAATGTTTTTGACCATTTCCAAAGTATCCTTCAAGGGAAACTTATATTTGATGAGGAGGAACTGGAAGGTATCAAGGTGATTTAAAATTATTAAAATAAAGAGAAACATGATAATTCAAGATGGAAATGTCCACGTCAGGGTTCATTTAAGATAAATTTCTACAAGGCAACCAAGGGGAACCCAAGTGTTGTTGGCTATGGAGCGATTGTTAGAAATGAAAGAGGTGATTTAATTTAAGAAATTTTTGTCCAGATCTTGGGATCCAGATGAACTATGTAGATGATATGATGGGGTCACTCCAAAGGTTAAGACTGGTGAAGAAATGTAGTAGTAGATAGTTATGGATTGATGGAGATTCCCAAAATGTTCTCAATTATATTTCAAATAAGGTCATTCCTTCTTGGACTATAGACAATATCATTCAAGAGCTAAAATAATCATTAATAATCTAGAGAAGGTCTATATTAGCAACCTATATAAAGAAGCCAACAAAGTCACTGACATGTTAGTCAATGTGGTTGTTGTTAATGCTTCTTCAATACATTGGAATGATGGCATGGGGGGATTTGAAAATCTAAAAGTGCTTAGTAATCATGACAAGATGCCCAATAAAGTTTTTGATAGTACAAATCTTTATAATTATGAAAGATAGTTTAAGGGACATGATTTTTCATGATTGTGGTACTTTAGTAGGTACAAAGCATAAGAATCAAAGATATTACCACATTTTTTGGGTGTTTTATTTGCAACTAGTTTATCTTGGCTCTATCTTGTGTGTTGTGTTTTATGAGCTAAGTGCTATTCGAGAAAGGGTTTTTTATAGTGCTAAAATCATGGGTGGTGCTCTAAAGAGGTGTGAACCAAGGAATTGTCATAAATGGAGGAAGGAGCCAGAGGTCTAGGAGAAGCTTGAAAATTGTGGTTTGTTATCATTTATGGAGAGAATGATGGACACAACCTACAATTATAGAGGATTTTATCCATGGTTGGGAGACGAGGATTGTGAAAATGACAAGAAGATTTCTCAAGCTAAACATAGAAATTATGGCGGCTATCACTGGTCTCAAAACTAAAGGTATGTAATTTTATCGTACCAAAGATATCTTTGAAGAAGCTATTAATGTTTTCTTTAAAAAGAGAATGGGGTTTTTGTTAAAGAAAAAGAGGGGGGGGGAGTGGTGGGGTGTGGGTGGGGGGGTTTTGTTAAGGCAATGATTTAGTATACAACCTTGGATGGACATTGTGACAGAGCCCACAACTATCATTTCATCCTTTTGAACCATTTTATGTATAAGAAAAGACTTTTCTTTTCCTTCATTTTGCTCTACTTATTGAGTCACAGTAAATATATGAGTACATGTTGGAAAATATGAAAGTATCCCTCTCAAGGACTATGATGAGAAAAAAGGAAAATAGGCCTAAGAGCCCTACTAGAACCAAAGGTATGGGCAAATGTACGATTGCAGAACTAGGTGATGTTAAGATTTAATCAATTAGAAGGAAGAAACAAAATGTGTGTTAGAAGGAAAAATAGAAATGGAGTCAGAAGGAGAGAGTCAAGAGGAAGGAAGAGTTTGGAAATGACAGAAGAAGGGGAGAGTGGTTATTTTGATGACTCATAGGAAAAAATGTGCAAGCCTCATAGTAATTGCCCCGCCCTATTTTGATTCAATCACAGAAAAAAAAAGCTTAATTAAAATTGAAAACAAAATAATGGCTACTCAAGAATATCACCAAAGGTATATAAGTCTATCGGCTTAACCCTACACCCTTCAAAGGTGCAAGTGCTAGTCTTCAGTAGGCAAAAAATCATATAGGGATATATTTTGTGGATGAATTTACTCATGGGTTGTGATGGTCAAAAAATAACAAATATTTGATTTTGGAGAGTGTAGGAGTGCTTGCTACTGTAGGTAACATTTTCCATTGTTTCTCACACTCGAGATCATCATTGTATAACTTTATTTTTATTTTGTTTAAGCTTAATCTAACAATACATTATTGAAATTCATGATGCATATGTCACCCAATGTTGTGTAGAAATGTGATACTATTGCCAAACTTTGTTTTGTTGTGAGGGTTTTTGGTAACATAAAAACATATTCTCAAGAAATGATTAGTTTTATATGTTTTATAGAAGTTGTGGAAGTGTTTATTGCTTTCAATGTATTGAAGTGGCTTAGGGATGGCTTGTTAACTAGACTATTTGGTTTCTTATATCTTTGTCTTGGTGATTGTATCAGTTTGTTTGGGGTTATCGTAAATGATGCAATAGTTTACAATGTAACTCATGGAATTCTATTTCAGCTATAATAAAACATAAAATTTGGTTCACAAAAACATTTGAGTCAAAATGGTGCATTTTGGGTGACAACTACTTTACCAATTTGATGGTGTTTTGCATATATTTTTGAAACTTGTTATTTCTCAAAAGTTAAACTAATGAGTTTTAGAAGCAAGTTTTGTTATAAAAATATTTTACTCTCTTGTCATAGCTACTAGTAGGGTAACTACATTGTGGCAAGGGTCTACTTCTCATTCATCAATTAAACATGTTGGACATGATTCTTCACAAGATTTGGTCTTGGATGATACATAATTCAATGAGAAGTAAGTAGAGTTTTATATGCATCGGATGATGAATACCAATTTTATAATGTCTCTTTAGTCGACTAAAATACTCAAAAGTTGTTCATCCTTCAAAAACCTAAGCAGCAAAGAAACGAACTGATCAATTTAGAAAGTTTATTGGGTTGGCACGAGAAAAATAATGTCAAAAAGTAAATTACAACCATTGTGTGTCTTATGTAGTTAAAGTTGGCTTAAGGAGATTTGCAAAGATTGATCAACCTTCTAAACTATCAAATAAACAAGAATGTAGAATAAGCAAAAACTTATAAGATTTCTTGTTAACAATAATAAATCAATCTTTATCTAGATTGTCTATTAATTTTAAAAAAATTATTGCAACTTGATTGGAACAACTTCATATGACATTTCTTGAAGTGTTTAAAATAGGACCCAAAATAAAATCTTAATTTATTTGTAAAAAGTAACCTCTTTAATAATTTAGTATAATTTAACATAGAAAATTATATTAAAATGATTAATTAATTTTAGTTGATAAAGATATAATATTAATTTTATTATACTGATGTAAACATATTTAAGATGTTTGTACTTACTTATTTATGCAATAATGATTTGCAATATGCTAAGGGTGTATCTTAAATTAAGGATGTATATTGTATTATAATTGTGTTTAGTTATGTTTGTGTAAGAGTTTTTATGGTTACTACTCTAATGAATAGATAATTAATACTTTATATATGTTTCTTAATTTAAATTCTGATTTCTAATCTGCTAAGGTTGTTGGAATAAGGATGTTTCCTCCTTTACAATCAATCTAGAATATACTTTTTGATTTAGTGAAAATCATTATTGGTGTATATTATTTATTAATATATGGAAAACTATAATTATCTTGTTTAAATGGGGTAGTCCTAATAGGATCATTAGATATCTTGGCATCCCTTTCTCGGTGGAGCCTGACCTCAAAGACATGTGGTCTTGGGTGAAAGAGAAGACTGATAAAAAGCTGAACAAATGGCATAACAGGGCATTATCTTTGGCAGGCAGAATTCAGGTTTGCCAGAAGATATTGTCCTCATACACCATATATTATTCTTCTGCTTAGTGTTTTAATAACTATCAGATTTCTGAAATCCAAAAGTCCATCAGACAATTCCTTTGGCCTGATGGCAAAGGGAATAGAAAGATCCACTCTGTTAAGTGGGCTTGGTGCCACACTGACAAGACCCTTGGGGGACTTGGGCTGAAGGATTTAAGAACTAAAGGTATAGCCTTGTCTACCAAATGGATTTTTCAGTCCATGGAGGGTGATTCTCCTTGGAAAGTGCTAGTTAGGAGCAATATTGAGAGGGGTGTTCCTAGAAAAGCTAAGTCTTGGACTAGCCTCCCCTTTTGTGACCTCATTCTTGGTAATTTTACTGTCATGGTTCAAGGCTCTGTGATTTTTAGGTCTATTTGGAAGGCTTGGGATCATGTTAGGAAATTCATCACTAACAAGGAGTTTCATTCCAATATTCAACTCCATGGTGAAAGATCCATTTGGTGGAATCTCCACCTAAATGGTAAACCTTTGGCCCTTACCCAAGGGTGTTCTACCAGGCAGTGGGCTAATAAAGGTATTAAACAATTTATGGATCTCTTTGAGTATGATCAAATTATGCCTTGGGATGTTCTTAAGGATAAATATGCTATCCTAGATTCCCATAGAAGAACTTATAACATGATTGTGCAAGCTTCCGTTGGTCTTCCCACTGTTTGCCACACTGATTCTCTCAGGTTCCTGAAGTGCAAATGCCCTGGTGGTATCATTATTACTCTGCTCAAAGCTAAGAATATTTATAAAATCATTGATTGTAATATTGATATTATCAATCATATTAATGTTGTTTGGTACTCTTCTTATGATGTTGATGCTTTGAAA
Organism: Cupressus sempervirens; assembly: GCA_028749045.1. Classification (NCBI taxonomy): domain Eukaryota; kingdom Viridiplantae; phylum Streptophyta; class Pinopsida; order Cupressales; family Cupressaceae; genus Cupressus; species Cupressus sempervirens. The sequence continues at coordinate 877,712,405 of CM053787.1, forward strand.
AAGTATTTTGATATCTTGTGGAAGAATCCTGTGGAACCCAAGATTAGATGTTTCAAATGGTTAGTTTTGTTGGACAAGCTACCTATAAAGAGAGATTTTGTTAATTCTGATATTTGTAACTTGTGTAGAGTTCTTGAAACTGGTAGACATATCCTTCTTGATTGTATTTTTGCTAAAGAAATATGGAAAATGTTTGGCATTGTTTATCCTATTCATTGTAAATATTTTTGATATTATTTCTGGTCATATTAATGGTCTTCCTAAAGATACCAATTTATTTTGGAATATATTGTCGTTTAACATTCTCTGGCAGATCTGAAAGTGCAGGAACGAGGAAAGGTATCAAGGTAAGCATAGGAATCTTACTGAGTTTTTTCGAAAACTCACTTACTTTAAAATCTTCTTGCAGGTGCAGACTACTATGATGATTGAACGGGACAATATGAGGAGGTTCCTTCGTGATGGGCATGTTGCTCTTTACGACCTTGAGCTTAAGCGTGGGTACCAGTGGCATAGTACTTTGGATGATCTACATGTTTTTGAGCAAGCTTGCAATAGATTGAACAAAGATATTAGAGAAAAAGGGAATGCCAGAAAAGAAGAGTTATTTATGATGGTGTAGATTCAAGGGCATAAAAGTATAGTTTGGATGGAAAGTCCCTTAGGCTGGACTGCCTGGGTTGACAATCACTATGATCTTCTCAGCTAGATAGTTTTGCTTTTCCTCCTTTTGTTGCTTTGTATGTTCAACCGATACTTTCTCTTCTGGGTGAGGCTTGGCCTCCTTGTGTATATTCGTATTAATACTCTGGAGTTTTTTTTTCTGGTTCTAAAACTCTTATTTCTAATATTTAAAAAAAAAAATTTATCTTGTTTACATATATAGTACATGTTATTTACGTACTCAAATATCTTGTTTATAAATTATTTGATGGACAAGATTCTAGTGCTTGTATATTTTTAAGCCTTCATAATAAGGTATGTGGTTTATGTTTTGTTCTTTAAATTTATTACAGGACATGATAATTAAATTAGACTAAATTCTTAATTTGTCCAAAATAGACTTATTTTCTCCCTAGAATTTTAATACAATCAATAGATTCTCTTTAAATTGCCTTATACCAATATCTTAAAAAAATTGTACCGCCATACATATAAATCCTAATAATTGGTTATAATTTATATTTTTACAATCTTGTTTTGAAATCTAACTACTTTGAATGGGCCTATATTTTCCATTGCACTAAATAATATAAAAATATGAACATCTCGTGATAAGATGCTGAACCACATTATGTTTCAACTGTTACCTATGATTTTTTAGGATAAAAATTGTTAAATAGTTCACATCTGAAACTTTTGAAGATTTGTTTGAACTCATTATTTCTTTTTCAAAGTTTTTTTTTTATAACTTTCAATGTACAAGCTATTAAATTTATATTGAAAGTGGTCGTGTATTCTTTAGACTAAAACGAAGTTCCTGCATTGAAGCTTTGTCATTGATTCTAATATACTCGCTTTCATTCAAATCTGCCAGTTTGGCTTAACTCCACTCATCACATTTTTGCGTATTTTATTTCACAGATGTTAAAGTTTAGAAGAGACCTTATGGTAAGCAACTCGCAGAGGATATAAGGTTCATGAGCATAAATCGAAGTATTCCCTTGGACTCGCGATATCGATAACATTTTTATTTGCAATCTTCAAATGCTAGAAATATCCTTCATTGGATAAGATTAGCCTTTGTCAGACTCTTAACAAGCCTCATTGCACTTGAGCTTGGCTCTTATTTTAATATGCTCGCTTTCCTACAAATCTGCAGATTCAACTGGTTTTAATTCCTCTTTGTTGAATTTTACATAGAAGATGCGCAATAGCAATATCCAGCATAACGAAATATGGCAATAGGAAATATGGTTTCTTTCCTTAACATGGGATGGGAGGCACTTCTGACGACCAGGACACCTGTGGCCTGTGGGATAGTTTACATGCATCATAACTTGCTCGCTTGGTTTGCATAATTCATGGCAATATTAGCAACGAGGAAAACTAATATATAAAGCTAGTTATTACACGAAATGTAGCTAGAAAATTCTCTCGCAAGATATTGACTGGCTGAAAAGTTAAAACAAAGCAAGCATCCAGATTTTTATTTTTATTTTTTAAACCTAAAATTCTAATATAACAAAAATTTTAAAAACAAAAAACAGAATAACTATATCCATGATTCTATGTTGAGCAAGCTTTCACTGGCTGTAAATTTATTCTGCTACGTCAGATTCAGAAACTTTGGCCCTGAACTTTAAACAGATTTTCCTTAAATGCATACCCAATATTCAAAATATTACTAACTTGTGCATGAATCTACGAAGTTTTGCAATTATTATAGATAGGTCTCATTTGGTGACAGAAAAGCTGCAAGCTTGCGCTTGAATGGCTGCGGCCAAGCCTCCCATAAGTCCTAAAGACATTCTTTGGCATGATGACAATTGAAACAGTAGGCAAGTTACTAAGCTATGTACAAGAGACAATGTGCAAAACAAAATCCATAGTCCGCTACCCCCTGCTGTAAACATCACACATTAACTATTGACTAGAGTAAAATAGTCGACTGATTTTTCCCAAGCTTAATTTTTTCCTGTGTGATATTCAAGGGTGACCATTTGCTACATCATGGAAGTCAATTGTTCCTTGGCTTGGACATCTTGTACCAACTCTTCGCTGAAGGAAAAACCAATATACAAAAGATGTTAACTAAGAAATTTTCACATAAAAAGTTGAAATTAAGCTTCAAGAAAGTGGATAAAATAATCAAAATATTATATAAATTGCCAAATTTAGATGACAAATCTTAAAATGTTCCATGGCTTCTTTGTAAAACAAAATATGTAAAATCTTGATGCTACATAAAGAAAAACTTTAGTAGCTCACTATATTCTGCTAAATTGGAATCAAATATTCAGCCATTGATAGTAAACAGGTCGAAGAAAGCATACCTAATGTCCTAGCATAACAACCAAGTTGTACGTGAATCTATGCCCAAGAATCTGCTAACTTTATACATAATAATCGATGTGGACTGAAAAGCTAAAAATCTCAGGTTAAGAAGCAAAAATAGAACCCTCATAACCCTAACAATCTCCCTTTTAACATGGTGTACATCAAAACTATATACAAGCTGCTAAGCCTCGTGCAAGATGCTAATAAAAGTCCCAATAAAAAAATTATTCTTCCAAGAATGGTACAAGCTACTAAAAGAAGGATGCAAGAGAACTGCAAAAAGCATGTTGCCGTCTCAAGAATAGTGAATATACAGATTCCTTCTTAGAAACAAAAATGCCACCTCTTAATAAATAATAAATAGCCGTTTGTTCAGACCAGCATCCTTTAAAAAGGACAGAATACAAAAAGATGCAAAATAAACTCATGTTGCTATGGGAAAATTGACATGAGATTATTTCTTCAGCCAGAACCTGAGATTCATTTTATAAGCACATAAATTGGCCTGTTAAAACCAGATGTACCATTCGGCACCTGCGCACTGATTCTTTCCATTGATCTGAAACCAATCTTATCAAGTAGAATATCCCTAAAAGTCCCTGGCCTATAAACAATGCTGTGGAAATTTTCTGCTGCGGCCTCAGAAACAAAGTGCTTACTTCCATATGATTTCCATGGTTGAGGCTCTAAAATCAAAATGCCACCTGGCCTAAGAACTTGCCAAATCTTTGCAAATAGACAAATTAAACCTGCATCTCCCCAATTTAGGTGGACCCATTTGGTGACACTTAAGCAGAGCACTGTATCATATTTTGCATCAAACTCACAGTAGGATTTCTGAATGAAATTTTCAGCTCCGAAGCAAACTCTTTCAAGCGGACTCTGATTTGTGTATCTACTATCTTCCATCAACATTTTCTGATACATCGTCCCGTGATAACATGTTTATTCTATCGCTGACAGATTTCTTGCATGAGATTTTCACTTTATTTGCACTTTCATCAACTTTGGATAACTGTTTTGTCCTACCAATAACCTGAAATCCATTTTCTCTGATATCTTCTTCCCGTGATTTCTCCCTTCTTTCTGGACTTTCCAATCCATTTTTTCCGTTTTCACCTTCATATGACTGTTTTCTCGTGTTTCTATCTTCACCTTCATTGGCACACACTTCATGTTTTTCTTTCTCAGATTGTTTATTTCTTTCTATGGATTCCTTAACACCAGCAACTGTTTTAAGGTGACTTCTTGCTTTCCATATAAGCCTATCATCAATATCTATGCCCATGATACTTTTGCATGCAAACTTTTGTGCAATGCTGATTGTAATGAAACCTTCGTTGCAGCCAATATCTAGGCAGTCCTTGTCTTCAAACAACTCCTTCCTTAAGGCCTTCAACCTTGGGTCTTCATCCAAAGCCTGATCAATACGGTAGTTATAGTAACTGTGGTAGTTGCCATAAATATAAACAAATCTCTTCTTCTTAGATTCTGTCAGTTGACTAGATAAATTTTTCCCTTCATCTTTCCTTTTGTTTTTATTTGGTCTATGCTCCATTACCACAATGTGTTATTTTCTATTGTAGTCTCACCTGTACAAGTGTCCACAAAACAAAAAATAAGTATTTTTATTTTTATTTTGAAAAGGAAATCATGGTTTAGTGCAAATTCTAGAAAATAATATATATCTCAGTTTCAGAATCACATCATTCACATTTTATGAAAGGCAATAATGATAAAGAATATCTTTGAAATGATTGAATATAGAGTCTAGACAGTCAATTATATTGTTTGACTCACAGAAAACACACTTATTCTGTTAAACCTTGTTCCTTATCAAAGCAGAAAAGCTATACAGCAATGGGCATCATGCTTCAATTGCACAAGGATCCTACCATGAAGTAATGGCCTCTACCAAATTTGTTTAACAAACTTGTCAAGATTTCAACTTTAGTTCTCAAACATTTCATTAAACAGCTTTGGTGGAAAAGCAATTTGAACAAAATTTCTTTGTTTTGTGACTAGCATCAACAGCAACCTTCAGTGATGATCACAACCTCGCAGATGATTAATAATCAAGAAACAACTCATAATCATTTAATCCAAAGTTGCAATACAGGAACATAGTCATGGACATTTTATCAAACATAGGCATTCAACAATTTAATTTCTGCAAATTACACGACTGTATCAAGTTTGCAAACCTTCCACCATGAAACATTAGTCGGATTCCTTTTACCACTAAAAATACTGGCTTTAATGTTTGATGTTAAAAAAACTGCAGACCTGTATGAATTTATGTATATAGTGCTGCTTGTAATATTTCCTCTGACTGGGTTCTACACTTGAACAATATTTACGCAAATATGATCTGATTTCTTCTTAGGCCCCTGCTGCAACTGCTGTATACACTTTCAACTGTTGTTTGGAGGTTTATAGCCTTAACAAAGGCTCCACAATCTGTTGGCATCACCGTTTACTGCTGACCTGAGCTAGATAAACCATGTTACCCCAAATACAACTGCAACCTCCTCATTTGACTAAGCTCAAAATCGAGCAACTGAAGATTGTAACCCCACTACTTCTGTTTTATGTGCCAGCTATGCAGATCCTCCATGTCTTATCACCAAGTGGACCTCCTAATTTCTCTCAACCATGTTCCGTTTTTTGATCTAGTGCACAGCCCTAATATTAAGCTATGGTCATCTTTTTTTAATTACCGGAATATCCCCTTTTTGAAATACGATTTAATAATAAATCATAAAAAAAAATTAAAATATTAAAGAATAAAAAACATAAAATTTAAATTATAAATATATGCAGATAACCATAACTAAAATTTAGTTAAGCTTAATGAATGGTCAAAATGTATGAGTTGAAAAGTTGTGACCCTAAAACATGAGATATAATAGGGAGAAGAGAACTTCATTTGAAAGAGGGAGGGGAAGGAAGAGAAAAGGAAAGAGATTAATCAAGAAAGAATTAGTAGAGAAGAAAATAAGTGACTTCTGTTACAAGTGTAGTTGTCATTGCACCAAAAGATCAACATGTCGATGCTCGATTATACTTAATAGAATCCACAAGAGGCAATTAGTCCCTTGTCACGTATCCTAAGGGGAGTGCTGACCATTTTGCCAACGATCCCCCCCTCAACGTTACCTAAGGGGATTCACTATGACGAAGCTCTAATACTCCTCGTTACAAAAGTACTTGTCATCGCACCAAAAGATTGAGATGTCCATGCTCAATACAACCACTATACTTCAAGTGTCCACAAGAGGTAGTTAGTCCCTAGTCACAAATCTTGAGGGGAGCGCTGACCATTTTGCCCATAACACCTTCAAAAGGCGAAAGTTATGGAAGGTTGTGACTAATTCCATGGGTTGCAATTATGCAAGGTGGTTGTCTCTCCCAAGGGGCAGAAATGATGAGGGTTATGACTCTTTCAGAAGTTTGTAATTGTGAAATGTTGTGACTATTGCAAAGGGGCAGACATGACGAAGAGCTGCAACCTCTCCCTTACATCAGAAGATATAAAAGCAAGAAGGTTTCATTTGAGGGGTGGAGGCAACTGAGATCAATTGGGAGACAAATTTATTATTTGATAAGTAGGAGATCCTAGTGCTTCACCACTGTGAGCATCACCTAGATCCAATGAGTGCTAAGTGTTCCATTCATTCTCGTGAGAGATGGGTTCGGTGAACCACTACTCATGAAATATGGGTCAATGAGTTTGACTCAAAAATCACACAGTTAAATCCTGATAGCAATATGAAAAAATTATTATTCCCAAAGGGCAGCAATGGAGGGTTGTGACAAGTCTTACGAAAAGTGGCGACTCTTTCACCAAATTACAATAAAAGAGATCATTTCAAACATTCAAGGATAACTTATCAATCATCATTCAAGAATCTACAAAAGCAATCATCAATTATCAAACCAAGCAAACAATCAACCAGCAAATCACTCTACCAAATCAGCACTTATTCACTTCGCCAAAACATCAAACCAGCACTCATTACACCATCAATCATCAATCTTAAATAATTCATTCAGTCAATCAATCATTCAACAACAATTGAAGAAGTATGATATAATCATTCAGAAGAGCCTTCAGATTCAGATTAAAATATATCAACCAGCAGCCTAGATAGCTCTTCAGATAGTGTGGTATGAGATATAATGCATTACATCTTAGCTGTCATTATTGAAGTATATTATGTTACTACTGTTAAATCTTTGATATATACATTATTGTTCCTGTTATAATTCAGCGTATTGTAATATCCCTCTAATACTGAAATTTAATCATAATAACCAAAATACAAATCTATAAACTCTTTGAAATCTGAAGAAACAATATTCATGACAAATTGATTGATTAAGAGACTATGATAATTATAAGATAATTATGTATTGATAATACCTGATATTATTTAAATAAATTTGAAATATGATATTATACACACACACACACACACACATTATATATTTAAGATAAAATATTTAAAGAATTATAGAAATCTAAACATTTATAATTAATTGAATTATATCAAAATGAAAATACAAACTTGACTAGTCACTGAAGATCGTGACCAGTGAATCTATAGAATCAACAATATATAAGAAAGGAGACAATATATCAATTTGGGATCATGGAAAGGAAAAGGAATATAATAACACAAATAGGGAGGGCACAGAACAAACAAACAATCCAATATATATATCCAAGACATAGCATGCTAGTATGGATGATTGGGAAGAACATAACTTACACGTCAGGGAAGCAGCCAGGTCAGGACATGATCCTGATATTAATATAAAACAGGGATCATTACATCCGTGTGACAGCAGAGCCAGTCAACTAAGTGGCATAAAAAAAAACACAAACTCCTATAGTGCTGATGCTCAGAAATAGAAGGAGAGCAGAGACAAGCATAGAAAAATAAGGAAAATAGTAGAGTCCAACGTAGAAGGAAAATACAAATTCCTAAAGTTGCAGATTCATAAATAAACTAAGCCAATTGGAATGATAAGGAAGGCAGCACTCCAAATATAGTCAATATCTTTGATACCAAAGGAGGGGTGAACTGTAGAAGCGATCAAGTCTATACATTGATAAAAAGATAATCCAGTAGTGTCAGGAATATACGAGGTAGTGAACAACAAATAGAATGAAGGATTAGGGAAGACAAAAAAAAGAAACATAAGAAGATAACAATATTGGAGAAAACGAAATAGTGAAGGGAATATAAAGAACTCAAAATAGAAACTAAAATAAATAAGAAAGATCCCAATCACCAAAGGCAGTATTTAGTAGTTGGGACAAACACAAGAAACTACTGTTGCAGAGTTATTTTATATAGGAGGAAATAGAGAATTAAGTAGTAATATTGGGAAGACCATACAGTTGCGGATTTACCAGTGGTATGCATCTTTGATAATTACATAAGCAGTGGAAATATATAAAGAGACTACTAATCAAGGATTAATTGTCATACATAAGAGAAAAGCTTTAATTTATAACTCCCATAGAGACTGTTGTCACAAAAGTTTGCACCCTTGTCCAAAGTTTTTACCTAAGGACAACCTTGTGAAACATGGAAACAACCTCCAAGCTGTGGGACTTGAACTATGAGGTTGAGTCTCCGGAGAAAGCCGGCTTCCTTTACTATTAGAATGCACCTAACTACTCTTGGAGAGGAAAAGGGAGAAGGAATGCATAGAATCATTAACCTAATCTATCCTAGGGAGGTGATGCACCAAAAAGAGTGTTCAAACCAATCTCTACCCATATATGCACACTTGAACTGTCATGACATCAAGAATATATGGATTCAAACTTGTTTAAATCCAACAATCACATGCACATCAAACAACCAAAATGAACAACGCAAGGAAGAAGAGAATTCACTTATATATCATTCATAGGTCAAAAGCGATACAATCATGCAAATTGTAGACAGCCACAAAACATAAAGAGAGGCAAATAGATCTTGCACAGTCATCAATGGCTGAATGAGATAAAGCAGAATGTCATTAGATTTGAAGACAAAGGGAATTTACAGTGAACTTGCAGAGCAATATCAGAGAAACAGAGGAGAGTCGACCCTAAGAAAAGATTACAACTTTGCTTTTATAGTTCAAGCATAACTGGGATATTTCTTACTGAAGTTACTCTACAACCACTGTCATTAAGTGCTCAAAGAACAATCACTACAAATCTGGAAGATTATATCTTGGAACAAAACCAGACGTAGGAAATCAAATATTTTGGCTAAAAGAACAATCTTGAGAAGACAAGAACGGCAATCATTAAATGCATAGCTAGGTAAATGGATAACCAGGCAATGAATGAGTGCTCCTTTGCATTTATTAGGCATAAGAGGCAGTTGAAACAACCAGTAATTGATCGAGTAGATCAGATTTGCATTTAAACAACTTGTTACTCTTCCTTATCAGCACTCCAATTCAGAAATATCAGCAAATCAACCATATTCAACCTCCACGCATATCTTTCCTACAATTCTATTGGTCGAAGACCTTTTTCTTTTCCAGCTTGGACAAGTGAAACGCCTTCCTGGTTAACTCAAAGTCCTACGATCCTACAATCGTCAAACGAGGTCAAAACCCTCGTCTCATCTTCAGCTTGGTACTTGGCCTTTACGATCTTACGATCGCCAATGTATCTCATGGTCGAAGGCACCCTCTATAACCTCTACGATCTTACGATCGCCAACTTATCTTAATATCGAGCCCTCTTTTTACCCTTCTTACGATCTTACAACACGCCAATATTTTGTAGCATCGAAAGCCTACCAATCTGCCCTTACGATCTTACGATTTGCCTTGTCCTTCGGTCACGAGACCCTCGATCTTTCCTTGCGATGTTACGATCTTTCCTTGAGATGTTACGATACGGCTAATTGACCTTAAGATCTCATGATCGCAATCCACTTAGCCCTTTGTCCTGACTTCAACACTCATCATTTGCACCTACGATCTTACGACATTGCTTCATTGTAAGATCAGAACACTTCATCTGACTACCTTTTGCCAATTGTCTCACACTGATCCACCTGGTCTAACAAGTCTTACTTTTGCAGCCCACCAAGGGGAATGACGTCACAAGGTCCACGCATCGCAATGTCACTTTCCATAAAACCCTTGCGACTTCATAAGCGACAAAGCGACAGCTATAGATCTGGGAAGATCTGACGGTAGGGAAAATTGCAGACCACAGAATTATTAAAGTGCGCAGTTACTTTAGGAAATGAGATTTATCCTAAAGTCGTAAAAGATTCATTTTGTTTGCCCTAATTTGAATATTCAAATACACGTGACCGTTACTACATTTGAATTCAAATATGGCAATTTTGGCGGGAAGGCAAAAATGACCAACAGAGACCAAGTAGATCTTGGTAGAGGGCATTCGATAAGAATGTCATGATTCTCTTAAGAGAACTCATAAAGATCAGAGAGCATTCTTTGTGAATGTCGAGATTCCTAATTGGAATCCAGAGAGAGATTTATAGAGAATCTCTTAGAGGCAATATATATTGTAGTGGTCAGTCATATTCATATGTCATAGATAAGAGACTCGATTAGAAGGTGATCTCTACCAAGTAGTGTTAATAAGAGCATACTCAGAGATCCCAAGAGGCCTTAGGAAGGGCGCTCTTCATATGACGTTCGCCTAATCGAGAAGTAATTCTCATTAGAGGGTTAGGTGATTTGAGAAGAGTTCTTTCCGAAGAATTAGGAGGGGTTAGTGGTGTAAGTATTAAGATAAGTATTTAATTAGTTGAACACTTCTAACATGTTTTTGGATTTTAATATATATTTCCTATGTTGTACTAATGATTTGTTGTAGGTTCCGACACTCATTCCTTAACTAGATGAGGGGACATCACACGTATGCACGATAGAGTAGACGTAATGATTCCTTAAAAGCTTCATCCAATCTGCTGTCCCATTATGTAGGGGAGCTATGGGCATATAAGGAGAGCAAGTAGGCGAGTGGCCCATTTAGGTTAAATAGGATGTTGAATGATGGATATGCTTTTGGGCCCCTTAGGAGGCCGATACAACAAATATACCTTTGTGCCCAATTGAGGCCGATACGCCGAGGATGTCCCCTTAGGAGGATGAACGATGCATGTACATCCATGCCCATAAACTCGATGGATGGTCTCAAGGCACCTTGTATGATCTTCCATGGGCTTCATAGCATGGATGACTCAAGGGATAAATCCTCAAAAGAACCCCACAGATACTATATTATGATTTGCAATTTGATTATATATTATTTATCAAGAGACTAAGTTAAATTTCAATTTCCAAGCACAATCCAAACCCTGGTTTGGAATTTTCAGTCAAATCGAGTAAAATCCCAATAGGGGACATTACAATTACATTTGCTCTCCTTGGTAGTGGTGACGATGTTAGAAGAAGTTTGACTCCCAACTAGAGCCACTGACATCTCCTTTGCCTTCTGCAACTACTTGAAAGGTGCTGCGATTCATAAATTTTTACCCCTCTACTCAGTGGCAGACACAAGATGTGTTGCACACTATCTCCCTTGACACTTGAGATTTCCTAAGTATCTGAAATGAGTTTGAACAATGACATACCCAACAGATTTTTTTTTAAATGTGATGGCAAACCGGCATTGAAATTCAGACTTCAACAACACCCACTTACCTATGCAACATCCAATTACAAAATCCACTGAATCTCTGGAATGCGTGGCTAGAATAGAATAAACCCTTAACCTAGCCACAAGCAACATTCTTTGCTCAATTTATTGTTTCCTTGCAGAACTTTCAGTCGAATTCCCTTTTCTGATAACTCCCTGAATCTGGAAATAAATCCTCATTCTTCAATCCTTAGCCCAACAATGAATTATATCAGAACTCACCTCTGTGATTACCGATTTAAAATAATATTGAAGGTGGTTTTCCCAAAGGCAAACCCATGTGGAAAGCTATTAGTCTTGTTGACTTGCTGACAATGTTGGCTATAATGTTAGCACATCAGTTATTTTTGTTTCTGTTTGCAAAGCTTGGAAGAAAGATAAGAAATTTAACGTAGATTGGCATGTTAAAGCTATGAAAAATAATCCCTTCTATTCCATCCTTTAATGTCTATATGATGGTATATTGAAAGTGATGGTAACCTTTGGTCTCCACAGTGGATTCTCTGCTTTGAATTAGTTTAATAAAAGTACTTTAGTCTTTGGCCCATAGGTCAATGAAATTGGGGTTATCCCTTGGATTAATACAACAAATGGTTGATTTGCCAAAGAACCAAAAAGAAACTTACTCATTTATTGTTTTTACAATTGGTGTTTGATCGTTCTTTGTGAGAAAAGATTTACAATTTAAGTACATTGGGGCAACCTTTCTGAAGCTACTTTTAAGAATGTTGTGATTTACTTTGTAAGGTTGGGAAGTTATATGAAGACTTCAACTCCCTTCGAGCGTCAAAAAATTCTGAAGCAAGATAGATAACCAGGCTTGGCAATTTTCAGTCCAGTTGCACTGAACCTTAAAAAATACTTTTAAGAAGATTTCTAATTATGAAGATGTTAGTTGTAAGTGAAATTTTTGGGTCTGGTAAAACTGTGTCTTTTTTGTGCATACTATCAGTCCTTTGAACACCTCTTTTGAATGTTCAAATGCAAACAGAACATATAAATCCATGAGATATTTCAACAGTAAATGCACACAATTGAGTTTTATTTAGATCCGAAACTATTTACCATAGCTTAATGACTAAGAGTGTGTGCAACTCTGCCTGTAAACAATAGGTTCTGTATTGAGAGGCATGGAAGATAATAAGTTTGTTTTGAAGGGAGCTCTGTAAAAGGCAGAAAAATGCAGTTACCCCGGTTGTAATGTTAGTCCCCTACCTGTGATGCATAGTGACTCCCTGATAGCAGTGTTGTTGTAATGGATTCTGCAATGAATTGAGGTGCCTTTCTCTATGCTCCATGACTTCTTTAAATTGTCTCTAATCTTGCCTGGCTGTATAAAGCATTGTCATCAGAATTAAGAACTCCTGTCTGATTGTGCAATGGGTGCTATCAGGAAAGTTAGAAATTTGTGTGCCCAACTTCCTTGCTTGCTACCTTGGATGGATGTGACAAGTGCCAAAGGCAATTTTTATGCTTGATGAAGATCCCTTTCAACTACCGATGAGCCAGTCATTAAATACACGAACCTGACATTATTCTGTTGACATTGCAAGGGTATATTGTCAACCACAGCTGTCACTTATATTTGAGAGATGAGTCTGCCTTACAGCTATTGATCGACGATGCCTTGTCAAGGAGTCAAGACTAGGTAATTCTCAGTTTTGTTAAGATGATAGGAACAGGACACCCATAAGAGAACCAAACAGCGACCTTATTGTGATTTCTTCCAGTTGATTATATATCAGTCCTGTCAGACTTGGTCCAAACTGTTTTGAAGTTATCATAGCAAAATGACAATGTCAGAACCCTTGTATTATGCTTGAGGTCCCTTGAATAAATATTGATGCCACTTAGTAATGCAAATGCTACTATTATTTCTCAATGCAGTGGCAATCACTGGTTCTGAAACTCAAGATTACATGGCTTTGGAAGACTCTTCGCGACAATAAATAAATATTGGATCTGACTTCAGCTGCTATCGTGCTAGTAAAAAGAAGTCAAACTTCTGTGATGGAATGTTATCATGCCTAAAGGGATCCATATGGGTTGGCTCGGCAAGTCCTGCGATAAGTTTGCTGAGTTCCAGACCAGCACCAGCAATTGATAAAGTAAAACTGGTGATTCCTCCTCTTTGACGTGCAATTGGATCCCAAATGAATGCAATTTTGTCTCCTCAAGGAGGCTTCACAAGATTGGTGAAAAATGAGCATACTAGTGTGCCTTTCTAGATAACCGAAACTGCTGATGCTCCAAACTCCAATTCCTTGGAATTAGAAAGATAAGATAATAATATTAATGTCCAACAAAAGACCACCAAAAGGTCTATGGGATTGGAAGATTACAACAAGGTATCTGACAACAACAAAAGCACCAAATGGTGTCTGAGAAAAGCGAGCAACAAAAAACAAGAAGAAAGAAACAAACAAAGAGCAGCAACAACAAGGACTAGGAATCCTTTCTAGGCAAAAAGAAGTATATCACAGAGGAAGACGACTGCGGATGGATAGAACCTCTGGTCTACTTTTGCGATCTCGTGGAGGACTGTGTCCGGGGTCTAACAGATCTAGAATGACCACAAGATCCGATAGAGCTAGACGACCTCTTCACACCACGTAAAGGAGATAAGGGTGTCGAAAAGGCAGTAATGAGCTGAGTAGATGAGTTCCGGTGAGGAAGAAGTGACTATAAAGAACTATCACGGAGCAAAGTGGCCTCCTGAAGATAAAGTGCAAGACATCTCTGATCACAATAGCTAAAGAAATCTGAAAGAGAAGAACAATCTCGAAACAAGCAGTAAAATCTCCCTCTAATCTCAATAGATAAGGGCAACAAAAAATAAAGTGAATCTCTGTCTCAACCTCTTGTAAAGTACACAGCTTACAAATTGGTTCACCATTGTCAATATGATGGTCAGTTTGAGCCCGAAGACGGTGAGAACCAACTCTGAAGGACCCAAGTGAGATACGCAAGGCATGAGACCAATGTCGAGATAAGTAACTAGGATGAACAATAACACCATCACAGATCTCCAAAAAGTGCTCTGCATAAAAGGTCGTCTTCGGACGCAACCCACCAAGCAGGTTAGTCCAAGTAGTGATGATATACTATCTGTAAATATCTAGTCTGACATGCTCATTCAACTCCTGTCAAGAGAGGAGGAGGTGATCTGGGGCATTCAACGAGAACTAGTAAGGGGGGAGACAGTTAATATCAATCCCAATCGATCTCAACAAGGAAGAAGCATGTGCATACCAACAACGAGCTTGAGAACACATATAAGAACTTGCAATAGCAACAGAAGAACAATATGCCAAGTAGGAATATTGTTCTCGCCCACTAACTGAATCAGTAAAACCACGCAAACGATGAAGAAACCAAACCAGATCAAATATGGCCGCACCAAATTCAGCAAGAATGATACTATAAGGAGGGAACCTGTGGCATCTGATGATGCGCTATAAGAGCAAAGTCTGATCCCATTCAATCAATGCCCAATCAAAACCAAGAAGAGATGGACCCGAAACCACAGAGCCATAAGGAACCATCGGGCGAACAAGGGAGTCCAAGAGGGATAGCTTGGACGAGGTATCCTGAAAGTGGTGTCTAAAACATTGTTTCTCAAGCATGGCAAGAGAACCTATACCCTTATTAACTCTGGACAGAATCACCGGTCTCATTCTAAAGCGAGGCCCAAAAACTTAACACCCAGATACATGTAAGAGGAAGTAATCTCAATTTCCTTGCCCTGAAAAAAATGTCGAAACGTGATGATATGCTTCCTCTCCAGCTTACTTATTTACACTACTCAAATTGAAAAGTATGTTTTTTTTCCGTGATAGGAAAATCTCTGATAGGGTTGTTAAAATGTTCGTTAAAGGTGTTGACGAGGCTGAGAAAATTGCTAAAGATTCTGGGGGGTTTTATGATGTTCAATCAATTAAGTTAATCTGGAGTTGGGTCATGATGGCTATTATGGAGTACATAACTCTGGATGGTAGATATAAGAGAAATCATTCTTATCATTTTGTTGCTTAATCACTTCAGACATAAGAAATGAGTTTCCTTTCCCTTATACTTAATGAACTCTCTTTGAAAAAGTATTACTACTCATAAGAAGCCTAAGAAATTTGTGTTGCATGAAGGTTTGATTCTTTTGATTGCAGAATATATTAGAGATAAGGTCCCTAAACCGGTTCAGCTGGATCTTCAGGGTAAGGCTGATGAGAAGGATTCTACCCCTGGTTCTTGCAAGGGTAAAGGAAAAAGAAGTAAAGGATGACAAGGAGAGTTCTATGGCCTCCTCTGCTAAGAAACAAAAGATTATGGAGAAGAATGAAATGGATACTGAGTTTGAGGGTGAAAGTGAGGAGGAGAATGCCATTGTGGAGGGTAATGTTGATAATAAGATGGGTGGCAATATGTAATATCCTCATTTTAGCAGTTGACCAAGTGTGTGTGTGTGTTAGCCTTGTTCTACATGGTCCCAAGGGCTAACGAAGGGTTTAATGGGATTCTGGAGTGTTTTGGCCTAGTCATTTCCAGTTTGGGCCAAAATGAAGTTGAATTAGTCAATTTCAGGCATACTTACTATTTTTAGTAAGTCGGCAGGACACAGTGCAGGTCAATTTTGGTGATTGGATTTGATACTCCTCGGTGAGAGCTTTCCGATGAGCTATCACTCGCATTATTTGGAGTCCGATTGCTAATACATTTTAATGCCTGAAGTTTTATTAAAGTAACGTCTAATTTAATTGTAAAATATTAAAGTGTTACTTTAATATTTATTTTATGGGGATGTGTACCCAAGGGAGACATAAGGGGTATTTTAATATATGTTTTATATATTACAAATTTTTTATCCCACATTACCCATATGAGTTGAGCGGACCCTTGGAAATAGAATAAAAGGAAGCATTTGTGGCTTCATTAGACAGGTTGAATATGAGAAGAAATTGGTGTGTGAGTTGCAGCTCCGTTCTTGGCATTTGAAGACATGTATCCTCTCTTGTAACATTCTAGACGTCATTCCCTTGGGATTTGGCCTTTGGAATTCTTTGTTATCGGCTTCATTATCAGGCAGTTTAGTTGCATTTTCGGCTACAGGCAGATTTGGTATTTTGCTCATATCTTCTTCACTACTTGTTCGACGCTTATGCCGCTTTGAAGGAATGATATTACCAAAGTAGTGGACTGATTGAAGGACAAAGTACTGTAGCAGCAAGTTCGAAAGCATGGGCTGGAGTATTATGTCAATAATGCTGAAGTAATTAGTGAGTTGATAAATCTGCCATGTATTTGGTTTTATGAATTCTGAAAATAACATTTTATTGGCAGCAGTTCATTTCCACTTTGCATATTATAGTAGTTTCTTTCTTGTTTATGTTGTATGATACCAATTCCATTCACAAAACACAACAAACAAATAAATATTTGATTTCTGGAGTTATAAGGGGTTTAAAACATTAAACGGAGAAATAAGAGGTTGATTGCAAACTGTTTGACATAATTCCTTTCAGCAATTTGGTTTAGTTTTTGGGACATTCAGGGGTGCCCATTTCAGTGGTATCAGAGCTATAAGTCCTACCATCCTATGGAAGTCTTATAGAGAATTTGGAACAGCCGGATAGAGGGAAAAGTGTTTGACGAAATGTCAAAACACTAAAATCATAAATAAATAAATAAACACAGGCTAAGCATTTATGTTTGAGCATGCGACAAGGGCCTTATAATTTCCGTGATACCAAAGCAAGACAAAATAGGATTTCAGACTTGCAAAGCAAATAGTCTAATACATCCGTGCAGGTGGACATTGAATCCAGCCATACAGACACAAAGGAATTATTCTTTGATCAGGACAACAATATGGGTGATCGAGATGACAGGAATACAGAATTAGGCGGAGGCGGGAATGCCGGTCCAGATCAGGGGGAGGTAATGCTCAGACAGTTACTGGATACATTAGAGCAAGGGCAGCATATGCAGCAGGAGCAGAATAGGCAAATGGACATGATGTTGCAACTCATGGCTAGACAGATGGGTGTCAATATTAATCCAAGTGATGCCAACAACAGAAACAATGACAATGAGGGAAACAATAACAATGGGGGAAACAATAACCATGGAGGCCAAGGCAACAACAATGGTCCTCAGAATAACATTAATGGTAATAATGGACACGGCAACAATGGGAATGAGGCTGATAACTTTAGACATGTTGCACGCCTAGCGCGGACTATGAGCTCGAGACCTCTTCTACCCACTTTCCCACCCAGAAATCCGGTTCAACCAGTAAACGAAACGCAGATTACCGAGTTACAGGATCAGTTCAGGAGGGACTGGGAGGCTAGTGGACCGGAGTTTCAGGCGGATATTTCCCTCAGAGATTATATGGACTTGAGGATGAGACACATGCCTAGAGCAGGAGGGAGGAATCAAAACTTTGAGCTGAGAAAAAGAGTTGGAAAACTTTCTTTACCTTATTATGATGCTTCAAGGAAGATGACTGCACGAGCTTGGGTGCAGAAGGTAGATACATACTTGCAGCTAAATCCTATGCCTGAGGAGGAGGCTATCAAGTATGCGGCTATGCACTTGGATGGCGTTGCACATGAATGGTGGCATCATGGCATGGTAACTTTGGGGCATAATCAGATTACATCCTATGAGGAATTCACCGAAACATTGATTGAGAGATTTGACACTAGGGATCCCGAGTTACATTTCAAGGAACTAGCACAATTAAAACAGTCAGGTTCTGTGGATGCTTACATTGCCGAGTTTCAGCGCTTGTCTGTACTTGTTACTGATATCTCTCCTAGGAGATTGGTGGTGTTATTTTGTGATGGTCTTGCTGATCCATTACGAGGTTGGGTGAAGGGACATGATCCACTCACCTTAGCTGAAGCAACTAAAAAGGCACGAGATTTAGCCCCTTCAGTATACAAAGGAAAAAACCATACAACAGATTCTTCCTACCGCAAGGACAAAGACAAAAAACCGTTTCAGAAAGAGTATAGCAAACCCAAAGAAGGATCAAAAAGACTAGACAATGAAACCTTGAATGAACTTCGAAAGAAGCTGTGCTTCCATTGTAGAGAGCCTTGGGACTTATCTCATAGATGTTCTCTCAAGGCTAAGGCAAATCAAATGGAGTATTTTTCAGCAGAAGATTCAGAGTCGGAGAGGGAGGATTAACACTCCGATTCAAATGAGGGTAACACTATAGAGGAGAGCAACATTCCTAAGGATGATAGATCGTTGGCACGCTTGACAGGGGCCCAAAAGGCAATCACATTTAAGGTCAGGGGTACTATCCAGGGGCAGAAAGTGATATCTCTTATTGACACTAGGGCTACACATAACTTCATAGATGCACAGTTGGTAGCCAGGAGAGGGTTACAGACAGAGGAGCATGATGGGTTTAGAGTCATGGTGGCTAATGGTGATAAATTATTATGCACTCGGAAGATATCTAATCTTCACATCAGATTTGGAGATGGCTACGAGTTGAAGGATGAGTTCTATGTTGTGGACATGGGAGATTATGATGTCATCCTCAGCATGACATGTATGGCTTCACTAGTGGAGTTCACACTCAACCTAGCGAAATTGGAGATGAGATTCCAGCATGAGGGCAAAATTGTGGTACTTAGAGGACTTTCGGATGGAGGTTGCAGAGTAGTGTCCTTGAGGAGAATGCAGAGACTTTTTCGTCATGATGACATAGAGTGGGCGGCAGAGTGTTACATTATGCCAACTTCACCAGAGCCACAAGAAAAGAGTCATCCACCAGATATCCAGAAAATACTTGATAGACATGCTAAAGTATTTAGCGATATTCCTCATGGGGTTCCTCCTAACAGAGGGATGGAACATGTTATTGAGCTCGAGGAGGGAGCCAAACCAGTTATGATTACTCCCTATCGTCATCCTAAGAAACACAAGGATGAGATAGAGAAGACGATTAAGGATTTGTTGGCGATGGGGCATATCAGGCCCAGTAAGAGCCCCTTTGCTTCAGCAGTAGTATTGGTAAAGAAGAAGGATGGGACGATGCGCATGTGCATCGATTACAGGGCACTGAATAAGAAAACAATTAAAAACAGGTATCCCATTCCTAGGACTGATGAGCTGATTGATGAGTTGCATGGGGCATGCTTCTTCACCAAAATTGATTTGCGATCCAAATACCATCAAATCAGGATGAGAGCAAAGGACATTGAGAAAACAGCCTTCCGATGTCACTATGGCCACTTTCAGTTCATGGTTATGCCATTTGGTCTAACCAATGCACCTGCTACATTTCAAAGTTGTATGAACCAGGTATTCAGGAAGCAGCTGAGGAGATTTGTCTTGATCTTCTTTGATGACATCTTGGTCTTTAGTAAGACCTAGGAGGAGCACTTACATCATCTGGAGGAGGTGTTATCTATTCTGGAGAGAGAGTCATTGTATGCCAAGGAATCTAAATGTGAGTTTGGCATGACTGAGCTTCTTTACCTTGGGCATATCATTAGTGCAAATGGCGTTCGAGTTGATCCCAAAAAGATTAGAGCTATTGTAGAGTGGCCTACTCCCACAAACCTTATACAGCTTAAGGGATTCTTTGATTTATGTGGTTTTTATAAGAGGTTTGTTAAGGGATTCTCACAGATTGCTACACCCTTGACAAATCTTACCAGGAAAGGAGCCTTCGTGTGGACACGGGCAGCACAAAGGTGTTTTGAGCATTTCAAGCAGGTAATGTCTTCATGTCCAGTTCTAGCTCTACCGGATTTCACGAAGCCTTTTGAGCTTCATTGTGATGCATCAGGTGATGGGATTGGAGCAATATTGATGTAGGAGAAGCATCCCATTGCATTCGAGAGTAGGAAGCTCCAGGGAGTTGAGAAGAGTTATTCTGTCTATGAACGGGAGATGTTGGCCATAATGCATGCATTGGCCAAATTTCGATCATATTTGGTAGGTGGACGTTTTGTGATCAAGACTGATCACAACAGTATTAAATACTTCATGAGCCAGCGTGATCTTAATGACCGGCAACAAAAATAGGTAACTAAAATGCAGGCTTATGACTTTGACATAGAGTTTGTCAAAGGTAAGAAAAATGTGGTGGCTGATGCCTTATCTCGGAGACCTCACTTATGTGCTATGGCAGAGATTTCAAGAGATTGGAGAGATCGGATTATAGCAGAGTATGTCGGAGATGCTTGGGCTTCTGGATTGATTTCAGGTACCATACAAGATGATCACTATGAGGTGATAGATGGATTGATCAGAGTTCAGGACAGGGTTTATTTGATTCCGTCATCACATTTGAGAGAGGCGATACTTAAGGCATTTCATGATGCACCCACAGCTGGACATCCGGGGGTCTTCAAGACCTACAGGAAGATCCGAGAGCGGTTTTCATGGAAAGGGCTCAAGGATGATGTTCAGAGGTATGTCAGGGAATGTGTGGTTTGTCAACAGAATAAGGGAGAGCACACAGTTCCTGCAGGTTTATTACAGCCCTTGCCCATTCCTGATAGGAAATGGGAAAGTAATTCGATGGACTTCATCATTGGTTTACCACGAGTGCAGGGAAGGGATTGCGTCTATGTGGTGGTGGACTGCTTGACAAAGTTTGCTCACTTCATTGCTATTCCGTCCACTTACATAGCAGCACAAGTGACAGATCTTTTCTTTAGAGAAATATTCAGGTTACATGGGTTGCCCAGATTCATTGTCAGCGACCGAGATGGTAAGTTTATGAGTGTTTTTTGGCAAGAGTTGTTTAGGTTGTGTGGTACAAATCTTACACCTAGCACTAGTTATCATCCGCAAACAGATGGACAAACAGAGATTGTGAATAAATTGGTGGAAGGATATTTGAGGAACTATGTAACTGCACAACAAAAGGCTTGGATCATATGGTTGCATATGGGAGAGTATTGTTATAACACCACTTATCATATGTCCATCAAGATGACTCCTTTCATGGCACTCTATGGTTATGAAGCACCTAGCTTCATGGATTTAGTTTTAGGGAACAGTAGAGTGCCCAAAGCCAAAAACTTATTGCAGGATAGTCAGGACATCCTGAAAGTGCTCAAAGAGAATATACAACAGGCCTAGAATCAACAGAAATTGTATGCTGATCAGCACCGAATAGAGCGTAGCTTCGAGGTAGGGAATATGGTTTACTTGAGGCTACAACCATATAGACAGTCATCACTCAAGAAGAGCGGAGCTGAAAAGTTGAAACCTAGATTTTATGGTCCCCACAGAGTGATTCGCAAAGTGGGCAAAGTCGCCTATGAGCTTGAGCTTCCAGAGGGCAACCGAGTGCACAATGTGTTTCATGTGTCTAGGCTTAAGAAAGCCATTGGTCAGAGTGTAGTGCCTTCTGCAGATTTACCCCCTTTGGATGAGGAGGGGAAGCTTGTGTGGACACCAAAGAGAGGAAGCTTAGAAATAGGATAGTGAAGGAGTATTTGGTTAGATGGAAAGACCTGTCGGAGGAAGATTCTACACGGGAGAGTGAGCAGGTTATTCAGCAGGCTGGACTGAGATTGCTTGAGGACAAGTAATTTCAAGGGGAGCGGACTGTAATGTCCCCATTTTAGCAATTGACCAAGTGTGTGTGCGTTAGCCTTGTTCTACATGGTCCCGAGGGCTAACGAAGGGTTTAATGGGATCCTAGAGTGTTTTGGCCTAGTCATTTCCAGTTTGGGCCAAAACGAAGTTGAGTTACTCAGTTTTAGGCATACTTACTATTTTTAGTAAGTCAGCAGGACAGTGCAGGGCAATTTTGGTGATTGGATTTGATACTCCTCGGTGAGAGCTTTCCGATGAACTATCATTCGCATTATTCGAAGTCCGACTGCTAATACATTTTAATGCCTGAAGTTTTATTAAAGTAACGTCTAATTTAATTGTAAAATATTAAAGTGTTACTTTAATATTTATTTTATGGAGATGTGTACCCAAGGGAGACATAAGGGGTATTTTAATATATGTTTTATATATTACACATTTTTTATCCCACATTGCCCATATGAGTTGAGCGGACCCTTGGAAATAGAATAAAAGGAAGCATTTGTGGCTTCATTAGACAGGTTGAATATGAGAAAAAATTGGTGTGTGAGTTGCAGCTCCGTTCTTGGCATTTGAGGACGTTTATCCTCTCTTGTAACATTCTAGACGTCATTCCCTTGGGGTTTGGCCTTTGGAATTCTTTGTTATCAGCTTCATTATCAGGCAATTTAGTTGCATTTCCGGCTACAGGCAGATTTGGTATTTTGCTCATATCTTCTTCACTACTTGTCCGACGCTTACGCCGCTTTGAGGGAATGATATTACCAAAGTAGTGGACTGATTGAAGGACAAAGTACTGTAGCAGCAAGTTCGAAAGCATGGGCTGGAGTATTATGTCAATAATGCTGAAGTAATTAGTGAGTTGATAAATCTGCCATGTATTTGGTTTTATGAATTCTGAAAATAACATTTTATTGGCAGCAGTTCATTTCCACTTTGCATATTATAGTAGTTTCTTTCTTGTTTATGTTGTATGATACCAATTTCATGCACAAAACACAACAAACAAATAAACATTTGATTTCTAGAGTTATAAGGGGTTTAAAACATTAAATGGAGAAATAAGAGGTTAAATGCAAACTGTTTGACATAATTCCTTTCAGCAATTTGGTTTAGTTTTTGGGACATTCAAGGGTGCCCATTTCACAATAGATGGAGACCAAGGATGAGAACTGCGATGATGAGTGGATTCCTACTGAGGGTGAGAAACCCCCAATACTTCTTCTAACCCTAAGACCGTGTCTCCTACTACTCAAGAGCCTCCTAGTCAGCTTGGTAAGAAAATTGCTTCCCTTAACCACAGTGAGAATTTAGATCAAAATAGGGATACTGGTAGTGATATTACAAACAATGAGAAGGTCTTGATCCTTATGGACTATGAGTGTTATGTGGATCATGATGTGCCGATATCTTCGGGTAACAAGGAGGGAATGGAAAAAATCAAGGTTATGCAAGGTGAGAGAAAGAGCCCTATGTTGGAGGAGGTGAATTAGGAAAATAACACCAGCAACTTCCCTCTCATGAAGACCGTGAACCCAGAAGAACATAATGTCAGGTCGCTGGTGGAAGATCTACAAGATAAGGCTAAACCGACATAGGGAGTGCTGCAAATGGCTAAGGCTATGACCATTTATTCCTTCCGTTTGGAAAAATGGACCTTCCAAGAGATTAAGTCTTTGCATTTGAAATATAGGTGAATAATGATGAGGGTGGACTTGAGAAGGTGAATGATTTGTTGGAGAGAATGGGGAACATGGAAAGTAATATGAAGAACCCCATCCATAAGAGCCATGAGATTTTGGGCTCCTCAGTTGACAGTTTCAACAAAATGATTTGCAAGCTAGAAGTTGGTTCTAGTTCTCCACTAATCCTGGATGTGGATGTAGGCAAGTGTGGTTGGGCAAGGTTCTGACCCAGAGAAAAGGACTAGGGTTATGATGAAGAAGATGGTCATTGAACCTTCTTTGGACCTCCTTGATATCAAAACCTTTGTGCATAACCTGTCAGTTCTCAAGGAGGATATGGCAGCTTGTATTAAGGAGCTGCTTTGAGTCTCTAATTTTTCTGTGGGTTGCTAGTTCCTGGGTCTGGGCTTAGGTTTTTGGCGGGTTGGTTTTGCTCGTTTTTGGCTCTGTTGGCTTTGCTCGTTCACAGCATAGTTCCGTTTTGGGTTTGCGTATGAAAAATCTTTATGTAACTTTATGTAATGGGGTTTCGGATCCCCTCAAAAACCTATTTTTGCTATTAATCAAAAACAATAGAGACCACTAACCTTGAAAGACTCCCAATGTTTAAAAATGTAGAAAATCCTACTACCATTGTGGTTATCGAGAAATCTCCAACAACCGCTCCTCTAGCCATGCATCTCTGACAAAAACTTTCATCCATTTTATTTCTTGTCAACACTAGATCAAAATCCTTACCCCTATGCATGACCATCGATTTCTACTTTTCCTCATTCTTTTCTTCCACATTGTCATTGGAGAAGATTTTATGCATTCCAATTTTGGAAAAAAGAGGTGCCTGGAAGAACCACATGGGTATCATAATTTGGCCTTTTCCATATATATACAACTTATATATGTAATTTTAAGTTTATATATATATATAAACACACACACAGATATAATGGCTCATAATATTAATATATAACTAAATCATAAGACCAGTAGTATAACAGCATAATAAATTTCAATAAAGTATTATAACAGTAGTCTCGAATACCAAAAATACATTATCTATTAATATCCAAAAGTCTCAAACATGTATTGAGGAGTCTAAAACATCAAAATATAACAATTTATGAAACTATTTGGCTATCAATATCCAAAGACTTGAAACAATCAGAATCACTATCCCCCTTTGGCATATGTGGTCATCCATGTTGAATTTCATGGAGGATCGCTACAAATGTACTAATATTGCCTTCTTGGTATATATGTTCCCAAGGCAGCTTTCTCTCTTATATATAATGAATATAAGCCACGAAGAGACATGTCTCTTCAAGCGACATGTTTATTCGTTAATTAAATAATTAATAATTATATTATTAAGTTTATTTGATTAAAGCTACGAAACATCAACACTCCCTCTTAGCTAGGGAGAATAAACACATGACCATATATTACCTAAATGTAACATAAAGATATTGGGAGTAATGGCCTCTTGAATGTTGAGTTGGCAATATGGTAAGATAGATGTCTTGAGAGTTGTCATTTATGGCAACATATATTCAACATTTCATTTATGCATTTAGTGTTAGAAAATTGTCTAAGTGTTAGACAATTTGCAGCAACACAGAGACAGATGTAATGTGTACGGACGACTCATTGAGAGTTAGCTTATGCGCAGTTGAGGAAAGCTCTATGACAGTATCATGATGACATGTACCAGTGCGCAAATGTGTACAGATAGTACAGTGCAAGTTGTGATTGAATTACCAATATGGGTATTTAACAGAGCATAGCAAAGAACTGAGTTGTACGACTTAAGGAATTATTCTAGTGACAAAATAATTACAAGTCATGATGAGCCGACTTTGTGGATGATAATCCATAAGTTATTTTTTATTATGTCAAGCATGTGAAGACATGAAGGCCAACTGAGCAGAGATTTACTAATTTGCGAAGTATAAGTAGAGATCTTATCTTGCGCAGATAAGTGTGTGCGACACATGTGATAGAAGCAATTGTAATGTGATATGCGAGCCTTTTGTGATGCGAGATCTGATGTATGATCAGAGAAAGTGCAAATTACAGCAGTTAGAAAGTATTGTATATATATCTACTCTTGTGAAGAACTTTATTGTATAAATGCATGTAGGGCATTGGGCTCTTCTTGCATACATTGTATTTGATCTACCAACTCCTAGCTGGGTTGAAGCAACTCCTAACATGGTTGAGGCTTCTAACAAGGCCTAGTCCTCTAACAAGGACTCGAGACACTATATGTACTTCATAGACTCCTAATAGGATCAATATCCTTAATAGGATTCTTTTGTTTAGCGGATAATCTAGTGGGTATCATCCCCACTGAGGTTTTCCCTTGGCCAGGGTTTCTCTAGTTAACAAATAATGGTGTTATGAGTTCTCTATTTACTGTTCAGCATTGTTGGTTTACTTTCATATGCATGTTATAAAGTAATTAACAATATTTAGTTGTGGGCAAAAGTTTGTAGAATATTGATTCACACCCCCCACCTCTTAATATTATCTATTTCTAACAATTGGTATCAAAGCCCAGATACTCTAAAGAAGTTTAACAGCTTGAGTAAGAGCCCTATGAATATGGAACAGTTAAAGAAAAACCTTGAAAAAGCTCTTGAACAGATTGACCTTCTTATAGAAGAAACAAATAACCTGAAAGATAGGCATGAAGATGCAAAAGGCTACATTGGCAAATTGAAAGATAAGATTGATAATCTGAAATCTAGCAAAGGAATCAATTGTGCAGACTGGTGACAATGATGAAGTAGGAGATCTCAAGAAAGAAAATGAGATTTTGAAACATGAATTGAAAATTGTTGAACTTAAGTTGAGTCTTAAGAAAGATGGTAGTAAGAGTGAACCTGATCTGAAAACTGAGAATGCAGACCTTAGATCCCAGTTGAGTCAAGTAACATCTGAATTAGATTCTATCAAGATTGAGCATGCAGATTTAGAAAAGTACAATATCATTGTTAAAGGAGAGTTGACACAAGCTAAGCAACAGTTAGAGAAACTTTATTCCAATAGTGAGAAGATTGATGAACAGATATTTCACCAGAGAACTTATGATAAGACAAGACTTGGATATCTTATTGGAGAGAAATCAGCCAAGAAAGTTGAAATCAGAAGAGAAACAAATCAAGTTATTGAATCCCCTAAAGAATCTGATCTGAGTAAGGTAAAATCAACCACAACTAGTAAAGTATCGAAATAAATTGAATTAGTTGATTTGTCAGCGAAACATGATGAACTTAAGAAAACAGACCAAGTTGATAAACCTAAGCAAGATGAACCACCCAAGAAAGTAAGACATGAGTTCAGAGCTAGATGTTTCATATGCAACGAAGTTGGTCATATGAAAAGAGACTGCACAGGTAAGTCTTTTAAACCTATCACTAATTTATATTGTTATAATTGTTATGGTTATGGACATAAAGTAGTAGATTGTAAGAAACCTAAGTTTGATGGTAATAATACAAATAGTAGAATATTTAGGAACACTAACCCTGCAAGTAATGAAAGAGGGAGATCATAGAGCAGATCCAATGATGGAGAGAGACCTAATGGAGAGAAGAACTAGTTTGTGTGTTACAAGTGTAACAAACCTGGACACATTGCAAGAAATTGCAGAGCACCTAAAAGTCGGAATGGAACCAATCAGAGAAGAAATGCACCTGTATGTCAATTATGTAATAACTTCGGACACACAGCAAGATACTGCAGAATGGACAGAAGAAACTTCAATAGGAATCATAACTACAAAAGGAACAACAACAGAAATAACAAAAGGAATGGTAATGGCAGTGATAACAGTCAGAAGGAAGCAATCAAGGAACCTGTTAAGAAGCATTTGTGAAAGCTAAGGATCCAAAAAGCTCTAATACAATTTTGGAGGAATAGTATTTCGATGCACTTGATGAGACATTGAAGTCAGCAATTGTTTGTGACTCATCCTACCTGAATTAAGCAATTTCAAAAGAGGTAGAGAATCAGTTGGTCATAATTGATGTTAGAGAGCGAGTTGGAAGTTGCGCAGTTAACAGAAGGTAGAGGACATAGAGAGGAAGCTATGGTCAAGTGCGCAAGTCTAGATATGATCGTAGTAAGCGGGAATTCAAAAAACAACTTTACTGGTTAACAAAGACAGTATTTGAATTTGTGGTAGATACGCATTTAATTTGCAGTTCGATTTGAAATGATTTAAGCATCGCGAACAAGATAGTGTGTACCATTTGTTCATGCAAAGTGTCTTAGGCGAATTGAAGAGTGATTTGACAGTGACTTGAAGTGCGAAAAGAAGTTCTTGAAGCGCAAAGTTGCAAAAGCCCTAAACACGATTTTAAGGTATTTTATGAAGCTAAAACTAAGTTTTTTAGTGCATACAGTTGAATTTCAATGGCTAGTCAGACCATTTATGATGTGAGTGAAAGGCCATGGTATGTATTCAAGAAACATCTATTTGTTTCGCTTATGGATGACCCATTAGGAGCATTTTTGCAAGTTCCGAAGAATGTGCTTCATGTTGAAGACGTCAGAAGCTATATACATTGTAAAATTGAGAGCACAGGTGATGAAGATATACACAAGGACTTAGGGACTATGTGTAACAGTGACCTCTCCTTGAAGTCCGAGTATGCATACCTAAGCGATTGAATTTAGTAAAGTATATGTTTTATATGGAGTTTGACAACAACGATTGGACCCAAATCATTCTAAGTAGGGTACATGATGATATGTTCTAGTTAGGTGATGCGGAAGTTGAAATTGATAATGACCTAATTAAAGAGATCAAATTTCTACACAATCAAATCCAAAAGCAAATATATTAATGACCTAATTCACAAGGTCACAGGATTGAGTAAAGAGGGATGCAATCCCGTAAACGAGAAGAATGCAAGCAAGATGGTTGAAACAAACCTAAATACAAGATTTGATTGAAGGAACATGAAGGTAGACTCAATTTAGGACAAAGGAGTTAAATTATTGAGCAAGATATTAGGGTACAAGATTAACCATGGTTCAAGGGTTAAATCAAAATCTGTTGGATTCTTACATGCAACTTATGTAATGACATTTCAAGGAAGAAAAGTAAATTTGTGTGACATTATCAAATTACAATAGTTAAGATAACATTGCAAAATTGAAGAAGACCAAGAGCGCAGTCTTCAGATTTGAGTTCTTACTGACTCATTTATTCTTTTATGCAACAAGGAAGTTCCCAAGCATGACAAATTGGAATAGCAATGAGTGCACAATGAAATTGGTGACTCAATGCTACATATCAATGTTGGAAAATGTCAGAGACGGTGACATTGATAAAATGATGAAGAGTCTCCAAACTGAAATGAAACAGAGGTACAGAATACCGCCCTCCATGGTAGAGAAGTACAAGAATGATATATGCTTCACGGTGGAGACAGACAACATATGCATGGAAGTTGTGGAACCAAGGGTTAAGTTCATGGAGCCCATGGGATATGAGATGAGCGTAGAACTTATTGAAGGATATGCGCAGATCATACTTCAATCAGAGGACATTGAGTGCCCTAGATGGGGAACCTATGATGAGAAGATAAGAATAGTTCATTCTGAACTACACAACAAGGAAAGCAAGAAGAAAGTAGAAAAGGTAATTGATTCCATCCTTAAGGAATTAGGTATGACCCATGAAGAGTTCAATGAGGTGAAATGAATTGCACTAGAGATGAAGACAAGTGGGCACTCTAAAGTGATAACAGCAACTCCTATTGCAGTTGTAAGACCTTCAGAAGGTGTAACCATTACACAACCATGTGCGCAAGCCCCCATTGTGCCATATGCAGCAGATGTGCAAGTGCAACCAGCAAGGACAAGGAGTGATCAGCCTAGGAGGCAATCAGAGGTGGAAACACCTATTGTGCAGAGGAAATTAGAAAGACTAGTGAAGGCTAAGCAAGAACCTGTACCATCATCCAAGAAAAGAGTCAAGCAGACCACCAGTGAACCAAGAAAGTGGAGAAAGACACTGCAAATCAGTGAATCTAAAGAATATGAGGATAAAACTGAAGATAGACCAGTGGAGCAAGCAGTGCAAGCAAGCAAAACTCCAGTTGGAAAGAAAGCATGGAAGCCAAAGGTAGAAAACCTTAACATGCAAATTATCAATGATGACAATTTGTACAGTTGAACAAGTATTATAGTTTGTACAATAATATGGATAGAAGGCAGTTAGAGAATGCCATAGTAAGGAACACAATGCTACGAAATAAGAGGTTTGACAATCTACGAGGTAAGATACCAGAAGATCTACTTAATAGGTTGTTAAACAAAAACAAAAGTGTTAGAAGAAGACAGCAACTTGACAATAACTATGATAAACAAGTTGTGTGAGACTGACTCCAAGGACTCAAATAGAATTTTGAAGGGCATTGAGCGAGGAACAAAAGAAAATCAATTCTTCTGATGGGAGGCAACTATGAGGATGTTAGGAAGGAAACAGAGGAGGCAATTGTAAAATTCATGACCACAATGCCAGAGGTAAGTGTGCAGTCCAAAGCTGAAAGCCCAATGTATGTACAAGCCACTACACCTTCTAGTGATGAGGAAGAAGTAGAGGAGACACAGCAGGCACTTTCTATTAGGATAAAACCATGGACAGAAATAACAATTACATGCAAATATAACCAATAACAGAAAATTATAGATCGCACAAAAGAGAATACAAGACACCAAGATTTAACATGGTTCACCCAATCCCTAGGCTACGTCCACCAAACAGCAAGTCCAATACTATTACAATCCAGTGATTACAACTTGATTACAATCCATAATCCCTTACAGCTCAATACCACCGCAAGAAGAAATTTTCGCATCACACCTTATGAAAAAATCCCTAACCCTAAGCCCTTTTATACAAGTATTTTGTCGCTTTAGGGTTAAAATTAGTTACAACATGTCGAACATAAAATGCCAATAAAGTAGCCCTGAAAAAGTTATGGTGTATGTACAGTACTTCCCTGATCAGTCACCACAATCTAACACTTTCACCCCACACATTGTTATGGGTATTGAATCCATGCAAGTGGATAGTACTTACATAACTATGGATGCAAAGGGGAATCGTTTTGCAGGATTTACCCAATCCATTGTTGGCAATATCACAGCATATACCAGCTCTGATGATGATGATGAAGAGGAAAAGAAGAAAGAGGTTGCGGAAAAGAGAAAAGAAGTGAGAGAAGAAGAAAAGAGGAAGGAGGAGAAGAAAAAGCTAGAAGAAGAAGAAGGAAAGAAAAGAAAACAAGAGGAAGAGGTAAGATAGAAGATAGAAAATGAAGAGCAAAGGAAGAAAGCCAAAGAAGCAGCTGAGAAATTGAAAGAAGAAAAGAAGAAGGCCAAGGAAGAAAAGAAGATTGCAATTGCATGCACTCCAGTTGTAACTCCTATGGTAGTAGCAGCAGCAGTAGTGGCATCTAATGATGACGATGATCAGATGGGATTGATAAGCTCATTGAGCAAATTATTTGAGAGGAATAAATCAGTATTTGAGAGGAATAAATTAGTAAAGTCTTTGGAGAAGACACTGACTGAAGTCTTGGATAGAATGCAAAAGACAGTTACCACAACTATAGCCTTTCCAGACTTGCAGGCAAAGGCCAAGGAACTGGTGAAGACCTTTGATGAGGAATTCACAACTTTAGTTGAGGTAGCGTCAGCACAAGCTCAAGCCAAGCATGATGCATCACTGTTTCATATAGTATGCACAAATGTCAGAAATGATCTAAAAACTTTAGATGTGTGCATCAAAGATTTGAGGAAGAGCACAGATGAAGGCAAGAAATTGTATGGGTAGTGGTCAATGTCATACAATTACCTGTCAGAATTTGACAATAAGATCAAAGGCCAAATGACTAAACTTCAAATACTCACTACAAGATTGCAGCAACCAAAGGCCAGAATTGAAGATTTTGTAACTGAGATGGAGAAGATTCACAATGCTATCAAAGGCATTGAGTTTGACAAGGAAAAGGTATTAAGGGGATTCTTTGTCCTCGGAGAATACTTATCACCCAAAGTTGTCATTTTGTAGAAGCAATTGGAGGAGTGTCTTGCAACGAAGACATCCTATCATAAATTTGCCTATACTGACTTGAGCGCAGTGGAAGTGGCATCTTATGCACTTTGTGCACTCATCAGTATATCTGATACGCTCAAAGAAAATTAGAGGGACTTTGACACGCTGAAACATGATTTTGCAGATTGCATATCCAAAACATCCAACTAATTAACAAAAGGCAACACAATGTTTGTGGATACAGTTTTGACACCTTTGTCATTGATGTCAAAGGGGGGTAAAATGTAAGGAAAATTGTATGTATGTATGTACTAAGGAGGATAAGTGATATATGTAAGGGGAAGTACACTTACGTATCAATGTAAGGAGTAAAAAGGAATGTAATGATCCATCAAAACATGGATAAAATTGTTATGTTTTGAAGGCAATTTTGTGTAGTTACTTTAATTGTTTTTTATTATGTATGACATCATTTTGGGACTTAGCCAATTTTCCCAAATGTTGCCATCAATGCCAAAGGGGGAGATTGTCAGCAATATGGCCAGATAGATGACTTGAGAGTTGTCATTTATGGCAACACATATTTAACATTTCATTTATGCATTTAGAGTTAGAAAATTGTCTAAGTGTTAGACAATTTGAGAAAATTGTCTAAGTGTTAGACAGTTTGCAATAGCACAGAGACAGATGTAATGTGTACGAATGACTCATTGAGAGTTAGCTTATGCATAATTGAGGAAAGCTCTATAATAGTATCATGATGATGTCTGTCAATGCCTAGATGTGTACGGACAGCATGGCGCAAGTTATGATTGAAATACTAGTACAGGTATTTGACAGAGCATAGTAGAGAACTGAGTTGTACGACTTAAGGAATTATTTTGGTGACAAAATAATTACTAAGTCATGATGAGCCGACTTTGTGGTTGATAATTCATAAGTTATTTTATATTATGTCAAGCGTGTGAAGACGTGAAGGCCGACTGAGCAAATATTTACTAATTTGCGAAGTATAAGTAGAGATCTTATCTTGTGCAAATAAGTGTGTGCGACACATGTGATAGAAGCAATTGTAATGTGATATGCGAGCCTTTTGTGATGCGAGATCTAATGTATGATCAGAGAAGGTGCGAATTACAGCAGTTAGAAAGTATTGTATGTATATCTACTCTTGTGAAGAGCTTTATTGTATAAATACATGTTAGGGCAGTGGGCTCTTCTTGCATACATTGTATTTGATCTACCAACTCCTAACAGGGTTGAAGCAACTCCTAACAAGGTTGAAGCTTCTAACAAGGCCTAGTCCTCTAACAAGGACTCGAGATATTATATGTACTTCATAGACTCCTAACAAGGTCAATATCGTTAACAAGATTCTTTTGTTTAGTGGATCATCTAGTGGGTATCATCCCCACTGGGGTTTTCCCTTGGCTAGAGTTTCCCTGGTTAACAAATAATGGTGTTATAAGTTCTCTATGTGCATGGTTATATTTGTTGTTCAGCATTGTTGAATTAACTTTCATATGCATGTTATAAAGTAATTAACAATATTCAATTGTAGGCAAAAGTTTGTAGAATACTAATTCAGCCCCCCCCACCCTCTCAGTATTATTATCTATTTCTAACACTATCAATATCCAAAGACTTGAAACAATCAGAATCACTATCCCCCTTTGGCATATGTGGTCATCCATGTTGAATTTCATGGAGGATCGTTACAAATGTACTAATATTGCCTTCTTGGTATATATGTTCCCAAGGCAGCTTTCTCTCTTATATATAATGAATATAAGCAATGAAGAGACATTTTTACTCGTTAATTAAATAATTAATAATAACAATTTTGATTATATATAATTATACATATTATTAAGTTTATCTGATTAAAGCTACGAAACATCAACACTCCCTCTTAACTAGGGAGAATAAACACATGACCATATATTACCTCAATGTAACATAAAGATATTGGGAGTAATGGCCTCCTGAATGTGAACTCATTTGACCTTCACCACGTACTCTTTGAGCAATGGCCTCCTGAATGTTGAGTTGCAAGAGATTCACCAAGTATTGTGAGTAGTGGCCTCCTAAATATCAACTCAATTGATATTCACCAAGTACTCTGTGTAATGATCTCTTGAACATCAATTTGCATAACATTCACCATGTACTCAAAATGTTCATGAGGTATGTGCACACACATTCTCATAATGCTTATCATATGAAAATCCACCATGCAAAGTATAATCTATCAAAATCTGCATAGACATCGTAAGATATCCATCATAATAGAAAATTAAGTTATTGTAAGATCTTCACCTTTCAATAACTTCTACAAATACAAGTGATAATCATTTGGAAGTTGTCACTTCCTCATGATGTACACATGGGGTAGGCCCAAACTAGTGATATTCATGAATCACAGTCCTCTTGACTGCTACAATTTATTGATCACTAGAGAATCCATCTCAACATGGTCTACTCCCTCTGAATTAATACCACTAAGATCACCAAAGGTTAACTGAACCATATCCTCTATCTTCTCCCTCTATTTCAAGGTTGCCTCTAATAATATGTTAGGCTCCCTCTGAATCTCAATAAATCTCGCTTTTCCTGCAAGAACATTCTCAAAGGAAAAGATCAAGGCAAATAACTAAGTAAAAAATATTTTTTAATAATTATTTATGATAATGATTGGAGCTAATTCCATTTTGAACTCAATCTTAGGATTTTAGAAATTTAATTATATTCAATTATTTGATCATTATCTCATCACATTTGAAAATTAATTTCATTTAATTATATCACTATTCAATTCTATAACAAAATATATACTAATATTATAATTTCATATTAATATTGTATATGCCAATAATATTTCGTATTAGTAATATTCCATAATAATAATATATGAAGACAATATTTAACTTCGTTACTTTAGTATTTCTGGACATGTGGAATCTTCATTTCATAATGCCCATTCTTGTTACACTCAGACTGCTTGGCCAATCGTCGTGAAACAGAAATCCACAAATGGTCGCAAGCAAAATTTACCCACTAGATGTCAGCACTCATGTACTCTTCAAATGGCACTACATAGAATTCACCTAATGAAGACCACCTAGCGTTACAGGTTCCCAACGGAGCGTCAAGTGACTGAAGATTGTGTTTGCTTGAAAAAGTGGGGCATCCTCATCATCGTCTAACAATGATGATTCGTTCCTGCAATTTTGTTTCTTATCCTAAAAAGATTATTATTAAAGGGTGTGTTTGTTCAAATGCTTCATTTATTTCTGTCGCACACTCATAACTTCTATTCGCTTTGCCAAATCTTGATTTGGTTCCAAAACTAGCACTTGGCATTTCTAGAGATTATAATCCAGATACAGTCTTCTCTGAGCGCGATTCTGCTTGCCCTACAAAATCAAGGCCTTGACAAAAAAGGAACGATACCTCTTTGATTAAAAACAGATGGTTTTTCATAACCATAAGCATAGATTCCTCTCAAGAGATTCTCTCGAACATCCATGGACTCAAAAGTATCGATCCATGGACTCAAAAGCATCATGAACTTCATCACAAGAAGAGAAAAGTTACGCACCTTCACCCTCAAGGATGTTGTATGTAATTTCTGCATTAGTGTTCCCTCCAGCTTGATCAATGCCCACCACACTTCTGCTGCATATTTTCAATTTGAAATGAATCCAGACTGACAATCAAACATTAGTCTCCTTGTAGAAATGTTGACCATTGCAAAAATGGACCTTTGCACTAATATTGGACAGCGCCCTATGCAAATCATTGCCTCAGCTTGAAAAAGGTATCGACCCTCTTCTACTACGCAACATTTGCAGCCTACAACTAGGCTCTGATACCATGTTGAATTTCATGGAGGATCACTCCAAATGTACTAATATTGCCTTCTAGGTATATATGTTCCAAAGGCAGCTTTCTCTCTTATATATAATGAATATAAGCCACGAAGAGACATGTCCCTTGAAGGGACATGTCTATTCGTTAATTATATAATTAATAATAACAATTTTGATTATATATAATTTTATCTCATATATAATTATATTAATAAGTTTATTCGATTAAAGCTACCAAACATCAACAATCCAAAGGTAGTCACTATGGTCAATGCCAAGCAGTAAACATTTTCAAAACAAATATATAGTAGTCATACAAAAAAATATAATAGTGCATATTTTTTATTTCAAAACTCAAGAATGAATTTTTTCAAGCATAGTGTTGAGACTTGAACTTGGCATTACTCAAAACATTAAATAGATGTAACTTTTAATTGTGTATTTCATTGACTTCTTTATTCTCATGCATTTGATATTAGAATAGCCATTTCAATTCTCATATATTTGATTCTCATACATTTGAAATTTGAATGTATTGTTTTGATTCTCATACGAAGGTATAGAAGCAAACAAAATTAAAGGGAAAAAATTATGTTTTTCAATGCCAAGAGGTTGTTTAGGTATGAGTAACCATCCCCTAGACGTCTTCTAGTTGTTTCAGGAAGAGCTGTTTGGGCAATTTTTGGCATTTTGGAGGGTTGGGAAAGCATCGGGGCAACAGGGAGACGTCCCCTCGACATCCCCTTGTACCAAAATGGGTAGAGGACGGGGATGTCAGGTTTTGGGGTAGGGGACATGTCCCAATGTATCCTTTCCATCAAGCTTTTTCTACTCCAACATGATATGAATGCCACATTGCCTAAAATTGTAAGGCACTCATCATAATTACACAATTCACCAAACATATCCATTGTCACGTATCCCTTTGACAAAAATCCATCTCAATCATGTCAAATCTCCATATGCTACAGTTATCACTCAAGATATCATCTATTCTGTTTAAAACTTCACCCCCAATGCTACAAGCAGCACCTTCAATGGTAAGGGGTAATATGAACTCATTAAGTTGCCACTTTCTAATGAGGGAAGGATGAAACAAACCCCTCCAACTCCAACTATCAAATGCTACCCCCAAAACACAAATTGAATTCTCTATGGTCAGCAATTCCAAACATCCTGAAAAGTGAACAATCCTATCCTTTAATAGTGCATCAAGAGGAAAAAGTGTGTCATGAGTATCCACATGTTTAAACAAACATTAAGAAGGCTGTCACCAATGTGTTCCCACTCAAAAGTTAATCCTAAAGGTATAGGCCTGACTGCATGAACCTCTAGAAGTGATAGATCCCTCACATCTCCAAAGGTGATCAAAGCATTTCTGAATCACTCATGATTCTCTCTTCATGTATAAGTATGTCACTACTGGTTGGTCCACCATATGTGTGCTCAATTATCACGCCCTCAACTATGATTTGGACCTTCAACAATCTCTCTAAAAGTGGACACTCAACAAACTCCTAATGTCTATTAGGATGTTCAAACTTGTACCTTTGTTTGAGCAATTCAACATATACCTTGAAATGATTGGATATTGACTTCACTTTGCTGTCTTATCTGATATATTTGTAGGACTCCTTGACATCTTGAAAGTGTTGCCTTGCTTAGGCTGCTAGAAAGCTTATCTTCCTCACTCTTTGTGTCCATCCATCGAATTTCTCGTGTCTTCAAAATGTCCCCCTTGGTGTTAGGTCAAAATTCAATTCCTTGATGCTTGAGTCTCCAACATAATCTTCATGTCTAAATCCTTCATCATGCTTGATAATCACCTTCATACACCTAGCCAAAGCAACTCTAGATCCACCTTTAGGCATTCCTTTCAAAACCACCTTCTTCCCATTCACCTTGAAAGTGAACAACCTTTTGAAGCTTTAGGAATACTTGTCAAGAGACTCCATCCGTTGAATTACCAAAATGAAATTTGTGTCATCTAATGCTACAACATAAGTCATTGGTAACCTTGTAGTCAACAAGGGTAATGCTCAATTGGGGAACCAAACGTGTCCAAGATAATTGATGGCCACTAGCTACCCTAACATCAAATCCTTCATGTTCTATGTGGAAACCTCTCTTACCCACCAAGGGAGCACCGAGATTATGAGGGGTCACATTATCAAGCATGATAACGACTTGATGTCCTTGAGGTACACCTTACACTTGGAAAATGTTCCACTCCTCTTCCAAGGGGTGTTGACTTCTTCACGAGAGATGGCTCTTCATTTGTCTCATTGAATTCATTGTAAGTGTGGTCCTCCTTATTGTCTACTAAAACCTTGATGTAGTTAATCTTTTTTGCTAAGGTACCAATATCTTGGGGCCCACAACTACAAGTTCCTCCTTCACAAGTCTTGGCTCATCACATGATCTAATTGGCTCTTTCGAGCACATTCTTTCTGGAAAGGTTTCTTGTCATTATCCTTCTATGAAATGGATGTCTTAGATAGGGCTTGACTTTTTGAAGTAGATGAACCATGTCTCAAGCTTTCTTGATCACCTCTAGACTTCGGCCAAGGGCCTTGAACTATCCATTTAATGGATCCATCAACATGTTATCTCACCAATACTGAGAGTCTAAAATTCAGCAATGTAGCTAGTCATCGAGCGTCCATGAAGTGATTTGATCACATTCCAAGGTGATCATTTTGTAATGCCACCACTTGTGAGCAATCCCATCGAGATGTAGCATTGCGAACTTGATTGCTTCATCTTCAAGCATGGGGTTAAGTTTAAAGTATATATCTGCCTTTTGCAACCAAGAACATGTTATTGTCTTCCTCAATCAATAAAAGCACGGTAGGTTGAGCTTTCCAAGCTTATTTGATCATTACTGTAGTGCCTATTACCCCTATTGGGCAACTATCTCATCCTCAAGTTCTTGTAGTCCTTGAGGAACAAATCCAATTGCAATTCTTCATCTAGCCAATCTTGCTTAAACTCTGCCAATGAGGAAATATGATTCTCCTACTACTCAGTCCTAGGCGGAAAGGTCGGCATCATGGGCCTTGAGCTAGAAGAACACCTATGTTGGATGTGACTCCTATTAACTAAGTTATTGCCATGCTCGTGGTCTCTGTTATTAGCACCATAACGTCTCAATTCTATCAAACAACTAATTGCTTCTATTCTTCACTAGCCTCTTGCTAAATCACAAAAAATTGCCAAAACACTCAAATCTAGTTGAGCATCTCCCATTGTACCCTGTGCTTAGTGTTCTCTCCTTTAATAGATCATCTATCCTAATTCTTCCCCCGTCATGAAACCTCAACCTTTAAGGTCAGCAAGTTCAAAGCTTTGAAACCACTGAAATATCCCTAAAAGTCATTATTTTCTAGATATATTTCCAAATACATGAACAGGTGAAGCTACTAGAGGATAAGATCAAGACAGCAATTACTAAAAGCAATTTTGAAGAGCAGTACAGTTGACTAGATAGTTTAGATATCCTGATTTTAACACCTTTGATAATGTTCCTATTCTTGTTTTCCCAGAGTAATGATTTGTAAAGGGTTTGAAGTGCACAGTTGGTGACCTTGCAAAGAAGATCAGAAGGCTCATTGAAACTAAGGATACAATTGGTGTTGAATTGAAAAAGAAGAAAATGATGCTACCTGATGTTTCACTGAAGATGACATTTGATGATTGTCTCAATTTTGGTGGATGTCGTACTTGGTTTATAAAAGGTTATTTAGTATACTTGGTTGCACTCAAATCTATAATATTTTATGAATATGTTGTTCTTTGGCATACTTGGTTGTGCATGATCTATAATGGCTTTATTTTTGGAACCATTTTGTTATATATTGGACATATTATCAGTATCCTTGGTATTAATGTTGCTCTTTGAGGGCAAAAAGAGAACACCTTTGCTTTCTTGGCCTCTAAGGAATCTGCATTTTGCGTACTCTACAATAAAATGCCCTTTACCTTTTTGTCTACTTTACAATAAAACGCCCTTTACTCAAAGCTATGTATAAGCAAGTGTGGTTCTCTTCTGCTTCATTGTACTCTGTTCTAGTGGGCTTCTATAACCCATTATTATTGCATATTTCTAATGTTATAAGCATGTCATGAAAAGCTAAAAGTTGGAAAGCATGCAAATGTAAAGAGTCATATGTAATGTTCAAAGTTTAATCTCATATGGAAGATTTGAAAAGGTTAGGAGTGTGGTTTATTACAACAATAATATAGATTCTTGTTATTTTTGAATTAGATCATGTAAACATATTTTCATCAATGTTTTCGATCATATTGTATAATCTATCAACTGAAAGAGTTGTTAGAGAAGATAACAATTCAAAATGTTACATCCCAATTTTTGACCTAGCTTGAAATATAGTTGTTGAGGTTCGCATGAAGTCAATTGGCAGTTTAATTTGTTATAATCTGGCGAAATGGTAAGATAGTTAGTCGTTATGATTTCAAGTGAAGATGACATGTTAGTTGATTGTTAATCACAAATTCATGGAATTAAGATGAAGGTTAACTGTTATGATTATTAAATTTAATTACAGAGAAATTCCTTGCAAGAAACATGTCGAAGGGGTGGAAGCATTGTCAAAAAAGAACTAGGTAGGGCATCCCCATCACTGGGCAGATGAGTAGAGGATTTAGCAATCTGAAACAGGATACATCTGCGAGACTCGCATGAGTTATTTAAATAAATAATTTAATTAAAATAATTGGGTTAAAATATAAATGTATATCAAAGGGTTTTAATTTATCTTTCATATTTAAATATGTGCATATAATATAAAAATGATTCGGCACCATTATAATTTAATAATTTAATAAAATGATGTTTATATGAACCTATAAGATTATAATAATGTTCATAATTTAATAACGTTTGGATTATAACTCTATTCTTTCCATTTTATTATTCCTCGCTTTTAGCCAATTAGCACTTGGTTGGAAATCAATTTAATATTTGGCATTTGGAACTATTTTATAATCTTTTCCCTTTTCATTTGTTTCCTCTTCTCTTCTATGTTTTTAAATCGATTTATTACTTGGGGATTTAAGTCGAATTTATGATTGGAATTCGTAAGGTTTCTTAAAACGGATGGAAGCCATAGAATCAGGCTCTTTATTATTTATTAAACCTCCATAGTCGTATCAATGCTTGTTTGCAGATGTAAACTTGAACGAAATGGGCATGGAAGCCTGAATTACAGAAATGGAAAAGATGAACTTCTGAATACTAGCTTATGAATGATGAGCCACTGGATAAGAATCTTATGAATTGTTTCAGATGTTTATGATCTTGATCTGATGTATATCTTGCACAGTATATCATGTTTTTACCCTTTGACACACTGCTATACATGTATGATACACATGCAATATTGACTTTACATATTGAGCTGTTGTATATTGCTTTGAAGATGAAGTGTATATTCTAGCATGAAATGATTATTACAATGAAATGTTAATGTTATAAGATAGGCAAAGAGGCCAAGGTTACATAAATGGAAAACATGGATCTAATAATCTTTTTCACGTGATTTGTAAGTTAACCAGGACGATCTACCCATTAATAAGTGCCTTATGCCAAATGGTATGTATAAGTGATTTAAGTTATGATCTAGAACTTGCTAGCTGAAGAATTTCAATTTTGAATGCTTATCTTATTTACCGTCATTGAACCCTAAAAATTCTCTTGAATGAACATATGAGTATCAAATCGAACTAATGATATGGTGAGTGCCTACATGAGTATGACAAGAACATGAAATACAATCAACTCAAATGATGCTAAGAAAACCACAAGTAGATAAAGAGAACTCAGGTGAGTACGTGTTTAACTGATGTTAACATGCAAGTGTCTTTCTGGAAAACTTTGAAGTAAAAAAAATGGATCTTGAATTTCGATTATGATTTTCATTCTGACCCAATTGAGAAAAGAAATGATATCACAATGTTATATATATATATATATATATATATATATATATATATATATATATATATATATATATATATATATATATATATATATCTTGTATGTGGAATATTCTTTTAGTGTCTAAATTGCAGAGGTCATCGAGGACGATGAACCACAAGGGGAATGGTATGTTACGTTCCAATTTTAAAATACTCCTTTATAATGCTCGTTGCAATTTCAAGTTCATCGAGGACGATGAACCACAAGAGGAATGGTATGTTACATCCCAATTTTTGACCTAGCTTGAAATATAGTCGTTGAGGTTCCCATGAAGTTAGTTGGCAGTTTAATTTGTTATACTCTGCTGAAATGGTAAGATAGTTAGTCATTATGATTTCAAGTGAAGATGACATGTTAGTTGATCGTTAATCATGAATTCATGGAATTAAGATGAAGGTTAACTCTTTTGATTATTAAATTTAATTACGGAGAAATTCCTTACAGGAAACATGTCGAAGGGGTGAAAGCATTGTCAGAAAAGAACTAGGCAGGGCATCACCATCACTGGGCAAATGAGTAGAGGATTTAGTGATTTGAAACAAGATACATCTGCGGGACTCGATTGAGTTATTTAAATAAATAATTTAATTAAAATAATTGGGTTAAAATATAAATGTATATCAAAGGGTTTTAATTTATCTTTCATATTTAAATATGTGCATATAATATAAAAATGATTCGGCGCCATTATAATTTAATTATTTAATAAAATGATGTTTATATGAACCTATAAGATTATATTAATGTTCATAATTTAATAACGTTTGGATTATAACTCTATTCTTCCCATTTTATTATTCCTCGCTTTTAGCCAATTAGCACTTGGTTGGAAATCAATTTAATATTTGGCATTTGGAACTATTTTTATAATCTTTTCCCTTTTCATTGGTTTCCTCTTCTCTTCTATGTTTTTAAATCGATTTATTGCTTGGGGATTTAAGTCGAATTTATGATTGGAATTCGTAAGGTTTCTTGAGACGGATGGAAGCCACAGAGTCGAGCTCTTTATTATTTATTAAGCCTCCATAGTCGTATAACGTACTGGATCCTTTCCTTCAATCCTTCAACCCATTACTGCCAATAGCCAAGGTCTTCCGAATCATTCTTAGAGGAGTCACGTAAGGCCCTCGGGGCAGAACCATTTTCTCAACATTTATCAATAGCTTCAAGAAGGGTATCAATCTGAAACGGCATAACTCTCTTTCGAGATTTAACAAACGTTCGGTCCAACTATACATAGCGCGGCAGTCCATTATGGGGTCTCCTGCAGTCGAGGAAGGCCTGGTATAACCAGCTGCGAGAAGGGACGAGTCCATAGTGAACAACTATCATGGAATGCTTGTATCTAATCCTTATAGACGGTAAGTCTCTGTATTGAGTTTTTGTTGGGGAACAGTTTAATTTTGTTGGAAAACTATGAACTGCAAGATACAGATATTCCATTCAAATGCAAAAGGGTGATGGTAGAAATAGATATACATAGCATTAACTTAATGGCGTATTATAATCATATGTTACCTTGTATTTAAATTGCTGAGTCTGCAGCATGCGTACAAAATATCACACCCATAGTGTTGTGTTACAATTCATGTTTCCCTATTCCTTTCCAATCATATTTTCCATGTCATTAACTCACGAATTCCTTAACACTGTTTTATGTGTATGATTCGGATTTAAGAAGATCAATAACAGAAATAAAATAAGGATATTGCATTGTAATGATGTTTTTATTTTCCTGTTTTGGAAACACGACCATAGTCGGCTATGCAATGTTAGTTTGAGATTAATTTATAATATCTTGATGTTGGTTCCCTGCATTATATAGAGTTCATTGAAGATCTCCATCAATTATCCTTGTAGTTAAACATCATTTATGAATTCAAATAGTAGTGTTCAAAAACCTAATTGTATAAATGAATCAACATCAATACACATGCTAACACAATTTTCTGAGCAAATCCAAAAATATTATTAACACCGAGGAATTCACCAACAAAAAAGCCATGAA
Source organism: Cupressus sempervirens (assembly GCA_028749045.1). Classification (NCBI taxonomy): domain Eukaryota; kingdom Viridiplantae; phylum Streptophyta; class Pinopsida; order Cupressales; family Cupressaceae; genus Cupressus; species Cupressus sempervirens. The sequence continues at coordinate 877,756,321 of CM053787.1, forward strand.
ATGGTGAAAAGGTGGAGCTAATCTGCAAGAATGCACAAGAGAAATTAACTATGATTAAATTAATTAATTAAACATTCAATTTTTTTGAAAATCTTTTAAGAACATAATTACGTAACCACAGAGTATGAAATATTGGATGTATGTACTCTTCATGAATAACTGACAAAGCCGTCTGCTCTGAGAATTCCGAATACCTGGGACTCACACGGTTGTGTAACCAAGAAGATGGGTGATAAGGTGAGAGAAAGGAAATTTGTAACAACATGGAACGGTAATCAATTAAGACATTTCCATGTTATCATTTTATTATGAAATAATTAATAGCTCAAGCATATTCTTGTTATTGTGATCTCTTGATGCCAAGTCGTATGGTGAGTTTATTACCAAGAAGCCCAGTGGATAGCAAGAGGACCCTGCCTATTCCGGGTAGGGAGGACCTTTCTCGTCAGAGATCGGGATAAGTTGTGGTCCGAGGTTGCGTGCTTAAGCCCCTGACAATGTTTCACCTCTTCTCAAGAATGTCAGACGTGCGTTAGACAAAAATAAGCTATGCATTCAATTGTTTATCAGAGATGGGTAATATTACTTCTATTTATGAGGAGGTAAAATTAAACTAAGTTATTTCATTGTTACTGTTATTTTACACCTAGATATAAGAGATAGAATGATGGATTGCTTTCATTTATATGAATATCAAATATAAGCATGTTTCTAATCTTGAGATACTGTCACAGTTAAGTAATTAGAGGAAAAGGAATTTGAACCCCTAATTGATTGAGAGATGACTAGAACCCTAAATGATACAGTAGTATCGGGAACCCTATTTGAATCCGTGGTATCGGAAGCCCTAGTTGAATCCGTGGTAGCAGAAGCCCTAAGTGAGATAGCGGTATCAAAAGCCCTAAATGAACCGAAAGTAATCAATGCCCTAATTGATACAGTGGTATGTGATGCCCTAATTTTATATAATGGTATTTAATGATAATCATCATTTGATTTTGGTTTAACAATATTGGATGGAAGTCGTTTTATGGTATTATTATAGAGGTATTTGTGGACTAACCCGGGTGGTTGTAGAAGCATCCCTAGTTTGAATTCGACCTCAGTTTTCTGAGGGATGAGGTTTTCAATTTTTGTAGTAATTTCATTTGATGGTATTTCAAGTTTTAGTTAAGAAATTTTGTCTAACTGATTTTTAACGGTAAATCTTATTCACATGAACATGAATGATATAACTGTCTTCCTATGAAACAAAGTAGTAACTATATTTCTTTGAGTTGTTAGATGTTAATTTAGACCCAAAAAACTGGATGTTACACAAAATATAAGAATGTGATCTAAAACTTTCATGATCATTAATGTAAAAAATAATAATATGTCCCCTTAGTAAGGCTTAGTCCAATTTGCCCTAAATTTCTTTTGTGGGTTTTGATGTTGTTTTGGAATGGGAAATCTCACATTTGTAACCTGATATAGATCCTGCAACTGGATTAGTATCATGAGATAAATATACACATTAGCAAATATTACAGAGATTGAATTCCAACTTACTATTATAACACTCAAGATGTACATATGAGATCCCTTGTCACTTTCTATCTATCCAGCTTATCACCATTATGGAGCACCAATCGGGAGACAATACAAGGCGCCCTGAGCCATTTCACAGCCCAAGAGAATGGGAAACTTTGTCTGGCCTCCTAACCCCACTCGATGTCTCTACCGATGTGGCTTTCCTAGCTACCTGCATTCCTTCATATGCACCGTGTCTCCTCTCCAAAATGAGATAGCCCAATGGATAGGAATCATCAAAGGAAGTGTTTGTTCATAATATAAACAGGCTTTATAATGAATGGTTCATAAGCAACATTTACTAAAGCTTTTGCAAATGTAATTGCAAGCAAAGTGGGCTCAACCTTGAAGGAAACTTTGCAGTTAGGTGCACTTGAGCTGGAGTAAGTACTAGGATGGGTGACCTCTACAAAAGTCTTGGTGCTTCACCTTTGTGAGCATCAACTAGATGCAACAGCGTTAAACTTCCATTTCTTCCCATGAGAGATGGGTTATTGTGAACAATGACTCGTGAAAAATGGGTCAATATGTTTGACTCAAAAAAAACACAGTTGAATCCTAATAGCAATATCACAATCTTCCTTAACCCAAAAGAAGTTTCTTTTTGTTTTGCTCTGTCTTGGTTTAGATATGTATTGGTTTGAAGTGTGCATTGTAAGTTTATATATGAAGTTTTGGTTGCGAGTGTGAGCATAATTACATTACAATGAAGGGTCATTGCTGCAACACTGGTGCCACATATAGGCATACAGACTAAATGGGATTCTTGCATGAATGCTGAAGGAGACAAAGCTTGGAGAACCAAAGAGTGCAATTAATCTACAACATTACAGTGAAGGGTCATTGTTGCAACACTGGTGCCACATACAGGCATACAGACTAAATGAGATTCTTGCACGAATACTGATGGAGACAAAGCTTGGAGAACCAAAGAGCAAAGCATACAGACAGCTAGAATGAGGAAAAAGTGTCTGGTCAGCCAAAAGCTAAACCATACAATGTCAGTCGGAAGCTAAAGTTTAAGGTTTCTTGAAGTTTTGGTTACAGACAGGTGGAGCAGGAATCTCAAATTCTCCATTATCTGCATGTTGTTAAAAGATGAAGCGTCACTTGCATGCTGCAGCTAACTTTAATGGTCTGTTAGGACCCAAAGAATGTTAAATATTAGACTTGAGGGTGAGAGGATGGCAATTTTTAGGTATAGTTGAGCTGGTATATAAAGGGGATAGACCAGTGCCACAGGGTTTCCGAGTGTAAGTTGATTGTTATCATTGGGTTTGATAATGTCGGTTGTGGCTGAGTTCCATCAAGTTTGGAGTGGCCCATAGAATACGGAATTTTTATATAGTATATATGTTGAGTGTGTGTTCCTGATTATTGACTATTCTTTCTTTGTTGCACTTGTGTATCTCAAGCCTACTGTTAGTCAATTGATCATTCAGCCTGCTTGTGGTTTGTGTCAAGAGGTATTAGAGCCGAAGTTGAGTTTGATTAAGAGTAGTGTCATATCCATAACACAATGCATTTGAGTGTGATTATAAGTAGGTGGACTAAAGTAGCTATTTTTTAGAGGAAGAAAAAAGGTAGAAAACAGATAAGGAGGTAAAGCATTTCATATGCAATCCTTGTTGACACGTTAAGGACTTAAGAGACATTAAAAGGAGACTTGGCACCATGGAGATTGTGCAGAGAAGAGCAGCTGTAAGGACATTAGCAAGGATGAGTGAGAAGATGTAGCTACAATCAAACCAGTATACCTCGACTTTGATGAGTCATTGAAGAGGATAGGTCTGCAAGGGACATGACTAAAGCTGGAAGCAAACTACAGTTTGATTTCCCCACCTTCTCAAGAAGCATAGATCTAGAAAAATTAAATGAATAGGAAATGAAACTTGAGAAATTTTTCAAGAATGAATCAATCAAGTATATGGGCGCACAACCAAAATGGCATGTTGCGTTATGGTAGAACTTTCTACAAAGTGGAAGTGTTAAGGAAGACAAGAATCTGACCACCAAGTCAACAATCTCCCCCAGCACGGAGTGCGCCTTCAGCACCCACTGAAGGGAGACTTGAACCAATGACCCAAGGCTCTAATACCAATTGTTGGAATTATTTGCCGTTGTACCAAAAGTTCAAACTATCAATGCCCTATACAAATGCCAGATTTAACCTGATTCATGGGAGGCAGTTAAGCCATGTCACAAATCTTCAAGGAGGTGCTGAACACCAAGCCAACAAATTCATTATTTCTCAAAATCCATGGCATGTGTTACATGGCCTTTTAAGCCTCTTCACTAACTTTGACTCCTTTTTATGTAGAAATTTTGACGTATGTCACACTTGGTATAAGTACAGCAACCTTAAAAAAGTGGCTCCCTCAGAGAATATGTTGTGGCTAACCTTGTAAGACTTGGTTAGGGCCAAGGCGACACAGGGAAAAGGTTTTTAAGCATTAGCTGTCATACCTCAACAATAATATATAATTAAATTATTAATCTATCACACATTCACCTGCAGTTTTTGCTCTTTTCACTTGAACCAGCAGAACAACAATATTTTGCATATGCATATATAAACACACACACGCATATATATAAGCACTCACATACACAGTTCTCATATCTCAATAAATTTGTACTTGGAATTTTCAGCTGGCAAATATCAACAAAACTATTTGCAAAACCTGTATCAATCTACACACCTATCAATTCTACATGAGTTCACCTCTGGATCTTTTCCACACAAACAGTGACCCTGAATAAATCGCACAGTATTGGCAAGGGAGGAAACTTTCACCATCAACACCATTTTCACCGTAAGTGTTTCCTCTAAGGCAAAAGAGACGAACAACTTCCAACCTTGCAGAGAAACAAAGTTTGATAGAGTAGTCAGAACGAGCTTCTTCTCCTCCAATGTCTCTTTTACAAGCATTATTGGAACTTCCCGGAAATTATTATTTTTAATTTAGCACCAAATTGGTGTCTTTATTTCATTATTTCCTTTTCCAGCACTTTGGTCCACTAAATTCATCTTTATAAATAATTAATATAAGTTATTTTTCAATTCATCTTTTTATAACTTAATAATTAATTATTTAATATTTTAATTATTTAAGATTTTCCACACATCTGCCCAAAGTTGTGAAAAATGCAAAAATAGTCCAACAATTACTTTTGAATGCCCCAACATACCAAACTCATTGGATATCTAGCTCAATAAAAATTGATACTATCCAAAAAGAAAATTACTCCTCAAAAAAAAATTGAATGCACCTAATATTTCAAAACTGCCCCAAAAAAACATCAACACCAATATCTGAACTCCATTTCAAAAAGAATGATGCTTTCCAATGAAGTTGGACCTCCCAAAGATTTTGGAAAGGCCACACCTAAAACTAACATTCTCATGAAAACCATTGAGGAAGTGGGGCCTCAACCAAATAGTGTAGTGCAATTGGTTTATTGGTTGAAATTTGGTATACACACATCTTTTGGGCACCTTATGATTGTCCACTCCTCCAACTTATTAGCTACAAAAGAATGGCACCAAAATTCCATTGAGGAAGTGGGGCCTCAACCAAATAGTGTAGTGCAATTGGTTTATTGGTTGAAATTTGGTATACACACATCTTTTGGGCACCTTATGATTGTCCACTCCTCCAACTTATTAGCTACAAAAGAATGGCACCAAAATTGCTCAGACCAAACAAGTGTATGTAGAGGCCGAACACATCCAAATGTTCATCACTAGCCACCATATGCCACAAGTCATATTCACACCGTTCTTGGTATTTGAGTTGTTGAAGGTACTTGAAGCAATAAGATTTACTTCAGTAAATATTTTCCACTCCAGCAAAAAAAATCATTTTCATTTTAGTGACTTTTAAATTTTTTATTTAATTTTCAAATAAGTTGCTATGAACCATTTTGCATCCAACACAATTGTCTTGAGATGACTTGTGAACACTTGAGAAGCACTTTCTAACAAAATTGTTTACCATTGGTCCATATGAGGCAATCTAGTACCACAATGGCAACAAATCATAAACGGAGATGACTTTTTCGGTGTGATCATGTTGAGTATCTCATCAAATTCCCTAAAAGCCCATATTGAACATTATCAATCATACCACGATTGTTATGCCTTGTTTGGGAGATATATAATGGCATTGACTCAATGATTAAGGAGATGAAGACCATCATAAATAAGAATGATCCTAAGGAAACTTTTTTCAAACAAGTAAACAAAATTATTAAAAAGAGATGGGACAAAATAACCAAAGTGCTACATCTTACCTTTGAATTGAGTCCTAAATATTATAGTGGTGAGCTCCTTTTAGTGTCAACAAGGAGAGCTCGATATAGAAATCTTGAATCAACCAAGGGTACAAAGCAACGACAGATTCCTCGTTGGTCCTAAAATGTAGGATGCAATTATGCTTGAGTTTATGGATTTTGTATATTCCAAAACATTTGGTATTAGTGCTATTCATAACAAGTTTAAGATCACTGCTCACAATTGGTAGTACTTCCATGGCCAATCATTCACACACCTAGAATTTCTTGCAATCAAAAATTTTATTGCAAGTTTTTTATAAAAAGAGTTTTATCTTTTGATTTTCATTCATATTCTATGGTTTAAATTTTTAAATATAACTCTTAACTCTCTAATTTGTCTTAACAATTTGCTAGATTATCTAAGAGAAGTTGGAGCACAGAATACATGCACTCAGTAAAGCACGATAGAATACACTCAAATAAGGTAAAGTGTATGTTCATTCAAACCTACATCTAGTTTCACACAAACGAAGTGCCTACAAGAAAGGGAACACAAGAAAGTGTGATAGCCAAAAACAAATTAATATGGATTTTTTCACTTCCCACTTTGCTGCACTTATGTTGAAAACCCAAATGAATGCAAGCTTTACTCGAAGAAGGTTGAATATTCTTGATGGATAAGTTAGTTAAATGTGAATCAGTTGACATATTTTGCATGAATAAAACATGTTTGAAAGCTAATTGGTAAAATTATTTATCAAAATTGAAGTCTACCCCATAGATTTGAGTTCCACGGAGTTCCCTAATGTGGGGACATGGGGACGGATTTTGGGGACAAGAGGACCAAGGGCTTAAACTTGGGAACAGTGAGGGGACAGCAGCAAAGCATCGGTGGGGGACAGCACTGACATACAATTTGAGATTAATTGAAATCTTTAGTGCAAAATCTGCAGTATAACATCACACTAAGTACCCCACGAAAGAAAACCAAGTCTTCCCAAAGGTATAAGTTGTAATATAAAGTCCTCTCATGCTTGGAATATCATCTAGTGGATAGGAGATGATATTCCTAGCATGAGAGGACTTTATATACTAGAGATTGGTATTTGGACGGCTTGCCTCATGAGTAAATAATGTTATTTTATATTTATTTTTTGCATAAAATAGCAAAATTCATTAAAAGTTAATAATAAAAAATCAAATTAGAAAGTAACTTTATAATACCAAATCGTAAAATTAAAGTGCCAAATAAATTTAAGAGGTTAATGTTATAAAGTGAAAATATAAAATTTCAGTTGGTCGGCTCTTTGCATATGGATGCCATGTACAGATTATATTGCAATAGGGTTGCCATTGAGTTTCAAAAGTGTATGGAGTTAAATAGAGGGGCACTCATTGTTTCACTAGACTATCATGGATTATTGTTCAGAAACCTCACGTGTTCTCCGCCAAATCCTGGATTTTTTCAAAAGACGAAACCCTTTAGAAATCTGTGAATTGGATGCAACCCCAATTCACCCTTGGGGAAAATCCATCCTACTTCAGATTTCTTTCAGAGATCGGGCATTTGGAGTTTGAGCATGGAATAAATCAACAGATCATTCATTGACTGGAGTGATCTGAATTGGGTGACATCCGTGCTGTTAGAAGCTAGTCTTTTTTTTGCATGTTCTTGGTTAGGACGACTGACTAAAATAAATCAGATTATTTTGTCTATGTTAGACGCCACCTGGGAGGTCGTTTTGTATGGATTTGGCATTGTAGTGGCAAAGTTTCAATAAGGGATCAACTAAAAACCAGAAATTCATCTTGCAAGCTCAGGATCTGAATGATTAGATATTAGTTGATTTACACTTTTTTCCTCAAATAAATTGACCCAATTGGAGCAGCTATCGCGTCTCTAGAGCTAGGGCATATCTGCTATTGGTAAAAAACAGATTGGTATATTTTCCACATTCAGAGTTCTTTACCAGATTGGACACTACTGTCATTGTAATCTTTTTTGGTTTCATTAATAAAATTTGTCAATGTAGGAGAGATGATTTCGGGCATGCAATTCTTGCCATATCATTTTAAACTTTTAAATAGAAACTGTATGGTGTGTTATGATAAACTCAATGTTGTTGTATTTAAATAGAAGTGATGAAAGCTCCTTATATAGACTTACAAAGATGATGTTTCTAATAGAAACAATTGTGCACTAAAGACAGAAATAGAAACTACTAGAGACTAACTAAGATAACCACTCAAGAAACATTACAATATTCTAATAACCTCCACTACACTGCAGAAGACAATAAATGTCTTGTGGTCGTAGATTCTTCAAAACATTTTGTTCCCTCCTTAGATCGGCAAAACGTTAATGATCAAGAAGCCATGCAATCTAATGTTGAGTAACAAAGGTTGTAATAACCCCAATAGGTTATAACTTCATCAAACACCAAAAATCTTTATACTTCAGTTGTTTGACATTTCATCAAACACTTTGCAAGCAAGCTCTGATACCACTGTAATAACCCTCCTCAAATCTGCTTTCAAAAATACTGACTGAAGGCTCAAAGAATTTTGTCAAATAATTCACATGCAAGGGACGTATGACTGATATAGTATTTCAGCTAGCTTCAAATGACTTTTTCTTCAATTTGCATCAATGAGAATCTTGTGCTAGAAGACTATAATGGACTACACAATGACCTAACATGAGTGTGCTACTAATTTTGACAATATTCAGTGCATATATATGATCTAAGCATGAGAAAAGAACACCTACAGCCAACTAGCATTTTTACAAACAGTTGGTATGCAAACTAACTAGCTGATAAATAATGATATTAAATTGCTTAAATGACACCAGCAACTATTATCTTCTTAATTGCAATGAAAGATACAATGCTCATGAAATATGGCCAAGACTTTGGCATTTGCATGGATTACAAAATGATAATGCTAGTATAATGCACACTTACAGCTGAAAGCTTATAACAACCTAAAAAGCAATACTAGCAAAAGAACCTGGTTATAGATGGCTGTAAAAATTTCCTTCAATGCTGCCCCTTCTGCTTTGCTTTTTTCGAACTGCTTTTTCGGCTTGCTTTTTCGGTTCTACTTTTTCGGACTGCTTTTTCGTACCTGCTTTTTCGTCCCGCTTTTTCAGCCTGCTTTTCCGGACTGCTTTTTTGTATCTGCTTTTTCGGATTGCTACTATGTTGAATCTCAAGACCATATCTTTCAATGGCGTCAAGATTTCCATCTTGAAGGAATTTCGTCCTTCAAACTATTGAGACATAATCTCCAGAAAATTTCTCAATTTCTTTGATATTTCCAAGCATGCCTAAAAGAAGCTCTTCCATTTCTTTTATAGTGTTCTCACAAGGGCTCCATTCTTCGTTTTCTCAATGTGGGATAAAACATCACTCCCTTTTATGTAACTTATGTCTCCAATGTATTATAAAATAAAAGGGACTCTTTTAATTTAAATATTTCCCACAAACTATAGCATATGCATTAATAAAGTTAAATATTTAAATTTAACTTTATAAAATAGCTTTATCAATGCATAACAAATCTTATCAATGATAAACAAGTTTTCTTGCCGATTTTAAACAATTACCATCGACATACCGCTGCCACTAGATGTCCCACCATATCCAAGATGACTTACTATAAATGGTAAGTATGCCCAAAGTTGCCTCAAAACCCCTCAGAAAGACCTGCAACTGAAACTATCTAGGCCAAATGGCTTCTAAATCCCTTTAATGTCCTGGTTAGCCTACGGGACCGTGGAAAAATAGGCTAACGACAACATCATGCTATGAATGCTAAAAAGGGGACATTACAAAGGTATTACTCCCTATAGCTAGAGACATCGAGATGAAGCTGAAACCACAAATTTGAGCTTTTTTGCAAATGAGCACTATGCCCCTAAACAAAGAGCAAAAAATAACGATTTTTGAGGAAAAAATCACTAAAGCCAAAGATGACAAATCATCAATTTTTTCAGAATAAACGTTAAAACCCCATAAAGGAATCCTGTCCTACTTTGCAAATTATAGAATCCAAATATGTTTATTGAGGATAAACTAAAAAACCCAACAGATAGCTAACACAAAATCCAAGACATGGACCAAACTTTACACAACATACTTTACTCTCTGCATTCCCTGCTAAAAGAAAGCACCATCGATGGACCCCAAAGAAACATCTACAGTTATCTGCTCAATAGACACCTACAGCCAAGTAAAGAAATCTGAATGATGCTGAATATCAAATCACTGTCCCAGAAACAAGAAAAAATAATAACAATCACCCAGCTCGCACAGCAGATAACATACTGGGCTCCACTGCAGTGCCGCAAAAAATAAAACACTTAATTTTCTGTTGGTGTGACACATAGACAACCTGCCATATCCTTTCAATGATGTGACTCTTCGGCATTGAAGAACCATCAGCTATACACACAGGAGTCACTTCAGATTCAAGGAAGATGATGCTACTGTCATTTGATTGCCACAACAGCCACATATACAGCAGTTACCAAAGACTCTTTGGATTCCAATAGCGATGCACCTTTGTCCTTATAAAAAAGAGACCCTACCTTTTATGAAGCTCTTCAAATTACCAACAGTCATGCCTGAACATGACTTGAAGACTACCAATGATATCCAACAATAAAATCCTACAAAGCATGACTGATTGAATAGTCTTCCAGCCAGAAAACATATAAAGACTTGGACGCTGATGAAATGACAATCTAAGATAGAAATAATATGACAAGTATGATAGATAGCTCCTGCAGCTACCCAACTTCAACAGCAAGAGCATGCAACTCCCATACAACAAGCATGCAAGTACATGCAAACTTCAAAAATCGGACTTTTGCTCAAACCAGGAAATCACATGATCAAAACCCTCAACCAGGCTTGTGATCAGCAAAAATCTTCAAAGACGAGCCACAAAACTTTAATAAAATGCCTCCAACAATTTTTATTTAAAAAAATCAAAAAAACAAAATTCTGGAAAAAAAACAGATCAAGAGAGACTTGATTTTCTCTTAAAAAAATTCGTCAAACTTTATGAAATCCCATCGACCCGCTCTGATTCCATGTTCTAGTAAATCAATGTTGTATTAAACAGAGGAGATGAAAGCTCCTTATACAAATTTACAAAGATGATGTTTCAAAAATAAACAATCATGAACTAAAAACGGAAATAGAAACTACCTAATGAACAAAAGACTAACTAAGATGACTATTAAAGAAACATAACAATATTCTAATATGTTGCCATTACACATATATCAGATCTCAGAATTCTATACAAAGTTCTCTAAATATTTGTCATTTGGGGTTCAAAACATTCTCTGTTGCATTTATTTCATGGTTGATTCTCTTACTAACATTAGCATCAAAACCCAAACCAAATACATTGCAAACAAATGCAAACTCCAATATGCGGTCATAAAAAATCAGGAAAAACGCAAGATACATAAAAATCAGAAAACTCGAAAAAAAATCAGACCAGATCTGGTAGGGCATCTTTCAGCAGGCAACCCAACAGTGTCCATGACAGAGGTGGCAGAGTTGGACGTGTTGTGGAGGACCAGCAAAGACACTTAACTATGGAATCATAGACAACACATCAGTATTGTTTGCTGACTGTCATAAATAGGTTGTCTCATTGAATGCAATGGTTGTAATATTTTCAGAAGATTGATTCATTGCAAGGCTCTAGAAATCTCAAAGTAAATGCAAATGGCAGGTGTAAAATATGTTTTGCAACATGTCTCTGTATTTTCATTGCTGCTTGTAGGAATTTATGCAAAGTATGAGAGTATAAACACAGTGCATGAACCTTTTGACAGCATGCCTCAAAGGAAATACTATAACAAGGATCCATTGAATGCATTGATAATAGATAGACACCAAACTGATTTGTTGAACAGGCTTAAGGAATTTTCAAGCAAAACGCTTCTCCCCAAACTTTGCCACCGTACTCCTCGCCGAAGAGGTGAGAACTTTGGAATAGGTTATAAACATCAATCGTAGCATATCAAGGGAGATATCTTTGTTAAATATTATGGCTGGTGATGTTTTCTAGACACCTATGCAAAAAGTGGAATCAAAGACAACAAAGCTGAATTGTCTGACAGAATGTGATGCAGCACAAGGGAGGTGAATCCCTAAAAGAGATGACCAAGCCCCCAGCAAATACAACACAGTGGAATAAGACAAGATACAATTATAAATAACACCTTATAAACAAGAGATCTTCATAAACCTCGCTGAAATACTGATTGAAAACACAGCTCGCATGATAAATATACAATATGCCAGGCTGTAAGGCCTTCTTGGTTACGGCCGATTACATTACAGGCCAAAGTTTGCTATCCAATCTCTACCTTCTTACTTATGAGCAACTCCCCTTTCCACTTGCCACTTCCTCTTAAGACTCAAGGGCACATTACATATATAGCCATCAGGACACATAGGTTGGCTTTGAGTTCATAATCTCCAATAACAGGAAACATGCATTACATTATAGGTTCCGACCCACAATGAATTAATGACTAAATACATAATACATGAAATTACATTATGTGGCCTTAGGCATAGGTCCACACATTAACCAACTGCTTAGATCCAAGAGCGCGCACGTAAGATGACTCTTAAATATAGAACCGAATCAAATTAAATAGTAGGCATCACATGAAGAACAACATAGGAAATCAGCACTCGAGAAGATGAAGCATAACTTCCGTCAATTGTCACATAAGATTATGCACACTTGGGGTAATGATCCATGAAAAGTCCATAACATGAAGCCAAGCTTGTGGAATTTGGAAATAACAAACAAGCGTTTGCCAATACAAACTGCCAGACAGGTAACAGTAAAACAAAAGACAGCAAATACCTTTTTGAGTGATGCAAGAATGCCAACAACCCAAGGATGCTCCTACATCAGACACCCAAGGGGCCATATGTTTCATAAAGACTTAAGAACATCTGAAAGAATTCCGAACATATATCCCATGCACACATGCGGTAATGATCCATGAAAAGTCCATAACATGAAGCCAAGCTTGCGGAATTCAGAAATAAAAAACAAGCATTTGCCAAAACAACTGCCAAACAAGTAACAGTAAAACAAAAGACAGCAAATACCTTTTTGAGTGATGCAAGATTGCCAACAACCCAAGGATGCTCCTACATCAGACACCCAAGGGGCCATATGTTTCATAAAGACTTATTAACATCTGAAAGAATTCCGAACATATATCCCATGCTCATTATTAATCCACAAATCCTCTTCATCAATCAGCACAGAAGTCTGTCCAAACGTACTGCTGCAACCAACTATGTCATCAGAAATCTCAAATTCGATTCTGCTACTGCAACTACCACGATCAAATGAATCATACCTGTTGCATGCCTTCATCTGATTAGGAATTTTCTTTCTTTTACCGTAGCTCTGAATTACAAGATCAGATAACTTTTTGTCAACAATAGGAACCTTAACCATAGGTTATACCATCATCAAAATGAAAGTCTTAAAAATACTTAAGTTCTTTGCTTTGATAACTTCGTCATCCTTCAAAGGAATCAAAACAAATTTCTTACCATCCTTCTCAATTGTAACAATAGTCTTTCTGCAATCATATATAGCTCCTTTGTCAGATTGCCAAAGTCTTCCACGTAAAACATGACAAGCACTCATATCTACTACATCATGTAAAACTTCATCCCCAAAAGGTCCAATACTGATATTAACAAGACATTGTTCTCTAACCTGCACCCAATGATCATCTTGAAACCAACAGATGCAATAAGGAGTAGGATGTTTTAATCTTTATAAACCAAGTTTCCTAACCATCTCTTCAGAAACAAGATTATCAATACTACCTCCATCCATAATAACTTCACAACATTTACCTCCAGATTTAGTTCCAAATAAGTTCCTTCTTTGCACCGGTTCAACATCATGCTCAGCCAACATGATTCTCCTCATCAAAAGAGATTCTCCAAGTTGTGGTGAAGCCAAATCAACATCAAAATTGTTACATCCCAAATTTTGACCTAATTTAAATTCATTATAGCCGTTGAATTGAATGGATTTTCTTTCATAATCATGTGAAAAGGGTAGTTAAATATATCCGTTGTATTCATTATTTATCTAACTATTTAATGATGATGGTCGTTATCCATTATTTGTCATATGATGATGATAGTAGTTAGCAATTGCTTGATTTCGGAATTATGGTTAATAATTAAATTCCTTGCTAATATCCACATTAAATGTTATTATGGATTTATCATGGAACTTGTTATTATTGTGGGAAATGTTGCACAGGTGATTGGAAGAGAAGACGAAGGGGAGAAGCATTGCTTAACGGGATCAATAGAATGGGGTACTATCTTAGTCCACTTATCTGGTCGACAGGTATGACCTCTAACTATCTTGGTAAGGACCTAGCAACTTGTATAGCAAGGTAACAATCATTTGGACATGCATGAGCTATTAGATAAACATTAAAAACATTAATGATTTTAATTTAATTAAAATACATACCTTTAACGGATTATGGCTGACATTTCCATCATTTCATTGTAACACCTATTTATGTACGTGCACATAAATATAAAAATAAAGGTGACAACATAATATTATTTTTATACAAGATTCTATCTAATACGTACATTTATATACATGTACAAGATAAAATAATCTTCCAAATATACATAATAAAAGATACAACCTTGGATAAAAACATATAATATGATGCCAATCGTATAAATACATCTACGTGCAAGTAGATAAATATAATATAAATTATCCTTAAGTTATAACCTTCAATTTTTTTCCATATTTATTCAATTCTTTACTTAAAACCGAAATGCACACTTGGCATATTATAACGGCATCTAAGAAGGCAAAACATTTCTTTAAAAGTTACGGCTTCTTGGAAGCCTTTGAGAAATCAAATGCCTCTACATATGTTTGGAAGCCGAGAGAAGGCGGAGATGTATTTTGCCTCCACACAATTTTAGTTATGCATTTCTTTCCACAGTTTTACTCCTTGTTTCTACCCCCTTGTTGAAGGTCGAAAATCGAAAACATTCTGATATTGCATACGGATTGCTTCTATGAGGGAGCCGGCTATTAAACATCAGGCCAAGGCTCACGTTTCCGTATTAAGTTAGACCAGGTTAAGTGGTCACTTCCTTTCTAAGCGATACATCTTCATTCTTTTTATTCCTATATTAGAAATTGTAGCAGAAGGAAGTACGTCCATGAGAAGTCTACACTGTAATATCAAAGAGACTAATCTTTCCATATTGAGTAAAGACAAATTGTCATGTTGAGTCCAAACATCTTTCTTTTACTACTATAAGCCAAAATCGAATTGTACTTTTGCAAGTCAAGATTATTTCCTCAAGCCATAAAAGCTGAGATATACTAAAATATGTAATTAATCATACACTAGCTGAGGATCAACAGATTGAGTTGGTTTACTCTAAGATTTAAACACCTGGGACTCACCCGACTGAATGGCCAAGGAAGAGGTGAAGAGGTGATAAAGAAATCTGCAATAACATGGTAACAAAATCAGAAATGATATAACAATAATATATTATTTTTAAAAGGGAAAACGTTTAATAGCTCATGCATGTTCATACTTATTGTTCTCCTATTGTCAAGTCGAGCGGTGGTAATCGAGTAATAGAACCCATCCAAAAACCTTGGCCAAGGTCGTTAAAGGTCATGTTTGCCTTCATAAGATCACTTGATGTCAGTAGTGCCAATTATTCAGACATGTCCATCCATAACTGTGCAGACATTCTAAACACCGAAAATGCTCAGGTGGTTGGACTAGTAGTACCCCAAGCCCGATCCCGGGGTAGTGAGGGCATTTCTTTCAAAAGATTGTGTGGTGATGGATATGATCCGAGGTTGGGAGGTTAAGCCTAAGTCAATGCTTCTCCTCTTACCGAAAGCCGAGGCTTGCACGACTAGTTAAAGACTCACTAGTTACTTCTTATATGTTTCTTCTTTTCATTCCTGATATGCATTTATATTCCTCTTGTAACTGATCATGTATTTACTTTACTATATGCAAGGGAAGATAGGAAATCGTTATTTTAGTTACTTCAGTTAATCGTTATTTCAGTTACTTTAGTTAATCGTTATTCCAGTTACTTCATTGAATGGTTATCTCAGTTAATCGTTAGTAGTTAAATCAGTTAATGTCTCATGAAAAGGATTTAAGATGTTTTGTTTCGAAAGTTGGTTGAAGTAAACTCTTTCATTTCTATGTGAAACCAGATATTAGTTCTTTAATTTGTTATGAAAATCCATTTGTTACAAAAATATTCCACTTTCTATTCTTCCTCTACTACCAAGTTTTGTTTGTCAACTTTCACATTAGGATATTCAAAAGCTCGGTGTCCATCCTTACCATATTTAAAACAAGTACCTCTAAAACAAATTTATTTTCAGAAAGAAGTTCCTTACCCTTATCAGCTTTAGTAACTTGCCTACCTTGCTTTCGTCCTAACTTATCTTCAGCTTTTAATGAATGTTGATAAGCATCTTCAATTGAACTAAGTTTCAACATCCTCAATTCATGAAACATTAAATTTCAAACCATTAACATACCTTGCGGTCTTTTCCTTAGAAGATTCACGATGTCCAAATCTTATTTGTATTTTGTAAAATTCTTTAGTATAAGCCTTCACAAACATATCATTTTGCTTCAAGTTCTGCAATTTCTTAAACAATTCAAGTCCATAGTCTTCAGGAATAAATTTAGCCTTCAACCTAAAAACCATGGGTTTCCATCTATCAATCTTAGGTTCATCATTATCTTATCTATCCTTCTACAATTCTTTCCACCATAAGGTAGCATGACCTTTCAACTTAGTTAGTGCTAACCTACTCTATGGATCTACAATATTTTCAAGCTCAAACTAATCCTCAAGTTCATTAATCCAATCTATCAATTCCTCAAGATCTAAAGAACCAGAATAATTTGAAACTTCCATTTTATGACTTTTACTAACTTGTGCCATAGCCTTCAACAATCTTTCTTCTTCTGCAAGGATCTCTACTTCAAAAACTTCAAGATCTTCAGCAACTTCAACATATTCTTCTTCAACTTTAGGTTTTCTTCTCAAGCCATTTAGGACAGTTTGGTTCTCAATCCTCATCTCAGCTTTGAATTCTTCAAACATATTCTCCAATCTTCTAGGGTTCATTCTCCTAGGTGGCATATTGACGTCAACAAGGTGCAACTGCCTCAAACTTCAGCAATATGTCTACCAACGGGGAGCAACAGGTCTGTAAGAAGATTCCAAACAAAACTTGAACAAGTCCTCTATGATTATGAGCTAGAACTTCAATTTGTCACCTCACAATCAAGGATTCAAGTCTTCACAAGCCCTCCAAGCTTAACCAAGATCAGATCAGCAACTATCAGGTCCAACACCTCTGATAAGTCAACAACAAGATCAACCTCAAAATCAACAATCAGATCAGCAACCAGCTCCACTCAGATCAAACCACGCTTTGATACCATCTGATGCAGTACAAGGCAAGTGAATCCCTAAAAGAGATGACCAAGCCCCCAGCAAATACAACACAGCGGAATAAGACAAGATATAATTACAAATAAAACCTTATAAACAAGAGATCTTCATAAACCTTGCTGAAATGCTGATTGATAAGACAGCTCACATGATAAAATATACTATATGCCAGGTTGTAAGGCCTTCCTAGTTACGGCCAATTACATTACAAACCAAAGTTCATTATCCAAGCCCTTTCCACTTGCCACTTCCTCCTAAGACTTAAGGACATTACATATATAGCCATCGGGACACACAGGTCAGCTTTGAGTTCACAATCTCCTATAAATAGGAAATGTGCATTACATTATAGGGCTGACCCACAATAAATTAATAATAAATACATAATAAATGGAATTACATTATGCGGCCTCAGGATAGGTCCACACACTAACCAATTGTTTGGCTCAAAGAATGCATAAGCTAACTCTTAAATATAGAACCGCGCCGAATTAAATGCCAAGCATCACATGAAGAACAACATAGGAAATTAGCGCCCGAGAAGATGAAGCATAACTTCTGTTAGTTGTCACATAGGATAATGTGCACTTAGAATATTGATCCATGATAAGTCCACAACATGAAGCCAAGCTTGCGAAATCTAGAAATAACAAACAAGTGTTTGCCAACTCAAATTGCCAGACAAGTAACTATAAAACAAAAAACAACAAATATCTTTTTGGGTGATGCAAGATTGCCAACAGCCCAAGGATACTCCTGCATCAAGGTGTATCGAAGAGATGTCACCACAAGGAATGAAATGAAATGATTACAAAATGTAAGCAAAAATGATTTTGCAAGCAAGCTCTCAAAATGTTTGGTTTATTGAAGCACTCTGAGTGCATCCTAACTTTGCTTTTGTTCTATCTAGTAGATGACGGTTCTACATACTTCAATCTCATAAATTTGGATTATTGATCAATAGGTGTTCATAATTGACATTGATGCACGTAATGGCTATCTTAATAGACATCCTGAACCCTTATCTGTGACAGTTGTGTTGAGGTGCTTCCTTGGTGCCTCAAGATCATATATAAATAGAGGTTAAGTATTTCCATCAACATTTACTTTTGAAATTGAAGTGAACACCATAAAGTCTCACATGCTTCTGATGCCAAAGACAAATTGCAAGATTTACATAAAATTGAGAAGGTCAAATTAGCCAATGAAGGAAATAAAATTCAAGGAATGTCACAATGATTGCATGGACAATGGTGAAATGCATGAAATAGTTTTGTTGAGAACAATTTAGAAAACTTTCAAATAAATGGCTATCTTAATAGACATCCTGAACCCTTATCTGTGACAGTTGTGTTGATGTGCTTCCTTGGTACCTCAAGATCATATATAAATAGAGGTTAAGCATTTCCATCAACATTTATTTTTGAAATTGAAGTGAACACCATAAAGTCTCACATGCTTCTGATGCCAAAGACAAATTGCAAGATTTACATAAAATTGAGGTGGTCAAATTAGCCAATGAAGGAAATAAAATTCAAGGAATGTCACAATGATTGCATGGACAATGGTGAAATGCATGAAATAGTTTTGTTGAGAACTATTTAGAAAACTTTCAAATAAATGCAAAGTTCTTTGCATAAACATGCAGGCAAAAAGTGGAACCATTGACAAATCACCCAAATTCTTTGACAATAACTCGAAGAGACAGGACTACAGAATGTAGCACCATGGAAATGGTGAGACTTGTTCAGTAAAATGCCTCAAAGAATTGTGAACTTGGCCAGTGCCACAGTTAACATGCATGCAAATGTAGGAACGAACAAGGAACATAAACTGCTGGACAAAAAGCCTTGAAGAGACATTGTCTCAAGAAATAAAATGCTGATTCAACAAAAGCAAAGACTTATCATCAATATGTGAGGAAGAGTTTGGTTTTAATCTTTTGAAGGATCTTCAATGCAATGATTGAGAGCGAAGGCCTCTAATAAATGAACAAAAATAATATGTTGTTGCAGATGTATATTGTCAAATTAAGATTTTCGATGTTGATATGTAGGTTTGGACCAAGGAGATACAGATCAAATTGAGATTACCAATTGGAGTGTCTCCACTACGATTATTGGAGTAAAAGAGTTACTCTCCTCTCCACACCATGATGGAAATAAAAACATTTCAAAAGCAAGAACAACTTATTGAGGTCACTGAAATATTTCTCAATTGTAAAAGACCATGAATCTGCTTTTCACCTTCAAAAAGTAGCAGAAGTATTAATGTGTGATGTTGAAGCATTTTAATGTGTACTATGCAAACATAAGAACAAAAAGGATATCATGTGTAAGATTTTATGGATTTAAAATGAAAAATGAAGAATACAAGAAATTTCTGTTATGCAACAAAGAGGACAAGTTCAGACAATGGTCGGTTCCAAGACAGTCTTCAAAAAGTTATCAAAGACAAATTATGTGAAAATGCAAAACTATGTAATGTTCCCAAATTATCAGTATCCAAATTCTAACTAGGTTACAATCTCTTATCTAAAGCAAGTAGGGTTTAAAGGTACCTTTCAATCTTATTGAATCCTTGCAACAGAATTAAGGTTTATTTATAATCATAATTCATAGTTAGATTCCTTTGATTAGAAATACCATATAGATCAAACCAATAGATTACAACTATTAATTTTTAAGGTGAACTAATCGTGGAAGTAATAAGGATATGTCGTCCCCCTTGTCCTAATGTGACCTATGCCACACGTATGAGGTGGTATACCTAGGGTGGGGACCTATCACCATTCCTGCTCATCTCACCATTCCTAACTTGGCTTCAAATGATTGAACACCCTTTTACCATGGTAGGGATGTGAGAAACAATCTCCATAGAGGACCACAAGAATCTATCCTTCCTAAAAGCCTAAATGAGTCCATTTGTCCCCCTTTGGGACTCCCTGGTCACAACCATGAGGTGGCATCCTTAGAAAGGTGATCTCATTACCATTCTCCCAATAGAAATTACCTCATTATCCTTACCATGGTTGATTTCAGAAATCAGGAACATAACATTTTTTATTTATATAATTTTTTTAAATTAAGTCCTTATACCATCAATGTATCTATCACTACTAAATCAAACAATTACAAAATACATATTAAATATTGATATACAACTGCCTATAAGTCTGTAGGGAAAATTACGTATAATATCAATTAGTATAATTTATATTTCTATAATATATAGTACATACGAAGGCCAAGAAAGACTAATCAATAGGAGCATTGATAATACTCATACCCAAACCAGAGGTCTCATGATATAGAGTATTCTTCCTTTTAAAATTTATTCCTTACTGCCGATATGTCTGAATTATTCAGTCTTTCTGCACTTATTCCTGCAGATGATTGTATGATTAGCATAGATTGATTGATCTAACAGAACAATTAAGTATTCGTTTCTTTACTTGACTCCAATTTTTTGTTCTTAAAAAATTGCAATAAAACAGTGTTCCATAGGTACATGTCCCCTATGATTTTGGGGTCGTACCCCTCCAAGGGACAAAACAGGGACGTGGGGACGAATTTTTGTCATCCCCAAATTCGTCCCCTTTTTGCCAAATTTGGAAACGTCCCCGAAATGACATTTGTTTTCGCATTCGCAGGAAACTTGGGGACGACCAGCAGTACTGGGGACAGCCCTAGCCGTCCCCAAAACTTTTGGCTGTCCCCTTTTTCCCAGCTAGTTGGATAAAGGCCAAACACAACCAAATTTTTATTTTTTATAATTTTTGTTGTTTGTGCAGGCCCCTAGTAGACTTAAAGACATAATAAAAATATGCAAACCATATTTGATCTATTAAAACTCTAACTCTTCTTCTCATTTTTAAATTTGACATACTTGCTAAGAGGAAGAAAAAAAAAACATCGAGCAGAAGCAGCAGCAGTGAGAAAAGGTTGCATTTAATATTTACCAATGTTACACCAGTATTGGGGTATGTTGGGACAGTGGGACAGAGTTTCTAGGACGTGGGGAAGATGGGCCTCATTTTTGGAACGTCAGGGGGACGACAAGGGGACAGCAGCAAGGGGAGGGATGTTGTATAGTATACATAATATAGAACTTGAAATACTAGTTATGAAATGATGTTTCAGTAGAACATACCAAATTAAAATACCTAAACATAGCAAAATTGCAACATGAAATAGAATCATTGAACATTCAACATAGTAACATATTACATACCCAATAGTAACATTCAAAAATCAAAATTTAAATAGAAATTCAAGTACCCATCCTAGCGGCGACATGGTTGCAGAATGGCGAAGGTGGGGGTACTTGGGTACTCAAGTACCCGGTGCGGGGACGTCTAGGGGACCGGTACTTCGAGATTTGGGAGGGGTGCGAGTCCCCATGTTACACCGGTATTTACTACTCACTATTTTAGTTGGACTTCTCTTTATTTTATGCATGACACTTGGAGCCTTTAGGCATTTTGACTTTGCTATATATGTATGTGATATTGTTATAACAAAAGTACTTGGTATTTGTCTTTTGATAATTTTCCATGTATTGATCTTCTTAAATGTCTATGGTGAATGGTTTATCAATGTTATGATATGCATAATTGAACTCTCTCTCTCTCTTCCCGTCCCCTAAATTTTGGCTTTGACCCCTTCTCTCTCTCTCTCTCTCTCTCTCTCTCTCTCCCCGTCCCCTAAATTTTGGCTTTGACCCCTCCCCCTACCGGAAACACATCCCCATCCCTGTCCCGGAAACTCTGTGGAGCATGGAAAGAAAACAAAAAACCACAATATATATTCATATACCCACATGTATTGATAGCACTGTTTTCATACTACACGGATCTTCCTTTATCTCCCAAATATTCAAATAGGTTTGAAAAAAACACTTAATACAAAAGCCATAATCCATTTGTCTCGTTTCTTCCAGTTTTTAAAACAATCTGTCACATACATTCTAATTTCATAAAATCATTTTATCAAACGGTTATTAGGCAACCTAGTCCCATCCGTCCCTCAAAACTTCAAGTTCTAAAATTCAAACTCAACCCTCACAAAACTTTGGCCTAAAACCCAAGAATCTAATGCACATATACGTGGTTAAAAACCATTCTGGCAAGGAAAAAGATTGCAGAAAATAGGTCTGCGAATGATAATTTTGGCAATATGTCATTTAAGCAACATATTTTGAAGTATGAAATTATGGAGCAACAACTAAATTTCATAAAATAGCTTTCACGCATTTTATCAAAACAGTCACAATGCAAAGTCATCCCATATCTTACTCAAAGCTTCAGATGTATAATTCAAACCCTAAAACCTCATAAACCCTCGACCTAAATACTGTAGAACACAATACACATATAAGTGATTCAAGTTCATTCTAGTTAGGACAAAATGTAGAGGGGTGAACGACTATTTTTGTTTCATGCCGAACAAAGCATCAAATTTTGAAATGAGCAACTATTATGCAAGAATAACAGGCATTTGAATGAACAAGGCAACAGCCGGCATACCAGTTCATCCAAAACCATGCTGCAAGGAGCCGCTGCGCTTCCAAATGTCTTGGCGTTTAGAATTGTTTTCTTGAGGTTTATAAATATTTCCTTCTCAAATGGTTTGCAAAAGATAAAGCTATAAAGGTCGAGCTATTTAATGGCAATCTTTTATTTAGATACTTAGGAGTTCTATATATATATATATATATATATATTATTTATTTTTTTTGTTTTTCTTTATTTTTTTTAGAGTCATTTTGTTTGAGGTGCCTATTTCATTTCAAATATTACTGTTTTGATGTATGGGTTAGGATTTGAAATAAAATAGGTGCTTCTAAAGGATCACTCTCGATATATATATATATATAAGCTAGTAGTAGTCATCGTGCACCATGGTAGACACTTTTGATTAATTTTGGATGATAATATTATTTTTTTGTATTTCTAATTTTTTTATCTGTGTTATGGATATGATTGTAGTTAGGCTTAGGGTTTGGATTGCAATTATTAATTCTATTTTTGAAAAGTTAGTACCAAATTATTCTTTTACTTATTTTTCAAATAATATTGTACATGTAGTGTTTTACTTGCATAGTTTGAACACATGATGGTTTTCTTCAATTTAGTATAGTGTTAATAATTTATTTAACTTTGAATTATGTAACCATTAATTTATGTGTTGTATGATCAGAGTTAGGAACACGGTTATGTTGAACTTGTAGCACATATCAGATATCTAATATATGATTATTGTTTAGAAGAAACAATACACACACACACACACAGTGTGTATTACATTTGACTATCCAAAATTATTCGATATGTTTTAGTATTAATTCAATCTTTGTTATGATGTAGTGATCATATTGTGATAACATCACAATTTGCATGAAATGTGGATGTGACTATTATGTCACATACTATTCTCCCACTATTGTGGGTTATATTATTATTACTCCATTCACTGACTATGGTCGAGTGCTCATTAATAATTAGAAACCAGTTATGATCGAGCTCATGAGATATGTTATCATTGAATGTTATTTGTGTTAATGGATTATAACTAAAGTTGTTAAGGGTCGTCTCATGTAGAGACATAACCCTATGGGCCCAAAGTGCACATAGAGTCATGTCTCTACATGAGAAATAATTGTTCCATCCCTTACATATATTGAGTGCTATGATCACTTGGAAACACATCACATTCACATGTTAATACATGTGATCTGCATATAGATTCACCTGCAATCAATAAAGAATTAGTATTATTCAATGGAAGATTCAAACACAAGTAAGATATCATAATTCATTGTTGATCTCCAAGTCATGTTGCATGTTAGTGTCAAACAATTAGTCATTTTCTAGGCAGTGTTTGTCGGTCATCATTGCAACTAGGTCACCCAATGAAGGTCGAATGATTCTAGACGTGTTTACATTTATGTTTGAGTCGAGCAAGTCTTAGGTTGTTGAGCACCCTAGTATGTACCAAGTGACAGTTTATGTCGAGAAGTCAGTAAATGTCAAGCTAAATAGAGTTAGTTCATGTCGAGTCACACAATTAGTGTCAAGCATTCAAAAGTCAAGTGACAACATGAGTATTAGTTATGACTGAGTGTCAGGGTTTTTAAGTGTCAAGTAAACCAGTTTTGGTATGTGTTTGGAATGGCACAAACACTTATATAAATCATTTTGGTTGACTTCTATATACAATTTAAAGGGTGTGGAGACAACTAAGGAGTTGTTTACGCATTTTGTCAAAGGACATCAATCCCTATAAAGGTAGTGTAACCAATCAAAAAAATGGAAGGACTAAGTGACAAAAGGGAGAAATTTGGATCATTAATTATGATCTAGAACCTTCTCCATAATGTTATATAAGGAGGGTATTAACCCTAAATCAAGGATAGAGACAGAGATAAAGGAGAGAATTGTAGAGATAAGTGCATGTGTGAAAGAGCCTGTGTTTGATGGTTAGAAGCAAAGATCAGGCAAAGCAACCTAGTAGTGAAGGATAGAACATAGTTTATCATATAGGATATCAAATCAGAATTGGAAAGAGTAGATATGTAATCTAACATCAAATTGTTAATTGAAGGATTGGGTACTGATACATTCTAACAAGTGAATCAGGGTAAATCTCTTAACAGAGTGGTCCTAACAGACCTATTCAAATATCCTAACAGAGTGCTTACTTAGTTGTAAGCTTAAACCCTTTAATCAAGGTAGACTGAATAAGTCTTGTAAGGTCTTAGCAAGGCAGACCCCTTGTAGGGTAGATCACCAAAAGTGGTCAAACATTTTAGCCTTAACAAGCACACTTTATTATTGTAGTAGTGAAGATTTATGGTTTTCATCCCCACCCAAGTTTTACCTTCACCTTCGAGGTTTTTGGGTAACCAAATCTTTTATGTTATGTGTTTACATTTACGTTCATGTTTATGGATGTAATGGATAGTTAGATCTATTTCAGTTTATGGTTATATGATTCATGATGCTGATATGAGATGGATTAAGGGTGAGTGTATTTGATTTGTTTGAAGAGATTGAGGTTTATATGTTTGGAAAGATCAGTGAGAATCAGAAGCTTGACATACAGATCATACTACAGTAGCTTGAGTAAACAAGGGAGGAGTTGAAGAAATCCTTAAAAGAAGGAAGGAATTGGCTATCCACGGAATGACACTCCATATCATGAAGAAGACACTGAAGGACTACTTGATGATGGAAATTCCAGTGAAAGTGATGCAACAATAGTAGACCTATTGGAGAGAAACAATATACTGAATGAAGAGGTTAAAGTGAAAAGAGAGCATGAAATCCAATTAGTAAGACTATGTGAAGTGATTGAACTAAAAAGAAAAGCTGAGGAAGACAAATCAATGGCAAAAGAAGACAAGAGACAAATGGCTACTAGACTTGATGAAAGGATATCTGATGTGTAGAAGCTCACAAATAATCAACTAGACATGGTAAATCAATTGCTACATGCAAATCAAGAACTAAATAGAAAAGATATGAAAATTTCAAATCCAAGGAACGAGTTAAGATCTGAAAAAGGAACTCATTGAGAGGATGAACAAATCTAATGAGGCTATCAAATACTTTGAGGAATTGATGAGAACACCAAGAATACCTAGCACCTATCATCTACTACAGAAGGAGAATCATCAAAGAGTGGAGAACATAGTAATGCAAAGCCAAAGCACAACAAACCTACATCTCATCACTGTGGGAAACTAGGACATAGAACAAATGTCTACAAAAAGTCTAGTTGATTTAGCTGCTCAACTAGAGATTAAAATTTTAGTTTTGGAATCTGTCAGAACTAGTTGGGACAATGCACTTGCCATGATTATACAGATTCACAAACCATTTTTGGACAAATATGGTTTGACCCCTTCACCCTAGAAGCCATAAGTGATAAAAATAAGGGGAAATATATGTGTGTGTAAGGGGAAATCTGAAGAATAAGCATATGTCACAGAGAGAAATCAGTTAAAGATCAAAGGTATGACATAATGTAATGTGTTACTCTCTTTTTTGGAAGACATGTATATATGATTTATATAGTGAAGTCTTTATGAAGACCAAGTCACTATCTAAGGGGGAGTGCTATTTTGTAATTTTGAGTGAAATGATCAATCATGGAAAAGTGTTTTTGCCACTGATGTCAAAGGGGGAGATTGTTGATCTCCAAGTCATGTTGCCCATTAGTGTCAAATTCTTAGTAATTTCCTAGGCAATGTTTGTTGGTCATCATTGTGACCGGGCCACCCAATGAAGGTCGAATGATTTTGGACTTGTTTACATTTCAGTTTGAGTCAAGAAAGTATTAGGTTACTGAGCACCCTAGTATGTACTGAGTGACAATTTATTGACAAGTCAGTAAATGCCAAGCTAAACAAAGTTATTTCATGTTGAGTCACACAGTTAGTGTCGAGCATTTAGAAGTCAAGTGACATCATGAGTATTAGTTATGACAAAGTGTTAGGGTTTTCAAGTGCTGAGTAAACCAACTTTGGTATATGCATTTGGAATGACACAAACACTTATGTAAACCATTTTGTTGACTTCTATACACAATTTAAAGGTTGCGGAGATAGCTAAGGAGTTGTTTACGCATTTTGTCAAAGTACATCAATCCCTATGAAGTGTAACCAATCAAAAAAATGGAAGGACTAAGTGGAAAAAGGGAGAAATATGGATCGTTGTTTATGATGTAGAACATTCCTCTAATGGTTATTTAAGGAGGGTCTTAACCCTAAATCAAGAACGAAGATAAAGACGGAGGAGATAATTTTAAAGACAAGTGCATGTGTGAAAGAGGCTATGTTTGATGGTTAGGAGAAAAGATCAGGAAGAGCAACCTAGTAGTGGATAATAATAGAGCTTATTAGATCAAAATTGGAAAGAGGGGATCCATAATCTAGCACAGAGTGTTAACCGAAGGATCAGGTACTGATACATTCTAGCAAGTGAATCAGGGTAAATCTCTTAATAGAGTGGTCTTAATAGACCTATTCAAATATCCTAACGAAGTGCTTACTTTGTTGTAAGTTTGAGCCCTTTAATCAAAATAAATTGAATAAGTCTTGTGATCTCTTAGTAGGGGAGACCCCTTACAGGGTAGATCACCAAGAGTGATCAAACATTGTAACCTTAATAGGCACACTTTATTGTTGCAGTAGTGAACATTTGTGGGTGTCATCCACACCCCAATTTTACCTTCACCTTGGAAGGTTTCTGGGTAATCAAATATTTTGTGTTATGTGTTTACATTTACTTTCATGTTTATGGATGTAATGGATAATTATATCTATTTCAATTTATAGTTATATTATTCATGATGTTGATATGAGATGGGTTAAAGGTGAATGTATTTGATTTGTTTGAAGATATAGAAGTTTTATAGATCCTAATTCACCCCCCCCCCCCCCCCCCCCCTCCAAAGTGTCTTACTTTCCCAATAGACTCCCAACATTCACATAGAGCATTATATCTATATCTCCGCAGTTGATTGATAACATAATTGAAGCATTCATAAATAGTTAGATATATTATTATCTCGAAATTGAATTGAAAGATACAATCTACCATTGATCTAAATTTCTTGACATTGTATCAGAGCCCAGTTGGTAGAACAAGTATTAAACTAATTATGATATTTGGTTCAAGATAATTGAAATCTTATTTTTATACAACAAATCAATCATGATAAACAATGTTAGAGTTGAAGATAGATGAGAAGGTTCCTCTAACTTTGTTTCATGGAAAATTTGAATTATAGAAATACTTTAAGAACTTGAATTGAAGTTATTTATAGAAGAAAATAAGAAAATGCCTAAAGATGAAAGATAATAGACGACATGGAAAAGGCATAATAACAAGGCTAAGAAAGTAATCATTGATGGAGTTAAAGACCATATTCTTTCATCAATAAAAAACTAAAGTGTTCAAAACTATTCAAGATGCATATGAGATAAACAATGTAAGCACATTGCTTACCTTGAAACAACAACTCATAAACATCAAAATGGATAAAGGAGATACAATTTGATCAAATTTCTCAAAAAATTATGAGTTAAGGGACCAACTCTCTACTATTGGAAATAATGCAAACGATGTGGAATTATCTCTAATAGCCCTTAGAGGATTGCCATTATAATGGGAATCCTTTATCCAATGCATTAATCATCCCACTATACCTAAATTTGATCAACTCAAAAAGTGATTGCACTCAAGAAGAGTCTTGATTAATCTCAAGAGGCATCATCTCTAATAAGGAGGAAGAGATCCAAGCATTACATGCAAATCAAATAATAAGAATAGAAAATCTAAAAGGAAGAGAGGAAAGAAAAACTATAAGAAAAGAGATCTATTGAAAGTTCAATGTTATAAATATGAAAAATTTGGACATACTCACATGTATTATCCAAAAAGGAAGAAAAATCCTGCCAACGTAGCTAAAGTCAAGGAAGCAACAAACTCATTATTTCTCCTTGCCTTATCAAGTGAGTTTAACACCAATAAAAATACTTGGATAATTGACACTAAAGCCTCTAGGCACTTAACTAGATTTAAAGAATAATTTGAAATCTTGAAGGATGTTCAACCGAAGAAGTGACAATAGGAGACAACTCCACCTACCATGTGAAAAATATTGGGACATGTTTAGTACAACTAAGTACGGGAGTTAACCTACACTTAAAAGATGTCCTATTTGTTCCTGGAATATGTTAGAATTATTTAGAATAATCATTTATCCAAGGCCCAGATGTACAAATAAAACTTTTCAATGCTTAATAGACCCATATTCATAAAACCTTATTATGCATGCATCCATTAGATCATACAACTCTTAAACTTTATAGATTACTATCCTAGGTCAAAACATCTTTGCAAAAATGTAAACATGAAACATAACATATTCAATAACACATTTGACACAAGGATTTTATGTGGAAACCCAATTTGAGAAAAATGACTAATAACATGCTATTAATTCTCACTCTTCTAAAGTGATGCCCTATTAAAGGTTACAATACACACTGTTAAGTGTGACCTGGTTAGAGGATTTCAATCACCCTGTTAGGAGTGAGCCTTGTTAGAGGACTTTAGACCATTCACTTGGAATCTCACCTAGTTAAAGGATTTACAAATGATTGTTAGGTCAACCTTAATCCAAAGAATTTACCTTAGACTGATGTAATGATTAGAAAGCAATAGTAAGGCTTGGTCTGATAAAAAATTATAACTCACTTGCAGATTATAGATCCATGTTTTAGTCCTCCATTCTACTTGGCTTTCACACACCTTAGCTCTAATAGCTTGT
Organism: Cupressus sempervirens; assembly: GCA_028749045.1. NCBI lineage: Eukaryota > Viridiplantae > Streptophyta > Pinopsida > Cupressales > Cupressaceae > Cupressus > Cupressus sempervirens. Next base: position 877,786,094 of record CM053787.1, read on the forward strand.
TCACCCTTCAAGTATTCATATTCTTAAGCCTTCTTGCTTTGCATGCCAATTGCAGTCTCTTTTGTTCGACCACTGAATGAAGCAATACCCTAGACTCATTGTCTTCCTTAAATTCTCACCCATACAACCTTTGCTTCTGACCATCTCTCTCTATAAATAGAGATTTAAAATCTTTTGTCACTTAATCACAATCATCCATTTTAGGGTTAGGTAGGATACAATGAATCTACCCACTTTTCTATTTGGTTCCTCTAGAAACTTCTTCCTCAATCTTCTTTGAATTCACCACAAAATGGTTTACCTTGAATTTTGTGCCACTAGCTCATCATAGTTATCTTCCATATGCTTCACATAATTCAAGAAAACAAAATAGTCGGCTCAAATTCATCAAATCTATGATTTAACATGAATACTGGCACTCAGCATCAATATGTTGTCACTCAGTTTCTAAACTGTTCTTCCACTCAGTCAACACTAGTTTACTTGGTGAACATTAAAGTTCAACGATGCTCGGCACCAACTAAATGTTAATTGGCTTATGCTATGTTCACTCAACATACATTGAATCTTCACTTTGCTCGGCTCCAATTGGTTTTCTACTCGAATTGCACTAACTTTTCTTAGCACCTACTGTGCATTTGGTCAAGCTTGGCAGACACAATTCTTCTTACTTGTTCGTCTAGACTTAATCAATGTATTCAACCTTTGCAACCTTAAGTAGATAAACAATACACTATATCATCACTGTCTTAAGTGATCTTTGTACTCTTTTTTCATACCATAACTCAACCTTTCCTCTAGGTGCTCTTGTCATCTCATTTGATCAAATCCTCTTTATCAATCAAATAAATGATAGTACTCAAATCAACTAAGCAGTTGTCTTACCAGCAAGTAGCAGATTTGACATCAGTGACAAAATAATGATTGAAACACATCATCATACTTGTATCAATCTTTTCTCAACAATCTCTCTCTTTGGCATTGATGGCAAACCAATACCAAAAACAATACCAAAAAGAACATAATTCCTTGTACTAAATTCTCTCCCTCTATCAACAGCTTTCATCTTCTATATAGGCTACAAAATTCTATTATGATCAATAGATAATCAACTCTTTCTTATGACTCCCTTCATCTGTCATCTTGCAGGGCTTCTCCTTTTGACTTTCTCTGAACACTCCCTCTTTATGATATTTAGGTATCTATCTCTCTGTATGTACTCATTTCTCCCTCAGAAGTATATCTCCCTCTTTCTCACTTTGTTTGGTATTCTTTATTTCTCCCTCTTTGACAACAATGCCAAAGACTTGTCATCTCAACATGTAGATGTTAACAATGTTAGTTTCTCCCTTTGTCACCTAACTTGTGATTGTAAATCTTCTAATTTAGTTCTTTCCTTACTTTAGGCAGCTCCTAAAGTAATATCCACTGCATCAAGTTGTAAGATTCAACATTCAACTCAATTGATGCAAGGCACTAATCTTGCTCCTTAAGTAGCTTTGGATAGGGGTATCACCTCTAGTTTACCTCTTAGATAGTCATGAGCATCCTTAGGTAAAGCTTTTGTGAAGATATCAACTATCTTCTCTTTTGTATTCACATATTCAATCCTCACTTCTTTGTCTTGAACTAACTCTCTCAAGTAATGATACTTGATTGCAATGTGGTTAGTCTTTGTGTGCATCATAGGGTTCTTTGATATATTTATACCACTTGTATTATTAGAATAAAGTACCACGGGTTTAGTGATTTCCTCTTTCATACATTTGAGTAGTTGTTTGATCCATACAATGTTTGTACAATTAACTACAACAACCACATATTTAGCTTCAATGGTAGATTGAGATATGCAATTTTGTTTCTTGCTAGTCTTGGTGACCAACCTCTTTCCTAAGAAAAGTGCTCCTCCACTGGTGTTCTTTTTGTCATTAATGTTTCTAGCCCAATCAACATCAATGTAGGCTCTCAACTCAAATTTTTCATTTTTCTGGTAGTATAGACCATAGTCTTTTGTTCCTTTCAGATATCTCATTATTCTCTTAACAACCATCAAATGATTCTCCTTAGTATTTGTAGAGAATCTTGCAACAATCCCAACAGATAATATAATGTCAAGTCTGCTATGAACTACATATTACAATTTTCTAATCATAGCTATGTACAATGTTAGATCCACATCAACTGTTGTTCCTACTAGTAATACTAGTTGTGCTTATTTTCCATATACTACTTATGGTGGAGTGGATATGCAGCTACTTCTTGCAACACTGGTACTTTCTATTATTTGCTCCGCTCCCCATAATACACCACCCATTCATAAGCTTAGTCAACAACAGAACAAGACACAAGTGCTACTATTGGTACTAGTTAATTATAGTGTAGCCACTATTGGGCATGATTCCTATGCCAAGTTCAACACTCACTATGATGTTGGTTGGAAATAATGTGACACTCAAGACAAAGAAACAAACTTTCACATCATCTTAATCATCATTCTTTGACAACTTGTGTCCTATCACCATAGGTGTGCTAATTGGTTTTGAATCTTCTAATCCAAAAGTTTTCAATATTTCCTTCACATACTTAGACTAGGTGATGTATATACCATATTTCATCTAATATACTTGCAAACCAACAAAGAACTTGATCTCTCCAAACATAGACATCTCAAATTCTTTCATCATTTCATTTGCAAATGCCTTAGATAATCCATCTTGACCTTCAAATATGATATCATCAACAAAAATTTCAACTACTAAAATACCTTTACCTCCTTGTGTCTTCAAGTACACATTGTTGTTATCATCAATCCTCTCTAATCCAATCTTCACAAGATAATTGTGAAGCATTTCATACCATGCTCTTAGAGCTTTCTTTAAACCATATAACTCTTTATGTAGTCTATATACCATGTTCTTGTTGTTAGTATCAACAAATCCTTTTTACTATTCTATATAAACCTCTTCTTCTAATATGTCATTCAGAAATGATGACTTCACATCCATCTAATAAACTTTGAAACCTTTTTATGCAGAGTAAGCAAGCAAAGTTCTTACTCCTTCCAATCTTGCAATAGGGGAAAATGTTTTTCCATAGTCTATTCCTTCTTCTTGTGCATACCCCTTGCAAACTAATATTTCCTTATTCCTTACGACTTCACCATTTTCATCTAACTTGTTTCTGTACATCCACTTGGTTCCAATCACATTCTTGTCCTTTGATCTAGGAACTAGATTCCATGTCTTGTTCTTTTCAATCTGCTCAATCTCTTCTTTCATGGCTTTACTCTAGTCCACATTTTCTAAGGCATTTTTCATTGTCTTAGGCTCATGCATGCTCAACAAAAATGTATCACTTCTCAACCTATTCTTTTTCATTGGTCTAGTATCTTTATCTCCAATAATTTATTCAACAGGGTGATGTCTTTTGACAGACTTTGACAATCTTGGTTTTGCTCTACCTTCCTCATTAGGTAGACATCTCAAATTCTTTCATCATTTCATTTGAAAATGCCTTACATAATCCATCTTGACCTTCAAATATGATATCATCAACAAAAATTTCAGCTAGTAAAATACCTTTACCTCCCCCTATCTTCAAGTATAGATTGTTGTTATCAACAATCCTCTCTAATCCAATCTTCACAAGATGATTGTGAAGCCTTTCATACCATGCTCTTAGGGCTTTCTTTAAACCATATAAAGCTTTGTGTAGTCTATATACCATGGTCTTGTTGTTAGCATCAATAAATCCTTTTGACTATTCTATATATACCTCTTCTTCTAATATGTCATTCAGAAAAGTTGACTTCACATCCATCTGATAAACTTTGAAACCTTTGTATGTAGAGTAAGCAAGCAAAGTTCTTACTCCTTACAATCTTGCAATAGGGGCAAATGTTTCTCCATAGTCTATTCCTTCTTCTTGTGCATACCCCCTGTAAACTAATCTTTCCTTATTCCTTGCGACTTCACCATTTTCATTTAACTTGTTTCTGTACACCCACTTGGTTCCAATCACATTCTTGTCCTCTGGTCTAGGAACTAGAGTCCATGTCTTGTTTGTTTTAGTCTGCTCAATCTCTTCTTTCATGGCATTACTCTACTCCACATTTTCCAAGGCATCTTTCACTATCTTAGACTCATGCATGCTCAATAAACATGTATCACTTCTCAACCTATTCCTTGTCATTGGTCTAGTATCTTTATCTCCGATAATTTATTCAGTAGGGTGATGTCTTTTGACATACTTTGATAATCTTGGTTTTGCTCAACCTTCCTTATTAGGTCTACCAACTTCTAAATCACTATGTACTTCTCTATTACATAATTCAACATCTCTTTCATGTACACTAATCTTAGAATCAGAACATGCTTTAGCTTCTATCTGCAACTTAGTTCTTAACTATAGCTCGATTCCTGAATGCAACTCGACATTCATTATATGTGACTCGATAATCGTTGAAACTTGTTGTTGATTGGCAAGTTGGTTTATAACATCTTCATCAGTAGGCATACCTTCATAAAAGTATACAAAAGATTTGTATTCTTTTGGTTCCTTCATAGGTTCAGCCTCATGTACCTCTGCATATTCATCAATCTTCACATTTGCACTTTCTACAACTTTGTTAGTGTTAGTATTTAAACACTTATAAGTTTTACTTCTTGTGGAATAGCCAAGGAATATACCTTCTTCACTTTTAGCATCTAATTTACCATAATCGAAATCTTTAAGAATGTAGCACTTACTTCCAAATACCTTAAAATATTTTACATTGGGTGAGTATCTATACCATAGTTCAAAAGGTGTTGAATGAGTACCTTTCTTAACTTGCACATGGTTCAAGGTATAGACAACTGTACTCACATCCTCTCTCCAGTATTTCAAAGCAACATTCTTCTCCATCATGAGTGTCCTAAAACAGTCCATTATAGATCTGTTCCTCCTTTCAACAATTTCATTTTGTAGAGGGGTCCTAGGTGTAGATGTATGTCTTTTGATTCCTCTATCATTACAAAACATCTCAAACTCATTTGATGTGAATTGTCATCCTTTGTCAGATCTCAAAAAATTTAGGATTTTGCCTGTCTCCTTTTCAACTCTTGCTAAGTACCACTTAAACATTTGAAAAGCATCATATTTCTATTTCAGAAACATAATTGTCATCATCCTAGAATAATCATCAACAAATAGAATAATGTACTTGTCACCCTTGTAGCTTTGTACATTAATTGGTCCACACAAGTTACTATGAACAATCTCCAGAATTTCTTTAGAGGTAGGAGTCTTACTTTTAAAACTAGATTTTTTTCATTTTGCCTAACTGACATTGTTTGCAAATTATATTGTCAAGTTTCTTCAGTTTGGGCAAATCTCTGATTCTTTTCATGTTACTGATACTCACTAAGTTATCAAAGTTAACATGACATGACCAATTGTGCCATAACCACACATCATCAAATTTTACAACAAGACAAGTAGCATCATTCATATCAAGATAAAATAGATTACCTCTAGTCTAATCACCTTTCCCAATTAGTTTCCCATTAGTATCATAGATCTTATCTATCTTGTTCTCAAACTCAACTTTGCAACCTAAACTATTTGGATGTGACACACTTAACAAATTATAGTTAAGTCCTTCAACATAATAAGCATTGTCACATAAGATCTTTTCTATGAGTTTGATAGATCCTTTTCCTACTATCAGATAGGGTGTGTTATTACCAAACCTTACACTATTTCCATCATAATAATTTAGGGTAATGAACTCACTTTTATCTCTAGCTATGTGATGTGAACACCCACCATCAATGATCCATCTGTCATTCTTGTTCACATAAGACACTAGTGCAGTTGTCTTATCCTCATTAGAATAATCCTTCATTGCAACATACACCACTTCATCATCATGGTCATTAGATCCATCTTCGATATCCTCTTCTACAATGTAGCAAGACTTCTTGCCTTTGTCTTTGTAATCTTTGTTGTCCTCATCTCTTTTACTTCTATATTTGTCTCCTATTGCTCTTCTTCTCTTGACATCTAGAAACAATATGACCGACCTCATTGCAATTAAAACACATGATAGGTAACTTACCTTTGAATTTGCCTTTGCCTCTATGAAATCTCCTTGCTATAGTGCTCCAAGTTGTTCTACATCCTCTTCATCTGTGTCGCTATCACTAGAAACATATTTGACCTTTTTCTTCTTCTCTTTAGGTTCCTTTAATGATAACTTAGCTTTGAAAGTAGATTCAACATTGTCTGATTTGAAGTTATCAAAATTAGAGAGCTCAAAGGCAATGAGCCTTCCTACCAAACCTTCAAGACTCAGATTAGAACCTGATATACATCTTAATTCTTGTATGGAAGAAACTCTAATAACATAGATGGACATCATTATTCTTAATACTTTGCTTAATATAGTATCATCATCTATCTTACCAGTGGCTCCTCTTAGAACATTAGCAACATCTTTTATTCTAGAGCAATATTGAGCAACATTCTCACCTTCTTGCATCCTCATATCATTGAACTTACCTCTAAGACTTTTAGATTTGGCTCTCAAAACATTTGCATCTCCTCCATAAATGGTGTGAAGAGCACCCCACATCTTCTTTACAGAATCACAAACCTTGATATCATCAAACTTAGCATAACTCAGGGCAGAGACAATCTCCAACATTGTCTTATTATGTTTTTTTCTTTTTTAGATCATTAGTAGTCAAGGCTCTATTAGGATTGGCATGCTTAGTGGTGATGGTAGATTGTGCACGGTCATCAGACTTTGCTATCAAGACCTCCTAGATGTAGCTTCATCAGACTTTGCTATGCAGGGAAGTTCTCCTTATTAAGCTTGGGTGCCTCTCTTTTTGACATCTTGATCTTTTGCTTCTAGTACCTTCAAACTAGTCCTCTTAAACACTATGGCACTCTAATACCAATTGTTGAAATTATTTAGAATAATTGAGGGGAGGGTGAATCAGTTATCTAAGGTCCAGATGTACAAATAAAACTTTTCAATGCTTAGTAGACCCATATTCATAAAACCTTATTATATATGCATCCATTAGATCATACAACTCTTAAAATTTGTAGGTTACTATCCTAGGTCAAAACATGTTTGCAAAAATGTAAATATGAAACATAACATATTCAATAACACATTTGACACAATTTGGGAAAAACCACCAGTAACATGCTACTAATTCTCACTCTTCTAAAGTGATGCTCTGTGAAAAGCCAACCCTATTAAAGGTTACAATACACACTATTAAATATGATCTGGTTAGAGGATTTTAATCACCCTATTAGGAGTGATCCTTTTTAGAGGACTTTAGACCATTCACTTGGAATCTCACTTGGTTAAAGGATTTACAAATGATTGTTAGTTCAACCTTAATCCAAAGGATTTACCCTAGACTAATACAATGATTAGAAAGTAACAATAAGACTTGATTTGATAACAAATTACAACTCACTTGCAAATTATAGATCTTTGTTTCAGTCCTCCATTCTGCTTGGCTTTCACACACTTAAGCTCTAATAGCTTGTTCACCCTTCAAGCATTCATATTCTTAAGCCTTCTTGCTTTGCATGCCAATTGTAGTCTCTTTTGTTTGGCCACTGAATGAAGCAATACCCTAGACTCCTTTTCTTCCTTAGGTTCTCACCCATGATAACCTTTGCTTCTGACCAAATCTCTTTATAAATGGAGATTTAAAATCTTTTGCCACTTAACCAAATTGTCCATTTTAGGGTTAGGTAGGATAAAATGAATCTAGCCACTTTTTCATTTGGTTCCTCTAGAAACTTCTTCCTCAATCTTCTTTGAATGAATTCTATGCCACCAGCTCATCATAGTTATCTTCCATACGCTTCACACACTTCAAGAAAATAAAATAGTCATCTTGGATTTGTCAAATCTACGATTTAACATGAATACTGGCACTTGACATCAATATGCTATCACTCAGCTTCTATGCTATTCTTCCACTCGCTTAACACTAGTTTACTTGGCGAACACAAAAGTTTACTGATGCTTGACACCAACAAAACTTTACTTAGCTTACATTATGTTCACTCGGCATACATTGAATCTTCACTTTGCTCGGCTCCAACTGATTTTCTACTCAATTTGCACTAACTTTTCTTAGCACCTACTGTGCACTCGGTCAAGCTTGGCAGACACAATTCTTCTTACTTGTTCTTCTAGACTTAATTAGTGTATCCAACCTTTGCAGCCTTGAGTAGATAAACAATACACTATATCATCATTTTCTTAAGTGATCTTTGTACTCCTTTTTCATACCATAACTCAACCTTTTCTCTAGGTGCTCTTGTTATCTCATTTGATCAAATCCTCTTCATTAATAAAAAAAATGATAGTACTCAAATCAACTAAGCATTTGTCTTACCAACAAGTAGTAGGTTTGACATCAGTGACAAAACAATGACTGAAACACATCCTCATACTTGTATCAATCTTTTTTCAACATAATCAAGAGAAATATTATCTTTATATTTGGTCTAGCAAATCAAGGGTATCGAGTTTTATTTCAAGAAAATAAAGTGCTATGCTAGCCTAAAAATTTCAACATTGAAAATGCAATTTATGTTGGATTTGGAGAAGGGAGACTATAAAAACTTTGTAATTTCTCAAATTTATCCCTAAACCATGAAATTGGGAAAACAAATGAGATTTTGCATAGTAGACTAGGTCACCTACATTTCTGAGCTTTACCTTCTATAGAGAAAATTGTAAAAGGCTTACCTAACCTTAAACCTGAACATGAAGGATATGTAAATGTTGTGAATTATGAAACAACTCTAAAACTTCCTTTCCTCATAGTGAACTTTAATCAAAGAGTATTCTTGAAATTATTCATACTAACCTATGTGGACCTATATCAGTACCTTCATTAGGAGGATACTCATACTACATCATCTTTGTGGATGATTCTTCTAGGAAAACCTAAATTTATTTCCTTAAACTAAAAGAGTCAAATGAGGTTCTATCCAAATTCAAATAATTCAAAGCTTTAGTTGAAAATTAAAGTGGGAAGAAGATCAAAATCCTAAGATTTGATAATGGAGGAGAATACATCTCTAAGAACTTTAAAGAATTCTATATATCTATTGGGATTAAGAGGGAGTATACTGTAAAAATATAATCATCAATAAAATGGAGTAATAGAAAGAAAAAATAGAACTATCATTGAAGCAACTAAGACAATGATGCATGATCAAAATATGCATACAATATTATGGATCAAAGCATCTAATATTGTAGCATATGTTCAAAATAGATACTGTCGTGCAATTCTAGAAAATATAACACCTAAAAAAGTCTTCTCAGGGAAAAAACCTAATCTATATCATTTATGAATCTTCTATTGTCCTGTATATATTCACATTCCTAAGGAGAAAAGAACTAAACTAGAGCCCTTAGGAAAGAAAGGCATATTTGTTGGCTACAATAATTCTTCCAAAGCCTATAGAGTATATGTGTTAGGGTCAAGGACAATTGAAATTAGCTAAGATGTTAAGTTTGATGAAAATATTTCATACAAGACTTCTAAAGATATAGAAGAACCTAATGATGATTCCGTTCTCGAGAATAATGAAAGTTCTATGATTGAGAGGGAGAGTGGTATAGAAGATAATGGACCCACTACACCTAACTCCAAGGATACTTAAAACTCATTTAATAAGAAAAGACCCTTATGGGAAAGGAAAATGACTGAAGAATAAAAATGTGGCCCCTAATGAAATCCTTAGAAAAAACAAAAAGACAATAAACCATTCATGTTATGAGACTCACATAAATGAGACTACTAATTTAGAACCTTTTGATGTTGAAGAAGCCCTAAAAATCCAAGCCTAGAAGGATGCCATGATTGAGGAATATCAATCTATATTGAAAAATAATGGTTGGGATATTATACCAAGACCCAAAGACAAATTAGTTGTCTCCTCAAGATGGTTATTTAAAATCAAACAAGCACCTAACAGTAGTATTGAAAAACAAAAGGCCAAATTTGTGGCTAGAGGATTTTCATAGAAGGAAGGAATTGATTATGAAGGAACAATTGCTTATATTGCCTATTACACATCTATCAGAACTATAATTGCAATAGTTGCATCCTAAGGTTGAAAGGTACATCAGATTGATGTAAAAATGGGATTCCTAAATGGTGTCATTAATGAAGAAGTATATGTAGAAAACTTAGAAGGGTTTATTATCCATGATAAGAAATCACATGTGTATGGATTAAAGAAAGCTCTCTATGGTCTTAAACAAGCCCATAGGGCATGGCTTGAGAGAATAGATAACTACCTTGTCAAATTAGGATATTCAAAAAATGGAGAAAATCCTAACATATACTTCAAGAAATCAGAGGGAGACATACTAATACTAGTTCTCTATGTTGATGATCTTTTGATAATAGGTGAAGACTGCCTTATTGTTAAATGTAAGCAAGACCTCATGTTGGGACTCAAAATTGAAGCCTTGATTTTGAGTACCATTCTGAAAACCAAGTCAAATTGAGCCCCTATAACTGCTTTTCATGCATGTGTACCCAACAATCATTTTGATGCCTATGAAGAGTTTCATGTTTCTAGCACCTTGAATTAATAATATGCATGTCTCTTATAATGATAAATTTCCACTCTAAGTCATTTCATGAAGTTTCATTTTGAGAATTGCTTAAATTTGCATTTTTGCCTGAGTGTCAAATAGTGACAGGAAGCCTAGTTTGCAATTTAATATCTTGCACCCGATTAAGTTTCATGACTCACTACTTTGGGAGTGTTTAGTATGCATATTAGAGAACCTATGTTTTATATTTCAAGTCATTTTGATGACTAGGTCTTGAATCCCTCAAAGTTGGTTGTTTACTGTTGTCATGTTGATGCAAATTGTTCAAAATTTTGGGAAGCCCTGTTTGACCAGTTATAACTTTGAACTAGTTGACCAAAATGAGAAAATTCCTTTTGCATTACATTATAGGGGTTAGAAAATTTCTATGTTTTAGATTTGAGCCTATGATGAATCTATTTGACTAGTTTTCAAATGCGATTCCAAATGTAATTTATAAAGTTTCACTTGTATCTAAAGGTGCAGATTGATTAGTATCCCTATTCGAGATGTCATAAATTTGAATCCATGATAGATGAGACCAAATGGATTATACCACTATGTTCTACTCTAAAAATTCTACAAGTGTTCCAATTTTCAAGTATTGACTAATCTATCTACACACTTTCCTAGGTCCATTCCGTTTGTCAAAATCATTGTTATGCCAATGTTCCCAACTATGTACCCAACTTTGACTGCTTTTCAAATTTTCCTAGTTATTTGTCATGAGCCCAAATCATATATTTATACTCTCCTTATGATAGTAAACCAATGCTCCACTTTTCGTGCTCCTAAGTGTTCATTTGACATGTTTTCAAAGCCAAAACCAAACACACTTTATTGTTTTCTAACACATTTATTTGTAGGCAGTTTCAAGTCAACAACTTTGATGGTCAATATCTTTTGACCCAGATATCATCATGAGATGAAATTTGATAGGGTAAAAGAATGTGGAACAGAGAATCAATATGCTTATTTTTAGGGTCAGATTGTTTGATTTAGACATTTTTTAAAGCCAGCTCATAGGTCTTTTAGGAAGAAAATCACAGTTTGTAAGATGGTGTAAAATGAGTTTTTCAATGATCAAGAAATGATCATTTTTGTTTTTAATCTGTGTAAGGAGTTGGATAGATCAATCTGAAATGTCAGTCATTTGAAAACATTTTTTTTTTAGTTGGACCCACTTTGGGGCTCAACTAACTTCACAAGACTGGTAGAAAGCATTGAGAGATTGAAGACATTTTAAAGAAGGGATTGTAATGGATATTACCATTATAAGTTTTCAATATGTTTATCATCATTCACGATCAAATGAATGTATGGCTCTATACATAATGCAAATAATTAAAATGGAATTTATGTTCTTCAAAGAGAGTAGATCACATCACTTTCTCGATATGACTTTAGAGGTGATAAATATTCATTGGAATTGCTCTTGAAATAAGCATTAAAGATGCCTTTTCCTCTTATGCATGATTGTGTAAGAATATATACCATCTTTCGAAATAATAAATTATATATATTTGAACAAAAGGTGAGGAAAGTCAATGTTGACAACGTTAATGACTGGGATGTGGTGTCCTCTACGAAGTTCATCATTTTTCTTGCATTCCATTGGTTTTGACCATTTCGACTTAGGCTCAGCCATCTACCCCATTCAAATAGTAGATGAGGAAGAGGATAGAGTTTGAACTTTTCAATAAGGATTGTTTCTTCAGAAATTACAATTAAATGTTTGCAAAGGGCAATGCGAGAAAGTGAAAATGATAATTTTATGATTTATGGACGACCTTAAAATGAAGGAAACCGTGGAGCACTTGGATTTGTTATAGGGATTGTACCTAAGTTTTCTCTTTTCTTTGATTGGCCTCAGGATGGAGTAGAGAGGTGGCTTCTCAGAGGAAATCAAGGATGAGATGGATGGAAGTAAAATGAAATGTATTCTCTATGGTTCTACCCAGGAAGACCAAATTAATCTATGTGTGAATGTGTATCTGTGTAATGCAACAATATATAGACATGTGGGTGGATCATCACAAAAAATCTAGTGCATATTTAGGTTGGTTCTATCCCTTTCAATCAATAATGAATACCCACTCAATGGAATGCAACCCTACCCCCTATAGAAATAATAAGACATCTTTGCTTCATTGATGACTTCTATGGTTCATATCGCTTTACTTGTTGCAACTCTAGATATAGGGGGAAAATACCAAGATTTATATAGGTACCAAGTCAAGCCAACTACCTATTACCTATCACCCACATTAGGCAATGTCAAGGCATTAATTTGAGTCACCAACTAGAAATGGTAGTTTCTCAGTTTCTCAAATTCTAGTTGCCTCTTCTAGGAAGGAGAACAACTTAAGTCTGAATAAGACATAGTGTTCCCCCTTTTCAATCCCATGAGCCCAAAATTTTAAAGTTTCATCCCCACTCACGCAAAGGCTAGAAAAGTCTGAAGGTGGGATTGAAAAATGAAAGGGGGTTATTTGCCATGTATTTAAAAGTGAATCATTCATCGAGCAAATAAGCCGATTGAGACTCTAAATCATGGGCATTATTCCAAATCTGCAAGAAGAGAATTCCATGGATGGATTTTTCAATGCATGTCAAACCATAAAACACCTTTGGGAGCAATCAAAACCATGATTTTTGCCCTTTAAGATTAGCTGCACTCATCAAATGTGACTTGCAACTGGTGAAGGATTCATTTTCTCCTTTGCAATGGAAGTTTTCTCTCGTGATTGACATGTTTTTTGGAGTTTGTTTGGGGGCAACTAGGCGCAAATAGGAAAAATGTGATGTTTTATTTGTCCCACATTCTTCCTGTGGACTTTCTTTTAGCATTTTAAATACACCAACACCTTATGTGTAATTATCTTAAGAGACATACTTTATGAACAAAAGATAGTCTCGCAGGTGGGCCCACTAGGCCAGCTCAGTGGAAAGCTAAAGAAATTTTGAATAGGCAAGTAAATGATAGGATGATGACATGAATCCAAGCAATGAATGCGAAGATTCCATGTGACAGTCGAGTGACCAACTAGATGATGACATTTGGCTCTCGAGCTATGAATTATAGTGTGACATGTGGTAGTCATTTCTAGGCATGGCATAAATTTTGAGGAGATAACATGGTGACATGCAAGATTGATGCACCAAATTGTGCCACGTGGTGAGATCAACGACTCTCACATTGTTGCAAAATAAAGATGCTCGATTGTTAACCAGAGCAAGGAAGTGACGAGGTGACATGTGGCAGAGCTGGTGACATGGTGTTGTGTAAATCAATGCACGAGATCATTCTAAATGGCACAAAATTAATTTTCATCTCATTGTCACAAAATAAAGTTGCTCACTGGTTAAGGAATGTAACAATGCGACACTAAATCAGATGGTGACATGTGGCACTGCATTAGAGGCGAGGTGGTGATCAGTGGGCCAATCAGGTCATGCCACATGACAAGGTGTCCAGAGGATGCTGACTAGACATGTGATTGTGCAAGGATGGACCAATCACATCATGACACATGTCAAAGCTCAGTCAACTCAAGTTTGACCTAGATGCAAGGTTGGAGGGAAATTTCAAAGTGCAAAAAAGTTATTTTATTATTATTTTTCCTTAAATCAACGTGTAGACTTTTAAATATAACTGAGTTTATATGTTAAAGTTAAAACTATTGGAATTCTTTAGAATACCTTGGGGGGGGGGGGGGGGGGGGGGGGGTAAATCAGTTATCCAAGGTCCAGATGTATAAATAAAACTTTTCATAGCTTAGTGAACCCATAAAACATTTATACTCATGCATGCATCCATTAGATTATGCAATCACTTAAAAACTTGTAGGTCACTGTCAAATCAACTTACAGAAATGTAAAGCATGAAACATAACAGATTCATCAACACACATGACACAATGATTTACATGGAAACCCAATTTGGGAAAAACCACTAGTTACATACTACTCTTTTCACTTTTCTAAAGTGATGCCCTGTGAAAGGCAACCCCTGTTAAAGGTTACGATACACACTATTAAATGTGACCCTGTCAAAGGATTTCAATCACCTTGTTAGGAGTGAGCCTTGTCAAAGGACTTTAGGCCATTCACTTGGAATGCCACCTGGTTAAAGGATTTACAAATGACTGTTAGGTCAAGCTTAATACAAAGGATTTACCGTAGACTGATACAATTGTTAGAGAGTAATAGTAGAGCTTTGATCTGATACAACTTGCAACTTCATTTGTAGATTATAGATCTCTATTCAGTCCTCCAATCTACTTGGCCTTCATACTTTGTAGCTCCGATAGCTTGTTCACCCTTCAAACATTCATCCCCTTAAGCCTTCTTGCTTAACATGCCATCGCAGACTCTTCTCTTAGGTCATTTGATGAAGCAAAACCCTTAATTCCTTCTCTTTCTTAGGTTGTTTCAATATGTTTTGACTAGGTTTTGAATTCCTCAAAGTTGGTTGTATATTGTTGTCATACATGCAAATTGTTCAAAATTCTGGGAAGCCTTGTTTGACCAGTAATAACTTTGAACCAATTGACCAAAATGAGAAAATTCCTTTTGCATTACATTCTAGGGGTCAGACACTTTCTATGTTCTAGATATAAGCCTATGATGAATCTGTTTGACTAGTTTTCAAATGTGATTCCAAATACAATTTATAAAGTTTCACTCATGTCTAAAGGTATAGATTGATTGTTAGCCCTGTTTGGGATGTCATAACTTTGAATCTATGATAGGTGAGACCAAATGGATCATACCACTATGTTCTACTCTAAAAATTCTCCAAGTGTGCCAGTTTTTGAGTCTTGACTAATCTATCTACACACTTTCCCAGGTCCATTTCATTTGTCAAAATTACTGTTCTACCAATGTTCCTAATTCTGCAAATCCAAGTACCCAACTGTGATCGCTTGCTAAATTTTCCTAGTTATTCATCATGAGCCCAAATCACATGTTTATGCTCTCCTCATGAAAATAATCCAATGCCCCATTTTTTGTGCCCCCAAGTGTCCATTTGACCTATTTTCAAAGCCAAAACTAAATGCACTTTATTGTTTTCTGACTCGTTTGTTTACAGGTAGTTTCAAGTGAGCAACTTTGATGGTCAATATCTTTTGACCCAAATGTCGTCATGAGACAAGATTTGACAAGATACAAGAATGTGGAATAGAGAACCAATATGCTTATTTTCAGTGTTAGATTATTTAATTTAGTTAGTTTTTAAAGCCAACTCATAGGTCTTTTAGGCAAAAAATCATAGTTTGCAAGATGAGATAAAATGTGTTTTTTAATAATCAAGCGGTGATCATTTTAAAAAAAAAAATAGTATAAGGAGTTAGACAGATCAATTTGAAATGTCAGTTATTTGAAAATAATTTTTTTTTAGTCGGACCTACTTTGGTGCTCGACTAACTTCACAAGACTGATAGAAAGTGTTGGTGTTTTAAAACGTTATGTTTCAAAAAAATCCCCAATGAGAAAAAAATGCATCTAGGGGCAATTACTTCCCATCTACAACATACCCTTTTAGACATCGGAGCCAACTGTAAGGTGAGACCCTTCTTCTACTTCAGGCTCTACAAAACTTAGGTGGGTTTACATTAGACTCACTTATATGGTACTAGTGTTAAAGCATACACTTGAATCTAACAAAGAAGATAATACCCTTAATCTTCTAACACTTATGCAGACAACATAGACATGAAATAGCTAGAATCATGACATATAAACTAGATAAGCTAAGTGAGGGTAACTCTTTTCAACTCTTCAACATGAAAGGGAAAAGATTTTGATTAATGATGTTGAATATCAGCACAATCCTAGGTATGAACAACAAAGACATTCAATCTCCTAGTTGATCAGTCCCTTATCCATTGGGCATAAGCTAAGTCAAAAAATACACATGGATACCCAAGATATACTCATATATTCAAGCATTTGATCTATCCATTCACCTTGTAAACAAACATCTATCTTCAAAATGAAATTCATACTTATAAGATCCTCCCATGATCCTTGCAATTCTGTCAATGCATATCACATAATTTACTTGAGCCCTTGACCCAACAATAAAACATATAATGGCATACAACTTCAAAGCCAAGCCGCAACTAGACAATATGTACCTCATACATATATCAATAGAAAATTATAAACCCATGAAGATGGAGACAAATTTTAGATTGAAACATTCAATAAATCTTTCTATTTATCTCCTTGAAATCAATACATCAAATGTATGCAAGACTCAAAATATACACAATAGACGACTGTATAATCTATTTTTTTTGTAAGAAATTACAATTGTTTCTCATTACATCAGAGAAATGTTGAAGAATGGTGGAATCACAACTCTGGATCCAACCTTGTGGTATCACAGACTAACTGGAACCTTCTCCAAGAAACTGGAACCAACCTTAAAGAAAGATAAGAAGAGAGACTAAATAGAAAGGAAGCAATCTTAGATCAGATCAGATGTTGCTATTTGTCAACTTGGAAAACCTCCATCTGTTATTAAAGAACATCTCTATACTCTCTTTGTAACTGCGAATAAGATATTTTCTTTGTTGCTTGAAGAAATCTTGAAAATATCTTCAAAAAGATAAAGACATGTAGTTGATTTGAAAACCAAATCTGATATTAAACTAGGAACAAAAATGCCCGCTAAATGATTTCTAGAGGCAGAAGAAAACTCTCCAAATAATTTTACTCTGAATCTGGAGCCAAGAAACTTCCACAACTGCTTTCCAACTGATTTTTGATGCTCAATGATGAATTTTTCCCATTTGACTGAGAATGCCCCAAAAAACATAAAACGGCTTATAACTTGTATCGGTGAATGCCTGTGCAATTTCTAACCCCATATTTGGAAAGCTCGTCTTCTGTCGATTCCAATGGTATACTACACTACATATTTTGGATGAAAAATGACCCCTCTGACATGCATTTGAAAAATCAATCCCTAGTTCAATGAACAAGTATTTAATTGAAAATTTTAAAATATACTATAGTCGAAACTATGGAAAATCTTTAAAATCTTTAACTTTTTCATATTAGAGGCTTTGCACATGAAAAATTGACAAAAAAATCAATTTTCTGAATTCCATGTTTTAGTGCCCTTTTTGAATCAAGTCAACCCTCTTGGTGTATTGCCATGTGTTAGCTCCTAATTGGTCTAATCCTCTATACAATCATCGTCACTTCATCACTTCTTTGGACACCTTGCCACATGTCACATCCTCACTCCATTGCGGGCTTAACCCTTGATTTCACCTTAACTACTACGACTGGGTAATTTACCTCATTTTTGCAGTAAACCTTTAGGCCTTAACCGTGGCTAAGCCATGCAAAATCATGAAATCAAGCCTTTCGTAACATCAAGGCCTCAAGCTTCATCTTAATAGTTAACGTTGCAATTGTGTGCCCAAGAGTTAACTTGATAGTTTCGCGCCATCGCATGATTAAGCTCTGACCACACAATTATCCTCGTGAACATGTGAAATCCTTAATTTCATGTCATCACCATGGTTTTCTGACTTAGTATTTTCTATCAGTGACCCTACGGCACAATTATATTAGCCTTTTTTGCACTATCGCACGGTTTTGTCCTGACCGCATAGTTATCTCTGCGAGCGTGCAACTGAGCACTACATGGTCATTGCTAATGTCATCATTCCAACCTCCTTCCAATTATGGTCATGGTTTGGTTCAAAATTTTTGGTTTTTTCTCCCCTAACTGGTTATCCATGGTAGGGACCTCTTGCATGAGGCTGCAACTTTCAAAAAGCCTATGTCTTTGAGACACTTACAATACGAGTCTTCATTTTTATAAAGACCAAAAAGTTGAGCTACTTAGTGAATGTGGGATTAAACCCCTGAATTACTTCTTATGCAAAACCTCCTTCTAGCAACTAGCGTTGACCCTCTCACTTTGTATTTGTGTAGGGATTTCGCATGGTGGACCTTGATAGATGGGAGCTTGTGTATGTATGTTGCAAAGGCAACGTTTGTCTTGGGGAGGTAAGTATGAAAGAAAAAACTCTCTATAACTTACCCATTGATGATTTGACAACCTAGAAACCCCTTTGCCATTGATTTACTCCATTCTAAAATGCATCCAAGCTCCTTTGATTCAGGCATAAGAGAGCTTTGGTAGATATTCAACTTTTTGCTGCCATGCATAAGCCGTACTCTATCTGCAATTCGTGGCACTCCCCATTAGCATCAATGATTCCTTTAGATGGGCTCCATACTCAATTCCTCCTTTTTAATCATGTTTCCAAATGCCTCCATATAATAGTAGGGAAAGCACAAAGTATATAGCTCAACTCAATAAAAACCTACTCATTGATCACCCAACAGAGCATTCTTTCGAACCACCATCAATAAAGAGAGGATTCTAGCAAACATCTAGAATAGTAAGGGCTTCAATAGGAGAATAGGTGGAGTCCTTGAAATTATATGGAGTGTCACCTGTAGTGAAGGTGGAGATAGAGCAAGCATTAGTTCAAAATTGAGAAACCTAGCCAGCTGCACTCAAATCCACTTGTCAATTCATAAAAAGTAAATGGAAGCAAAGGAATCAATGTTAAACAGACAAGACCTTCTTCAGATCATGGCTAGAAGATATGTCCATTAAAGTATCAAATGATATTTTCCATTTTTATCCCCAAGTCATCATGTCAACTTTTCCATAAAATGACACATCATATTAAGTCTTCATATAGTAAATAAGCATTAGGGAAATTTAGCTGATTATTTTCTAAAAACAATTTCCATGTCATTGATGAATAACTCATAACACATGTGTATCAAAATACACATGTTTTCAATATTAGATGATGCTTAGGTGCTTATTAATAACATAGATCACTCCATATTGCTTTTATAATGCATTATGCTTTTATTTAATTATGCCCTTATTCTTGACCCTCAACCCTTAAGTTGCAATAATTTTAATGAGCATAATCATTATAATCTCTTCAAACAAAACTACTCCCAAATGTTATCTTAGCAACTTGTTGAGTTTAGTCGGGCCCCAAAGCGGGTCTGACTAATTTTTTTTGCATTTGAAACAACTGATTTTCCCAAACTAATCTGGTTTATAACCTATAATTATTTGAGTCTAATTTCACCACTGATTCACTCCTAAAACTCATTTTTAACCTTTCATGCAAATTTTAGAATTCATACCAAGAGGTCCCTTGACTGGCCTTAAAAATTGACCAAAATCAACAAACAAGCCTTGAAAGATGACATACTGATTCTTTGTTCCATATCCTTGCACCCTGTTAGATTTTGTCTCATGACGACATCTGGGTCAAAAGATATTGACCATCAAAGTTGCCTTCATGAAATTGCCTACAAGAAAACATGTCAGAAAAACATAAAATGCGTTCGATTTTGGCTTCGAAAAAAGGCCAAATTGACACTTGGGGGAACAAAAATTAGGGTAGTAGTTCACTATCATGAGGAGAGTATAAACATGTGATTAGGGCTCATGAAAAATAATTAGGAAAATTTGACAAGTGGTCAAAGTGGGCTACGTGGATTTGCAAAACTAGGAACAGTGGCAAAAAAATAATTTTTGCAAACGGAATGGAATTGGGAAAGTGTCTAGACGGATTCTTTATGACTTGAAAATTGGCACACTTAAATAATTTTCAGAGTAGAACATAATGGTACAATCCATTTGGTTTAGACAATCACAGATTCAGAGTTATGACATCTCGAACAGGGGTATTGATCAATTTGCATTGTATGACACGAGAAAAACTTTAGAAATTGCATTTGGAATCGCATTTGGAAACAAGTCAAAAGGATTTGTCATAAGCTCAAATATGAAACATAACAAGTCTTTGACCTTTAAAATGCAATGCAAAAGGAATTTTCTCATTTTGGTCAACTGAGTCAAAGTTACAATTGGTCAAATAGGGCCTCCCAAAATTTTGAACAATTTACACCAGCATGACAACAATAAACAACCGACTTTGGGGAATTCAAAACCTAGACAAAACATCTTGAAACAACTTGAAAATTAAAATATAGGTTCTCTGATATGCATACTAAACACTCCCAAAGCAGTGAGTCATGAGACATTACTGGGTGCAAGATATTCAAATATAAAAATGCAGATCTGAACATTGCTCAAAATGAAACTTCATGGGATAACTCAGATGGATATATTGAATGTAAAGTGTTAGAAACATTAAACACCTCTTGGACCACAAAATGACAACCGAGTACACATGCATTAAATGCACTTAAAAGGGGCTCAAAATGACTCAAAAGTTTGGAATGACACTCAAATTGGGAAGACCATTTTGAGTCCCATTAGAAAGCATTGGGAGATTGAAGACATTTTAAAGAAGGGATTATAATGACTATTATCATTATAAGTTTTCAATATGTTTATCATCATTTGAGATCAAATGAATGTATGGCTCTCTAAATAATGTAGACAATTAAAATGGAATTTATGTTCTTCAAAAAGAGTAGATCACATCACTTTCTCGATATGACTTTGGAGGTGATAAATCTTCATTGGAATTTCTCTTGAAATAAGCATTGAAGATGCCTTTTCCTCTTATGCATGATTGTGTAAGCATATATACCATCTTCCAAAATAATAAATTATACACATTTGAACAAAAGGTGAGGAAAGCTAATGTTGACAACGTTAATGACTGGGATGTGGTGTCCTCTAAGAAGTTTATAATTTTTCTTGCATTCCATTGGTTTTAACCATTTTGTATTAGGCTTAGCCGTCTACCCCATTCAAATAGCAGATGAGGAAGAGGATAGAGTTTGAACTTTTGGATAAGGATTGTTCCTTCAGAAATTACAGTTAAACATTTGCAAAGGGCAATGCGAGAAAGTGAAAATGATAATTTTTGATTGATGGAAGGCCTTAAAATGAAGGAAATCGTACAACACTTAGATTAGTTATAGGGACTGTAACTAATTTTTCTCTTTTCTTTGATTGCCCTCAGGATAGAATAGAGAGGAAACTTCTCAAAGGTAATCAGGGACAAGATGGATGGAAGAAAAATGAAATTATTCTCTGTAGTTCTACCGAGGAAGACCAAATTGATCTGTGTTTATATGTTAAAGTAAAAAATTTAGGATAAGGGTTAATTTTTTTGCAAGAAAATCAAGTCTGTAGGTATGTGTCTCAACCTGAACTTATTTTGGTTTCCTTGGGCATGTCCTTGAGGCTAGTATATGCTGTCATATATTGACAAAAAGGTCTCAGAATGAACTTTCTAGATGTGGCATTTATTTTTGCATAAGAAGTTATTGGTAAGAATTAAAGTGGGTTTTTTTGGAGGTACTTAGATTTTTGCATCATTCTAGTATGGGCAATTCACTTTCAGTTAGTGGTCTAATGACGAAGTGGGTAGCTACCAAATTTGGAGAGAACCTTAGCAATAATATTGTTTTGCCTCTAAATTATTTTGGCATCATTTTATATCAGATCTGAGGTTTTATCAAAAAAGGGGCTTTCCTCATCTCTATTAAAAGATATTTTCAATTTTTTAAAGGCAATGATGGGATTGTTGAGAATGGATTGAAGAAGCTAATAAAAGAGAGAGATTGTTGAACAAGACTATGTGTTTCAATCATTGTTTTGTCACTAATGTAAAACCTACTATTTGCTGGTAAGACAACTACTTATTAAATTTAAGTACTATCACTTAGTTGATTGATGAAGAGGATTTGATCAAAAGATGTAACAATAGCACCTAGAGGAAAGGTTGAGTTATGATTATATAATGAAGTACAAGAATTAGTTAAGACAGTGATAACATGATGCATTGATAACTACTTAAGGTTACAGATGTTGGCTACACTAAGAAAGGTTAGAAGAACAAGTTATACAAAGTTTGTTTGCTACACTTGACCAAGTGGATAGTAGGTACCGAGTAAAGTCAATGCAAGTGGAGCAAAAAATCAGTTGGAGCCAAGTAAAAGCAAATTCTAGTGGATGCTAAGCAAGAGAGTTGATGCTCAGTAAAGTTTAGTTGATGTTGAGCATCAGTAAACTTTAGTTGATGTTGAGTGATTTTATAGAGGATGCCGAGTAACATAGTGTGTGTCAAGCATCAGAAGGTTGATAATGCCAAGCTGCTGCATTATTTTAAAGATTGTGGATTCAATGAATCTGAGCCAACAAGTTTGTTTTCTTGGATTGTGTGAACCAGGTGGAAGATAAGGATGATAAGTTGGTGGCACATAATTCAAGGTAAACTATTTTTAGGTGAATTCAAAGTGGATTCTAGGAGAAGTTCCTAGAAGAGATATGGAATATGGGGTAGATACATTGTATCATACCTAATCCATCGAAACACCAAATTGGACGAAGGAGAATGAGCAGAAAAATATCTTAATTTCCTATTTATAAGAATGGCTGGTCATGAGGCAAGGTTGTCATATGCGAGAACCTAAGGGAGATAAGAAGTCAAAGGGTTTTGCTTCATCAAGTGACCTAAGAGAAGAGTATGCAATGGCATGTCAAGCAAGAAGGTTTAAGGAGATGAATGCTTGAAGGGTGAACAAGCTATCGAAGCTACAATGAGTGAAACCCAAGCAGAATGGAGGACTGAATAGAGATCTGTAATCTACAAATGAAGTTATAATTTGTATCAGATCAAGCCTTACTATTACTCTCTAACAATTGTATTAGTCTAGGGTAAATCCTTTGGAAAAAGGTTGACCTAACAGGTATTTGTAAATCCTTTAACTGAGTGACATTCCAAGTGAATGGTCTAAAGTCCTCTAACAAGGCTCACTCCTAACAAGGTGACTGGAATCCTTTAACAAGGTCACATTTAATAGTGTATATTATAATGTTTAAGAAGGTTGTCCTTTCGTAGGGCATCACTTTAGAAGAGTGAAAAGAGTAGCATGTTACTGATGGTTTTTTCCAAATTGGGTTTCCACATAAATCATTGTGTCATGTGTATTGATGAATCTATTATGTTTCATGTTTTACATTTCTACAAGTTGATTTGACAGTAACCTACAAGTTTTTAAGTGATTGCATAATCTTATGGATGCATGCATGAGTATAAATGTTTTATAGGTTCACTAAGCTGTGAAAAGTTTTATTTATACATCTAGACCTTGGATAACTGATTCACCCCCCCCAGTTATTCTAAAGAATTCCAATAGGGATTTGATCCATTTTTTTGTTTTAGAGAGAAGAAAGAGGTTGCAGCATCAATGGTTGGAGATTCAAGTGGACAAGTGCCAATTCTAGATGAGATCTAGGACTTCTGCTCTTCTTTTATATCTTTCTTTCTTCTCTCATTCTCTAGGGTTGATGGTTGGTTGTTTTTCCAGACTATTGTGCAGAGCTAATCTGATGATAGTTCTACAGGAATTTGTAATCAACCTAGGCAATCAACAACTAGACCCATTTAACTGGGTTATGGCTTGTTTTTTTCTAAAAATATCTGCTATGATATGTTTTTGAAAAATTTCTTGTGAACTCCACCCATTTTTTCCTAGTCTGTATTATTTTTGTGGAGGATCTTGAGGTAAGTCACTTAGCACCTTAAGAAAGATATCTCTGTATACATGTATGTATGTATGTGCCCTTGGGATCACTACATTTCATTGCCATGCCCTTGTGATCTATGCATCTCATTGTTGTGCCCTTGTGATCTTTGTATATGTATGTATGCATGTATATACATATGTATTTGTATATGTATATATACATACACACATGTGTGTGTCTATGTATTTACGTATGTATATAAACAAATAGATCTTGGCACAATAGAAAAAAAAATTCACTTAACACGTAGTATGGCCACAAATGCGATGGAAACACCTATTGGTAAGTATATTCCTCTTTTTCTCTCTCATTTTTCATGTGTTTATTTTACTTGAACTATTATTTCTTAGGGGGCATTTTGTAATATTGGATTCATTTTATCTAGGAGGCGATGAGGACATTCTTGGATGTACCAGTGTTAGATATACGAGAATTAGTAAAGAATTGTGATGAATTGCTTGTGAGCAATGAAGATGGACTTCACCTAAGAGTACTAGGAGGTGAGTAGGACATTCCACTTTAAGGATTGATCCTTCCTTAAATATTTTAGATGTTAACAGGGAATTTAGATGCTTGGGGAGGGGGGGGGTGTGGGGGGGGGGGGGCAAATGAGCTTCCACCTTCATGTGGTTGTCCTAATTAGTAGATAATATTAAACTATTATCAAAACCAAGTGAAGCTCAACATTAACCTTCTATGATTGCATGGCAACTAACTGTGTGAATCTCTTGGTTTCAAGCAATGTAGAAGGACGCCATAGTTCAATATGAAATCTCAATTCATATGCATATGACATTAGATGCAGCTCAAAAATGCAATAAGTTTGCATTTTTTCTTAGAGGTCTTTAATTAGGTATTTTAAGTTATAGACCATCATGAACATTCTCTTGGCCACAGCAGCTAGAGTTTTAATGTTCATGACGGTCTATAATTTTAAAAAACTTAATAGACCTATTAAATAAATGTAATCATGCTGCATTTTTTTTAGAGAAGAGATGGAAAATTAGCGCACCTTGATTTAGAGTGGAAAATTCTTATGTTGGATGCCATAGAAAAATGACATACACCAGAAGATGGGAAAATGATGTCACTTGTGCAGTTCTGGAACTTTTTTTAGTACTTTAAAGATCAATCATTTCTTAAAGATTTTAGATGTTAATGGGGAATTTAGATGTTGGGGGGGGGGGGGGGGGGGGGGGAGTGTTGGGCCCACTTGCCGTTGCACCAAAAGCCATGACTGTTAGTGAACATGGAACACCACATAATTAACCACCTGTGGGCCCATTTGCCGTTGCACCAAAAGCCATGACTGTTAGTGAACATGGAACACCACATAATTAACCACCTGTGGGCAGGGGAGCGCGTCGCATCACCCAACAATTTGTGAACATGGAACACCACATAATTAACCACCTGTGGGCAGGGGAGCGCGTCGCATCACCCAACAGGGAGGTGCAGCCAAATGAGCTTCCACCTTTAGGTGGTTGGCCATGATTAGTAGAGAATATTAAAATTTTCTCAAAACCAAGTGAAGCTCAACATTAACCTATGATTGTATGCGTTGTGGTTTCACAATGCATGCCTAATTTATCCTTGAAATGGTGACTCCCTAGTAATTTTTTTGCTTTCCCAGACCCCTAATCCAGGGTCTAAGTCATTTTTGGGATTCTACCTAGAGTCTATGTCTTTCTTGGAACCCTACCTAAAAAACCCAGTTGTTAGATTTAAGTAATTTGGACCAAAAAGATGATAAAAAAGGTTAAGGTGCACCCTAGCACACCTAGCACACATGCACACCTATCATGGGTGTGCAAGTGTGCATGCACACCCTTTGGAGGTGTGCAACTATGCACTTGAGTAAGTGCGCACATCCATAAGGTCTGCATGGTCTCAAGTCTATAAATACTTGGGACCACCCCACTCCCCTTATTCATTTTTTCTCCTTCAAGATTCAAGAGCACACCTCTGCATCTATAGAGGTGCGCTAATTTTCCTTCTCTCCTGCACACAACACTTGGTCAGGGTATTATAAAGGTGCACATTTGCACACCTTTATTTTTCATATAAAAAAACTAAAAAATATATACCTAACTCCTACGAGAAAGGTCTCTGATGGTCTCAACACTTATCAGATCAAGCTTGGTTAATGCGGCCTCACATCCTACATCAATGCAATCTTCAGAGCTTGTCATGTCATTGGTAGAGAACTATGTTTCAGAAGAAAGAATCGTGAAGAGTATAATAAGGGAGATAGTCTTGGATTTAAGATCAAGGAACATTGAGAAAGTCTTCTATCTTTTGAGAGCGGATCAATATGTGAAAATTAATTATCATCATGTAGAGAGATGGTATAGGGAACATGAAAAGGAAGCTAAAGAGATCATACAATCATCATTCCTAATTGATAGAAAACCAGTGGGATGATGACTAGACAAGCTACATATGACCAGAGGATACATTAAGGATGATATTGGAAACTCCATTGTGCTTTTGAGTAGGATTATGGGTTTACTGGCAGTTGGGCACCTGAATACCTAGATGGTATATTTTATCGAGACCATTAGAACAACTAAAAATACCAATTGATTGGGCTACAATACTAAGTGAAAACTTAGATGAGCAGTTGGTAGGAGTTAAAGTTGACCCCAATTTTTACATAACATCATACTTGATGTATTTATTGGTAGTAAGGACAATTGACTATCTAGGATTATATAAGAAGGGAAGCATGCAAGATGCTAATGCTTGGCCTTATGCAGTATATTCCCAACTGGTGAAGAAGAAGCTCTCAGATTAGAGCAAAGAATACATAATAGTCCATGATGCTTTCATTTTTGCAATCATCCAGTTCATTGAGGTGATTATGCCAAGAGGATATCAATAGAGGCAGCAACAAGGATTACAGAGATGGGTATCTATTACATCCAGTTCAAGACATTCACTTACCTAAGGGTAGTGGGCACAACTGTGAATTTGAAGAAACTCTCGAGATATCCATCAAATAGGCTCATTTTACTAGAGATTATGAGACAACTCACATCTACTTATGACAAAGTGAGGAAGCAACACACGAAGACTTGGGTATGGCCCATTACTATAGGTCCATTTGAAGTAGAGAGGAAACAAGATATCATGACTTTTGATGTAGAATGGGATCAACATCCCTTGGAAGATTACAACTCTCCTCATCCATTTTTTGACAATATTGGCAAAGTTCAACTTTTTGCAGGAAAACAATTTGTTCATGAAGATGCAGTAGAGGATCATTGGATGAACACGATAGATGACTATGATATCCAAATTATCGTAGGATGACTCTATATCTGGCAGGAAGTGCCTTAAAGATAAAGATCCCACTAAAGGCCATCCAACAAGACATTCAAGAGGTCTTAGATCCTTTGTACAATTAGGATAAGATATTTGATAGACCAATTATGAATGTAGAGGTTGGCATCGAAGAGAATGCAGATATCAATCATAGGGTAAGACATATAATCCAATTGACAAAGGAATGGATCAAGAGGCCCTTTAAGCTGGACCCAGTTCCTCAGTCTTTAAACTTCCAGGCCGCAACATGCCCAATAAAGGGTAAAGGTGAAAAAATAACAGTACCAACTTTCCCTACATAATCTCCAGTTATGTCAAAAATGGTATATAAGCATGATAGGGAAGTTGTTTACTTTAGGGTGGAAAAAGGGAAGAATAAGAGTAAATGAGCTTCTCCCAAGCAAGTTGAGCCCGAAGCTAAAGAACCTCAACAAGAAGAGGCTACTCAAGCCCAAGAGGAAGCTGAAGCACCAAATAACCAAGAGCCTCAAAATGAAGAGGTAGCTCAATATCAGGATATTCCACAAGTGCCTCTGCTAGCACCAAAATAGGAAGCATAGAAGGTATCCTTGCCTACACAAGAGGAACAAGCTTCTCCTTCCCTTGGTAAAAGAGCTAGAGTGGGATCTACTATCAGAAGGACTAGGAGGCAAAAGATACAAAGATAGGTCATACCTATCCCTCTAGTCCCAGAAACTATCCTTGAAGAGGATGAAGAAGATGAAGAAGATGAAGAAGAAAATCTCTTGTTGAGTCAAAGGACATGCTTGGGAAGGGCTTCTGAGGAAGAGAAGAGGAGAAGCTCCACCATCATGCTGCCATCTATTCTTAGGCAACTTATTGAGGTTACAACTTTAGAGGATGAGAAACAATGGTGGATAGATGAGTAAGAGGGGTAAGGAACATATATCTTCAAAATATTTGATTTTGACTTTATGCCAGTAGGGATTGAAATGGTGGGTGATAAAATATGAGAGACACCCATGAACCAACCTTTGGGAGAGGATTGGAATCAAATGGCACCTCTACCAAAAGGATATATGGGTACCTCACCACCACCATTTTAGGATTTGTCATATTTGGACAAAGGATCAGCCACTCCCCTCCCTCTAGTCATTGAAGAAGAAAGAAAAGTGTGTGAAGAAGAGCCTAAATAGAGACTAGTCAATGAAGTATTTGAGGAAGGATAGATACTTGAAGAACCTCAGCAAACTTATTAGGATATAAAGGTGAGGACTTTCGATACTACAAATGTAGGGACACCAAATTTAGATCTCTCGCAAAAGGAGAAGACTCCAGGAAGGAATGATAAGGAAAAGGGCCTACTAGGAAAACCTCTTCTTTAACCAAGTACTTATCTCCTATGGGCACTACACTAGCCTGATTGAAGAGGGAAGTTATGGTCTAATAAAAGTGACAACTAAACCTGAACAAAGTACAAGCCATCAAGAGGTCTGAGACACATACAAGTGATGTGCAACAATTGACCTTCATAATGAAGAATAGAGATCAGGACCTACTTACTCACATAGCCATTCCTCATCCACATGCTAAGACCGAAGATTTGACTCCTAAGGACTATCAAATTACAGAAATCTTATTAGGAAAGCCCACAGTAGATACAACCAAAGTATGATCACTACAGACATCAGGGAGGTGTTCAAGCATTATGATGATAATGAGAGTGAATTAATAAAGTTGCACAAAGAAAAAAAGCTACTACGAGGATATCTACATGGAATTGTAGGTCCATTAGATCTAGACCACCCATAGATTACTCTCATTGTGGCATTAGAAAGGAGAGATAAGGGTAGTGTCCAAGTCGATTCATTTTTGGGAGCATGTCAACAATGGCATGATAATTTTGAGCAGAAGAATGTAGAGATAACATAGGCTAATTTGAACCTATTACATAATGTTCATTCTGATGCAAAGAAACTGGTATCTATAGTAGACTAGGATTTTGGGCTTATGGATGAGGTACGTACCTAGGGAAAAGACCTTCAAGCACTCCAAACAATAAAAGGTCAAAGGTATCGTATACTCACAGAAGTGTATACAATAGATGAGATTGATAAACTTGAGGATTGGATTGAGAAGACAACTACTAAAAATAAGGTCATGGAAGAACTTCATGAAGATATTCAAAAGTTAAAAGGCCAGTCTCAAGAGAAAATTTTGGATACAAAGATGTATTATGATGCCACTTCTCTTGAGATTTTTGAAGATGAGTCGAAGACAAAGCTCAAGTCAGTATAAGTAGTAGTTGATCAATTCCGAAGAACTTTCGAGGATGCTTCATTCGATTAAGATATCAGGAAAGCATTCAAGATTGAAGAGGTATTGTTGAGACTTGATGTTAGACTTAACAATTTTGTGGAAACTCAAATGGATATCAGTAATTATTGGCAAACAGTTAGGCATAAATATGAGGCTTTAGATTTGTCAAAAGATTCCCAAGTGATGGATATTATAGATAAATTCAAGAGAAAACATCCAAACATCACCCTGGCATAAAGGGGAACAAAACCCAAAATATAGAAATTTAGTTTTGACACTTGGAAAAATTTTGGATTTTTTTGAGCCTATTGCACTGGTGCGCTATTCCAGAGGTGCGCTAGAAATTTTGAAGAAGTTAGAGGTGTGCCGAAAGTTAACTATCAGTTCCAAATTTAGAGCTTTCCATGCACCAGAAACACATTCTGACGACAGTTTAACTCTTATAAACATTCAAAGAAGGCCAAGCTTCTATTTTTAGAGTTTCTAGTGACTCCGAGATCTTCTTACAGCTTCCTTCTTCTTAGCTATTTCTTCTTTCTTTCTTTTAAGACATGTAGAGGCTCATGCACCCATTAATTGATGTAAACAAGGGTAGAGTCCTATTTTAGCACCATTTAGAGAGTCAGTTTGTATATAATTAAATTTATTTTATTAGTTTTAAGGATACATTTGCATGAAGAGATCTCTCGCTCTCAACACAAATTGAGGAGATGATTTCTTATAAATTGAGTAATGTAACATGTATTCTAGGCTGTTATTTTGATGCAATAATATTTTCTATTGGTGCTCTCATTCTGAGTGTAGTTATTCTTGCTGGAGTGTGTTATTTTTTTGTGGATTATTATTCATGATAATAATGGAGCCAATAGTTTTGTTGTGTTGATTTAATTGTGTGATATTTTAGTTTTGGTGTTTTCCATGTGTTGATGAATTCCATGGACTTACTGAGTTGGAGAGATCACCCCATTATTCTTACATAGCTTCTCGTCTTGCATGAGCACACTTTCCATGGCCTTGTGATTTGATAAGAAGTGAAACATTTTTTAGTTTTACTAAGTTTCGATTGATGATTGCATCAGTGGATTTGAGGAAGCACTGCTCCTACTTCCATTGGTTTCCTATCCGATCTTTTCAACAATTTAACTCGTAGACATGTTGTTACCGCGGTCTATGTCCATTAGGAATTTCCCTTTTTATGCTATTTAATTTCATCTCTTATTACCTTATCTTTGTTCTTTTCTTTTCTAACCCTTTGTTAAATTAGGAATTCATATAATTGCATTGTTAGATTGTATTCATTTAAAAAATAGAAAATACCAAAAATATAGCTTTTTTTTTGTGTGGTTAATTTTGAAATAGCAAGCTGATTGATCATCTTATCCAAAATTGGCTCTAACCAAAAAAGGCCTCTTTGTGAACAAATACATTTATCTTCAACTAACTAGATTCTAGTAGGTCGCAAGATCACTTGGAACCTTGGAGTTGATCCCAAAATAGATTTTCAAGAGAGGAGTTCAAAAAGATTCCTACCATTAAGCATCGTGCAAAATGACAGCTCAACAGTATGACAACTAACTGTGTGAATCTATTGGTTTCAAGAAATGTAGAAGGATGTCATAGTTCAATATGCAATCTCAATTCATATGCATACAACATCAGGTGGAGCTAAAAAAACCCAACAAGTTTGCATTTTTGTTAGAGGTTTGCATAGACTTATTAAATAAATGTAAATGTGGTGGGTTTTTTAAGCTCCTTCTATTGTCCATGCATATAGAATGCAACTACATGTGCATTCTCGATTTAGAGTGACAAAATCTTATTTTGTATGTGACAAAAAAATGACATGCACCAGAAGATGGGAAAATGATGTCACTTTTGCAAGTCTGGAACCTTTTTTTGTACTTTAAATATTGATCCTTTCTTAAAGATTTTAGATATTAACATGGAATTTAGATGTTGGGGGGGTGGGGCCAAATGAGCTTCCACCTTCATGTGGTTGTCCCTGATTAGTAGAGAATATTAAACTATTCTTGAAACCAAGTGAAGCTCAATATTAACCTGTAGTGCCTACCCTAGTTCACGTCTTTTCTGGACATATTATTGCTATTATTATCAGACTATGATAGACTAGTATTATGTTAATGGATTAATGGTATTTTTTTGACATTATCAAACATTATGTTATGGATTCAGTTGTTATATGATGGGATCATTTAGACTTTACATTTCATGTATGTATGATGATCATTATATTGTTTTCAGTTACTGCTGATGATTAGTTAGATGGTTTATTATCACATGTGTTTTATTATGGATACTTACCCCATACTTGCATGTGTATGGTATGCGTGTTTTCTTATTGTATGGCGTTTCTGATGTGGTTAAGGAAGGGAGTCGTAGTCACTTGCTTAGTCAGGATCTACACGATGCACCACTTCCTGCCATTGCCTGTTTAGTTTAACATTATATATATATATTGTATGTACATGCATGGTTTTTCTGCAAGTTGCAGGTACCGGGTATCGACTTCCCTGAATTGTAGGATGAGCGTACCCTATTATACTATCTCAATGATAAGAGAAGGGAGATAAATTCTCAAGTCCAAATCCCAAACCCTAAAACCATTTTTCCTAGTGAGTTAGGACAAGTATCAGAGTTGAGCACCCACTGAATGTGTCGGATGACATATTTCGTGATTTTTAATCCTTTAGACTGATTTTGTATGAATTGTCCTATGATGGGTTTTCATATTTTATCTTGGAAGTCTATGGTGAATTTTCTATTAATTAAATCTCAACAAATAGATTTAATTAATAAATTAATTATTTAAGAAAATTAAATATCTTGATCTTTAATATTTTGATTATAATTAATTCAAGGAGAATTAATTGAGAGAAAAGAATTAAATAAAAAGAAAATTAGAAAATTAAAATAAATAATAATTATAAAATACTAATAAATTAATAAACAAATAATAATAATAAAGTTATAAAAATTAAAATAAAAGTTATCAAATTAAAATGGGAGTTATAAATATTTAAATGGAAATTATTTAAAAAGTAATTGGAGTTATAAGCTTGCTTGGGAATTAACGTAGTTCTCCATTTTTCATGTGTCAACAACACGGGGGTTAGTGCATCAATTGAGCACATGGTGTCTACAACCCTATGGCTCATCAAAAAGGTTGGAAAAGACCCATGCTTAGTTGGTGACACCTTCCAGCTATTTCTAGAAGCATTCTAGAGGTTTCCTGAGAGCTCTTTATATTCAGGCATTCCTAAAAGCTTAGACATAGTGTAGATAGCATGGAGAAAAATTGGAGCATTGGAGGACTCGAGAATTCTGTAGAAGGGAGCTTGTTTTGCAGGAGAGCGATATAGCATTAGAGTCCGGGTAGATTCTTGTGATTTCACTTATGCTATTTCCGCATCTTGTTTTCCCTGTCTTCTTCGTGTCTTCCATATGTCTTCATTATGCATTTTCAATTTGGGCAATTAAAATTTATTTGAGGATTCTATATGCTTAGATCTGAAAATGACACGGGGCTAGGGTTGCTATTCATAGACAAACCCATTAGAATTAATTATTAGAAATTTTGAAAACCAAGTTTCATAGAGAAATTCTGAAAATGAAAGCTTGTATTCATAAATTATCATTTATATATATATATATATATATATATATATATATATTCATATGTGTTAAAAGTCAGATATCTTATTGTGGGTGAAAACATTTTAATAAACATTTTTTCGCAAATGTAAAATCGCGCAGCGATTGTTTAAAAAATATATATATATATATATATATATATATATATATATATATATATATATATATATATATATATATATATATATATATATATATATATATATATATAATTACATTTGGGTGGGGGCGGAATTGCACCCCCGTACCCGTGCTCTGAATGGATCGCGAGGTACCTGCTACGCAGCGTACCCGCGACAGTTACAGTCGCAGGGTACCCGCGGCAGATGTCACTTCGATGACAGCCGACGGCATTTGTAATTCGGCTTTGTTAAAAAAATTAAGATCGTTATTCGACTTTTACTGTTATATGTGATATGATATAATCCGAAATTAATGATAATTGATTTTTATAAAATGCGATAATAAATATTTTATATATATATATATATATATATATATATATATATATATATATATATATATATATATATATATATATATATATATATATATATATATATATATATATATATATATATATATATATGTAATATGTAAATATGTTATTAAAAAATTTAAAATTGTTTGATAAAAGATTTAAGAATTCATCTTTTATAATGATGAATAGTTTTGTAATTTTATAATTTTAGCTATTAAGATTTAATTAATAGTTTCAGATTATAAAATATGTATAGTATATGAAAATTAAAGTTGGTGGGGAATGTTTTTAAAATATTATATTCGAAAATTGGATTTTAAAGGAAAACTTTTATAGTACATGGGAAAAAATGTACAAAATGTTCCTTTAAATTTTTTCTCTAGACTTGGAAACATAAACTGAAATTTGGCATTTGAATTTAAATTTGAAACTTAGCGAAACCAAAACATGTGTTTACATTGTGTATTCCTTATGCTAATGTTTTGGGATTTTGGGTTGACTAGTGTTGACCGGTATATGACGTCTACCAGAGGCTTGGGGGTTATGTGATTGTGATGTCATGATGATGTTTTATTTCTCGATCTTTATAAACCCAACCATGATTATGTGATGGAATGCTCTATGTCTTGGTTGTGATTACTGATTGTTAAAGTTGAGATTCTTATGTTTGAGACCCTTGACTTAACCATTATTTTGGTCATCGATCCGTTATCCTTGGATACATTCTAGTTGCCATGATGGGACTAATATGCGGATTTATTCTTAATGATGTCATGTTGTGACATGTATGACTCAACCATTTTGGAGTCTTCGATCAGTATGTTTTTGAGATATTCTTGGTTGCTTGTTGAGAACCAATGGATATGATGATCTATTTTGAGATATACTTTGGTTATTAAGAACCAATGGATACTTCGATTATCAGTGATACTTCAGTTGCCAATAGAGAGCTGTTGTAGTCATGATTTTCTATGGATGTTGCTCATGGAGATTTGATGCTTTTATGCATATTTGATGATTTTGTCATGGATATTTGATGATCCTTATTGTGGATATTTGATGATTTTATGGATTTTTTTTATGATTATGATACCATGAGCATTAGGGTAGGATATCTGCATGTAGTGACGGGAAGTGGCTTGCAATGGGGGCCGGGGCCCTAAGAGGCTGCCAGGGTAACTCATTGTAAGTTGGATTAATAAGTGATAACATTCACACTTAATACTAACTTAATGAACCTAAAAAGATAAGAGTTTTGGTTCTCGC
Source organism: Cupressus sempervirens (assembly GCA_028749045.1). NCBI lineage: Eukaryota > Viridiplantae > Streptophyta > Pinopsida > Cupressales > Cupressaceae > Cupressus > Cupressus sempervirens. The sequence continues at coordinate 877,821,347 of CM053787.1, forward strand.
CCATGCCTTGAGTGCTTGTATAGGCTAGGATGGGAGTAGTGAGAACGCATGGTTGCGACCTTGCATTCCATAGTATGCTTTGTCAGTATGAAAGGATACTAGTGGCCGCATGAGATCTGTATGGACCCATGGAGTTTAGCTAACTGCCAGGGTAACTTGTATGAGATAAATGCGATGACACTTTCCCGCTTGCATAGTAGGTTCCTACATGTCATTGTGTGCCTCTGGGAAGTAGATGTCTATTTTGTGATTGGAACCTTTGAGTTAGTATACTTTTAGGATTCTTGGACTTTAGAGACTTGTGCTATGTGATTTGACAGCTTGTTTGGGACTTGAGATTATCTCCTCAGCACGGTGGGAGTGGACCACTTAGGTACCACGTGGTCAGGTGGTAGTGTATTTTCCACTCTTATCATTTGAGATTCATTGAGACATTGTGGCTGATGCGTCCTTCGTGATGGTGGATATGTATCCTATCATTGATGATTAGCATACGTTAGATGATGTTATCATATGCTTATATTTGCATGTTAGATTACCTTCTACATATGATGTTGTATTTATTAGGAGTGACATTCCTACTATGTTAATGCTGATGATCTCTTCGATGATTTGGGATGTTACGCACAGAGGGATGGCTAGGGCCCACGATGGTCTAATGATGCTATTAACGGTTGGGAGGAACCGTGCACTTAGTTTATTTTGTTTGATCTTTATGATGGATGTATATGACTTTTATGATGATGTATCATGTGAATCATGTGCTTATCTTTACTTTGATGTATCATGGATTAGAATAGGATGATGTACCTTATTTCACATGTGTATATTCTTTTAAGCCTTCATACTCTGTGACATGTACAGTGGATGATTGAGCATTTGGAAATGTAATATATGAACATTGGACTTATCATTATTATCTCACGTGGCTGTAATACTAGATGGAGTCATGTATGTAATTCAACATTAAAGGATCTTAAAGAATGTAATCTGTTGTGCATTTTATGTTTACTCTCTAGATGGACATTGCTATTGCTTCCGTTACTGTGAATAAGTTATATGTGGTATTTACTTTCATGTAATTTTAAAAGAAAAAAAAATGTGTTACCAAACTTAGTGAAATTCTAGGTTAATTCTTTGGATCCCTTGGCGGGGCATTACATTTGGTATCAGAGCCCGAGTTTTTACATTGGGAGCTTTGGGTATTTTGGAACAACTAGAACTTGAACTAATAAGTATATCTCTTCAACACTTAGTTGTCCAAACTGAAATTTTACTTAGACCTAAACATAGAACTGAACTTAGTCTATTGTAAAATGTGTCTTTTGATTGTAATAGTACTTTGTACTATTGCAGGATGGTATCTGGGACTAGGTCTTCTGTTAGAGGCCGTGGTAGAGGTCATGGAAGAGGCCGTGGTCATGGTAGAACCATCAGTGCCCATGAGTTTGCCCATGAGGGATCGGCTCGTATAGAGAGCAGGGAAGAGCACTCTAATAAGCAGTAGGAAGAGAGCCGTAGAGAGGACCAAGCTGAGTCTGAAGAGGTTGGTCTGGGACAATTGATGCAGACTATTCTAGAACATTTACCTCCTATTCAAGAATAGCCTAAAGTACATCAGACCGAACAATAGCATAGACCCAGATCTAGAAGTCCTCAAAAGGATCGTCAGAGGCCCATTGTGTCCACTTAGATGAAGAATCTTTCAAGATCCAAGGTTAAGCCTTTCAATGGGCAAGGTTCTGGTTATGTGGCCTAGTAGTGGCTTATTTCTCTCGATAGGATTTTTGCTATGCAGGACTTTAACAACAATGTTAAGGCAAGATTTGCGATCACCAATTTAGAGAATTTTGGGGCCACTTGGTGGACAATTGAGGAGAAGAAGTTGGGGATTGATATGAGCAGTGTCACTTGGGAACTATTCTTAGAGAGTTTCCGTGAATGATTCCTACCAGAGGAATGGAAACAGCAAAGGGCAGATGAATTTCATAATCTCAAGCAGGACACTATGTCAGTGACCGAATATGAGCGTAAGTTTTATGAGCTCATGTCTTTTTTAGGGTTTAGTGAAAATTCAGCTCAGTTGACACAACACTTTATTAGGGGTTTGAACAACCGTATTATTGGGGGTGTCAAAGTATTTGAGCCAAAAACCCTCAAGGATGCGGTACATCGAGCAATCCTTGTGGAGCAAAGTGTCAACCTTGGTCAAGGTGGTTTTGTAGGAGCACCAACAGCGTCAAGATCTAAAGGCAACTTCAATTCAGGTGGTAACAAGAAGCCTTTATTTACTAAGGGAAAATAGTTTCAGCAAGAGTCTCAGTAGATGCAACAGCAGAAGGGATCAAATTCTCAGGCTCAAGGTGGTGGCAAAGGTTCTAACTTTAAGAACAACCGCAATGCTCAATGCAATAAACAAAATCAGCCCAATCAGCCAGCTCAGAGTAGTCAGTCGTTTGTTAGTAGGAACAGCCGACAGCAATCAAATGTACCACCTATGGGTAGAGGATCTGGCAGGAATACATAATGTTTTTCATGTGGACAGATTGGTCATTATACAGCTCAGTGTCCATAGTGAGCACCTCAGTTTTTAGGACCTAGGCCTATAGCTTCAGAGCCTACAGTTGGTGATGCAGGTAGGGTTCATAGAGTATTTGCAGTAGTTGAACACCGTCAGGCAGATCATCAGGGTACAGTGGTTGAGACCACAGGTGCTATTCGAGGTATATCTCTTTTAGTATTATTTGATTCAGGAGCTACAGATTCATTTATTTCACCATCTATAGTTTTTAAGTGTAAGCTGGATGTGGTGAAGCAAGATCATGGTTGGCAAGTGGAACTAGCCTCAGGTATCAAGGTCTCCACGAACTCTGTAGTTCATAAATGTGGGCTTAGCTTAGGAAGCTTTGTATCTGTAGTGGATCTTTGAGTCATACCCCTTGGTTCCTATGATGTGGTTTTAGGCATGGATTGGCTTGGAACTCATAAAGCCAGTATAGATTGCAGGAAGAAGATTATTACGTGTCAAGATGACCAAGGGAATGATGTGAAGATAGTTGGGATACCAAGGCCTATATCTCTGCGGATGATTTCTGCTATGTAAATGAAGTGAAGTTTCCGTAAGGGATGTCAAATATTTGCTGTTATGGTAAATGATCTTGATGAGGAAGATCCTGTGAGGAAGACCTTAGATCACCCAATTTTGTAGGAGTACACAGATGTTTTTCCAAGTGAGATTCCAGGCATGCCTCCAAAGAGGGATATCGATTTTAGCATTGATCTAATTCCTGGAGCGGAGCCTATTTCTAAAGCTCCTTATCACATGACTACACAGGAACTGGGAGAGCTACGTCTTCAGCTAGAGGAACTTCTGGCCAAAGGGAGCATTCGACCTAGTGTATCACCATGGGGAGCTCTAGTGCTCTTTGTGAAGAAGAAAGACAGTTCCTTGTGCCTTTGTATCGACTACAGACAGTTGAATAAGGTGACTATTAAGAATAGGTATCCTTTGCCCAGGATTGATGACTTATTTGATCAGATCAAGGGAGCTACAGTTTTCTCCAAGATTGACCTTAAGTCAGGATACCACTAGCTTCGCATTAAGGAAGCTGATATTCACAAGACCGCTTTTGGAACTCGCTATGGGCATTATGAGTTCACAGTGGTACCTTTTGGGTTGACTAACGCTCCATCAGTGTTCATGAGTTTGATGAATGGTGTATTTTGATCATATCTTGATAGGTTTGTACTTGTGTTCCTTGATGATATATTGATATACTCTAAGAATCAGAAGGAGCATGAGGAACACCTGCGGTTGGTATTGCAGTGTTTGAGAGACAACCGACTTTATGCTAATGCAGCTAAGTGCGAATTCTTCAAATCAGAGATTCCATATTTAGGGCATGTCATCTCAGGTGATGGTATTTCAGTGGATCCTACAAAGATTCAGGCAATAATAGATTGGCCAACACCGACTAACGTGTCAGAGATTCGTAGTTTCATGGGTTTAGCAGGATATTATCGCAGATTTGTCCAGAACTTCTCTAGGATAACACATCCTATTACTTCTCTTCAAAGGAAAGGAAAGAAGTTTTTGTGGATAGAGAAATGTGAGGAAGCATTTTAGAAGCTCAAGGAGCTTTTCACTAGTGCACCAATTTTAGCAGTACCTGATCCAGAGGGAGATTTCATCGTGTGTACAGATGCTTCTCTTGAAGGGATTGGGGCAGTGTTGATGCAGAATGGATGGGTGATAGCGTATGAATCATGCAAGCTCAAGGATCATGATTTAAATTATCCTACGCATGATCTTGAGTTAGCAGCAGTAGTTCATGCTTTGACAAGATGGAGACATTTCTTGTTGGGGCACAGATTTGAGCTACACAACGATCATCGCAGTCTTTAGTATATTTTTACTCAGCCTAACTTGAATGCTCGCTAGAGACGATGGATGGAGTTTCTATGTGAGTATGATTTTGAGGTTAAGTACATTCAAGGTGAGGAGAATGTGGTGGCGGATGCTTTGAGTCGTAGGAGACATGTGGTATCATCTATGACTCTTAGTGTCGATTTGAGGAGTCGGATTCTTCAGGCACTTCCTACGGATTCATGGTATCAGGAAGTGTGCAGAGAGATAGATTCAGGAAGACCCTTAGAAGGAAAGTTTGCAGGTTACGTTCGAGAATCAGATGGTCTTTTGAGATATTTGGGGAGGATTTATGTGCCATTACTGGATGAGCTTCGCACCTTGATTCTAGCAGAAGCCCATCGTACACCATACTCAACACATCCAGGTGTCAAGAAGATGCATGCTGATTCGAGACGTTTGTTCTTTTGGTCTAGAATGAAGTGAGATATTACTGATTTTGTGGCTAGGTGCCTTGAGTGTCAAAGAGTTAAGGCAGAACACCAGCACCCAGCTGGACTTTTGCAGCCAAATCTCATTCCTTCTTGGAAGTGGGATATCATTTTCATGGATTTTATTGTAGGATTACCTATGACTGTTCGTCATCATGATGCTATCATGGTCACTGTTGATCAGTTGACTAAGGTGGTGCATTTTTCACCCATCAGGTCTTCCTACACAGCAGCTTCTGTAGCTAATGTCTTCATGCGTGACATTGTGAGATTACATGGTATTCCTAGAAAGATCATTTCTGACAGGGATCCTGTATTCACATCTGCATTCTAGACTTCGTTGCAGCATGAGCTTGGAGCGCAGTTAAACTTCAGTTCGGCATATCATCCAGAGACTGATGGTCAGACAGAGAGGGTGAATCAGGTTTTGGAGGATATGTTACAGATGTATGTAATGGATAGGCAGACATATTGGGAGGACTATCTCTATCTAGTGGAGTTTGCTTACAACAATGAGTATCACAGTTCTATTGGCATGGCACCTTTTCAGGCATTATATGGTCGTCCTTGTCGTACACCCTTGAGTTGGGACAACCTTGAGGATTGCATTCTGTTGGGTCCTGAGATGCTTCGTGATATGGAGCAACAGGTAGTGCGTATCCGCGAGCATTTGACTATGGCACAGGATAGGTAGAAGAAGTATGATGATGCTCATAGGACTGATAAGCAGTTTGTAATGGGAGATAAGGTTTTCTTGAGAGTGCGACCGCAAAAGAGTTTGATCCATTACGGAAAGGGTTCTAAGCTAGCACCTCATTTTGTGGGACCATTCGAGGTTCTAGAGAGGATTGGCCCGGTTGCTTACCGCCTTGCTCTACTGCCCAGCCTAGCTCGCATTCATGATGTTTTCCATGTTTTAGTGCTTAGACAGTATATTCCTGATATTGTGCATGTTCTTGATTGGAATGCGTTGCAGGTAGAGGACGGGCAGCTGGCTTTGGAGCCGGTTTGTATTCTGGAGCAGTAGGAGTTGACCCTCAGGGGTTGAACCATCGAGCAGGTAAGGGTCCAATGGAACCCTACTGATGATTCTTCAGCTACTTGGGAGGATGCAGCTAGATTACGGGAGTTATATCCCTACTTGTTTGTAGGCTTCCAGGAGTAAGCCTAATCCAAGGGGGGTGGATGAAGTGCCTACCCTCGTTCACGTCTTTTTTGGACATATTATTGCTATTATTATCAGACTATGATAGACTAGTATTATGTTAATGGATTAATGGTATTGTTTTGACATTATCAAAAATTATGTTATGGATACAGTTGTTATATGATGGGATCATTTAGACTTTACATTTCATGTATGTATGATGATCATTATATTGTTTTCAGTTATTGCTGATGATTAGTTAGATGGTTTATTATCACATGTGTTTTATTATGGATACTTACCCCATACTTGCATGTGTATGGTGTGCGTGTTTTCTTATTGTATGGCATTTCTGATGTGGTTAAGGAAGGGAGTCGTAGTCACCTACTTAGTCGGGATCTGCACGATGCACCACTTCCTGCCATTGCCTGTTTAGTTTAACACTATATATATATTGTATGTACATGCATGGTTTTTCTATAGGTTGCAGGTACCGGGTATCGACTTCCTTGAATTGCCAGGATGAGCGTACCCTATTATACTATCTCAATGATAAGAGAAGGGAGATAAATTCTCAAGTCCAAATCCCAAACCCTAAAACCATTTGTCCTAGTGAGTTAGGACAAGTATCAGAGTTGAGCACCCACTGAATGTGTTAGATGACATATTTCATGATTTTTAATTCTTTAGACTGATTTTGTATGAATTGTCCTATGATGGGTTTTCATATTTTATCTTGAAGGTCTATGGTGAATTTTCTATTAATTAAATCTCAACAAATAGATTTAATTAATAAATTAATTATTTAAGAAAATTAAATATCTTGATCTTTAATATTTTGATTATAATTAATTCAAGGAGAATTAATTGAGAGAAAAGAATTAAATAAAAAGAAAATTAGAAAATTAAAAATAAATAATAATTATAAAATACTAATAAATTAATAAACAAATAATAATAATAAAGTTATAAAAATTAAAATAAAAGTTATCAAATTAAAATGGGAGTTATAAATATTTAAATGGAAATTATTTAAAAAGTAATTGGAGTTATAAGCTTGCTTGGGAATTAACGCAGTTCTCCATTTTTCATGTGTCAACAACACGGGGGTTAGTGCATCAATTGAGCACATGGTGTCTACAACCCTATGGCTCATCAAAAAGGTTGGAAAAGACCCATGCTTAGTTGGTGACACCTTCCAGCTATTTCTAGAAGCATTCTAGAGGTTTCATGAGAGCTCTTTATATTCAGGCATTCCTAAAAGCTTAGACATAGTGTAGATAGCGTGGAGAACAATTGGAGCATTGGAGGACTCGAGAATTCTGTAGAAGGGAGCTTGTTCTGCGGGAGAGTGATATAGCATTAGAGTCTAGGTAGATTCTTGTGATTTCACTTATGCTATTTTCGCATCTTGCTTTCCCTGTCTTCTTCGTGTCTTCCATATGTCTTCATTATGCATTTTCAATTTGGGCAATTAAAATTTATTTGATCTAAAAATGACACGGGGCTAGGGTTGCTATTCATAGACAAACCTATTAGAATTAATTATTAGAAATTTTGAAAACCAAGTTTCATAGAGAAATTCTAAAAATGAAAGCTTGTATTCATAAATTATCATTTATATATATATAATGTGATTCTGTATATTATATATATATATATATATATACATATATATATATATATATATATATGTATATATATATATATATATATATATGTATATATATATATGTATATATATATGTATATATATATATGTATATATATATATGTATATATATATATATATATATATGTATATATATATATGTATATATATATATATATATATACCTTTATATATATATATACATACATATGTATATGTATAATATATATATATATATGTATATATATATATATATATATATATATATATACCTTTATATATATATATACATACATATGTATATGTATAATATATATATATATATTCATATGTGTTAAAAGTCGGATATCTTATTGTGGGCGAAAACGTTTTAATAAACATTTTTCGCAAATGTAAAATCGCGCAGCGATTGTTTAAAAAAAAAAAAAAAAAAAAAATTACATTTGGGTGGGGGCAGAATTGCACCCCCGTACCCGTGCTCTGAATGGATCGCGAGGTACCTACTACGCAGTGTACCCGCGACAGTAACATTTGCAGGGTACTCACGGCAGATGTCACTTCGGTGACAGTTGACGACATTTGTAATTCGGCTTTGTTAAAAAAAAAAAGATCGTTATTCAACTTTTACTGTTATATGTGATATGATATAATCCGAAATTAATGATAATCGATTTTTATAAAATGCGATAATAAATATTATATATTATATATGTATGTATGTATATATATATATATATATATATATATATATATATATATATATATATATATATATGTATGTATGTATGTATGTATGTATATATGTATATATGTATATATGTAATATGTAAATATGTTATTAAAAGATTTAAAATTGTTTGATAAAAGATTTAAGAATTCATCTTTTATAATGATGAATAGTTTTGTAATTTTATAATTTTAGCTATTAAGATTTAATTAATAGTTTCAGATTATAAAATATGTATAGTATATGAAAATTAAAGTTGGTGGGGAACGTTTTTAAAATATTATATTTTGAAATTGGATTTTAAAGGAAAACTTTTATAGTACATGGGAAAAAACGTACAAAATGTTCCTTTAAATTTTTTCTCTAGACTTGGAAACATCAACTGAAATTTGGCATTTGAATTTAAATTTGAAACTTAGCGAAACCAAAACATGTGTTTACATTGTGTATTCCTTATGCTAATGTTTTGGGATTTTGGGTTGACTAGTGTTGACTGATATAGGACGTCTACCAGAGGCTTGGGGGTTATGTGATTGTGATGTCATGATGATGTTTTATTTCTCGATCTTTATAAACCCAACCATGATTATGTGATGGAATGCTCTATGTATTGGTTGTGATTACTAATTGTTAAAGTTGAGATTCTTATGTTTGAGACCCTTGACTTAACCATTATTTTGGTCATCGATCAGTTATCCTTGGATACATTCTAGTCGCCATGATGGGACTAATATGTGGATTTATTCTTAATGATGTCATGTTGTGACATGTATGACTCAACCATTTTGGAGTCTTCAATCAGTATGTTTTTGAGATATTCTTGGTTGCTTGTTGAGAACCAGTGGATATGATGATCTATTTTGAGATATATTTTGGTTATTAAGAACCAATGGATACTTTGATTATCAGTGATACTTCAGTTGCCAATAGAGAGCTGTTGTAGTCATGATTTTCTATGGATGTTGCTCATGGAGATTTGATGCTTTTATGCATATTTGATGATTTTGTCATGGATATTTGATGATCCTTATTGTGGATATTTGATGATTTTATGGATTTTCTTTATGATTATGATACCATGAGTATTAGGGTAGGATATCTGCATGTAGTGATGGGAAGTGGCTTGCAATGGGGGCCGAGGCCCTAAGAGGCTGCCAGGGTAACTCATTGTAAGTTGGATTAATAAGTGATAACATTCACACTTAATACTAACTTAATGAACCTAAAAAGATAAGAGTTTTGGTTCTCTCCCATGCCTTGAGTGCTTGTATAGGCTAGGATGGGAGTAGTGAGAACGCATGGTTGCGACCTTGCATTCCATAGTATGCCTTGTCAGTATGAAAGGATACTAGTGGCCGCATGAGATCTGTATGGACCCGTGGAGTTTAGCTAACTGCTAGGGTAACTTGTACGAGATAAATGTGATGACACTTTCCTGCTTGCATAGTAGGTTCCTACATGTCATTGTGTGCCTCTGGGAAGTAGATGTCTGTTTTGTGATTGGAACCTTTGAGTTAGTATACTTTTAGGATTCCTGGACTTTAGAGACTTGTGCTATGTGATATGACAGCTTGTTTGGGACTTGAGATTATCTCCTCAGCACGGTGGGAGTGGACTACTTAGGTACCACGTGGTCGTGTGGTAGTGTATTTTCCACTCTTATCATTTGAGATTCATTGAGACATCGTGGCTGATGCGTCCTTCGTGATGGTGGATATGTATCCTATCATTGATGATTAGCATACGTTAGATGATGTTATCATATGCTTATATTTGCATGTTAGATTACCTTCTACATATGATGTTGTATTTATTAGGAGTGACATTCCTACTATGTTAATGCCGATGATCTCTTCGGTGATTTGGGATGTTACGCACGGAGGGATGGCTAGGGCCCACGATGGTCTAATGATGCTATTAACGGTTGGGAGGAACCGTGCACTTAGTTTATTTTGTTTGATCTTTATGATGGATGTATATGACTTTTATGATGATGTATCATGTGAATCATGTGCTTATCTTTACTTTGATGTATCATGGATTAGAATAGGATGATGTACCTTATTTCACATGTGTATATTCTTTTAAGCCTTCATACCCTATGACATGTACAGTGGATGATTGAGCATTTGGAAATGTAATATATGAACATTGGACTTATCATTATTATCTCATGTGGTTGTAATACTAGATGGATTCATGTATGTAATTCAACGTTAAGGGATCTTAAAGAATGTAATCTGTTGTGCATTTTATGTTTACTCTCTAGATGGACATTGCTATTGCTTTCGTTACTGTGAATAAGTTATATGTGGTATTTACTTTCATGTAGTTTTAAAAGAAAAAATAAAATGTGTTACCAAACTTAGTGAAATTCTAGGTTAATTCTTTAGATCCCTTGGCGGGGCATTACATAACCTATGGTTGCATGACAACTAACTAATGATAATAAAATTAATATTGTATCAAATAGATGCATATTCTGGATTCAATTGTGCCATATTTTTGTATCAACATTTTAGATATAACAATGAGATTCGTTTTTCGCCATTTAAAAAAAAAAAAGTAATTCAACAAGCCATCGTAATTACAATGGCTTGTTCAAATGGATAGTAGTCACACTAAAAAAATTATTGTTAGATCGCCATTGCAATTACGACAAACTATTCTGATAGATAATCGTTGCTTCCACAACATGCCTGTCCCACAATTGTCACAATTATGACAAACAACTTTGATGGCTAGCCGTCGGTCCAACGAAGACTAGAATCTTATACCATTGCAATTGCGATGGTCTACAATTGTAAGTGGGAGGGCAAGAAGATGAAATCTTGCCCTTGCATTTTCCAAGTTATGACACCTTTATCTGTCATAGTTACGACAGATGCCCTTGCCATCATAATTTGTGACAACAAAAGTCTGACACCTGTTCGATGGGAGCCAATTCATGGTACTGTCATTCAGGCGATGGATGGCCATCGTAATTGCAACAATGTACCATCATAATTTTGGCCCAAATGTAGTAGTGGATTGGGTACCAATGTAGGATCAGGATGAGGTTTATTGATAGGGTACCTATCATTACAATAGAGAAATTTATTATTATGTTAGAAATTGATTCAGGGTTAAGATTGCATATTAAATTTATTATATGTTAGGCACCCTATACAATAATAGGTATATTGTCATGATCATGGGTAAGGTTGGGGATAGAAGTAGGAGTATAGTTAGAGTTTGAGTTAGGGATAGGTTTAGAGTTATTATTAGGGTTAGGTTTAGAATTATTACTATGGTTAGGGGTAGGTTTAGATCTATAGTTATGCCAACAACTTGTTCCCATTGCACATGCATCTTAGCATAATACTATGAAAATTAAGTATTATGATGTTCCTTAAGTAGTATTAAAATTTTGCTTGCTATGTTTATAATTAGAGTATTGCTTAGTGAAAATTCCTATAGCATCTACTGTTGCTTAATACCATTGAGATAATGGTTACACATAAAATGAGTATAAAATGAATCTTATTCTTTAGATTAGGTTTACTGTTAGAATAATGACATCAATTGAATGCCCAACATATTAGTATATCTATCATGTAAAGGCTTTAATATTAGAAACACAAAGTAGAAGGTTACATATTGCAAATATTTTCAAGTATACTTGAAATATACATCAACTTTATTATGAAATCATATGGTGTTATTCTCGTACATATATAAAAAGAAAAGCATATCTTCTAGTACAATAATTCAGATGAAGTAATAAGTGGAAATTGGAAGATATGAATTCACTATATGGAGAACATTTCTCCATAATGATGTAAGTACATCACATATTCTTCATGAGATCAAAATTGTATTGTGACCTTTGTTTGTACAATGATCATCATAGAATTCTTTCATCATGCATAGAAACACGTCTACTTTTACAGATGTATTACATACAAATCTTGTAACATCTTCCATCTATATTATCTTTAGGACTTGTACATCACCAATTGACAAAGTCACATTCTTAAGAGATTTGACTATATTTGTCAATACTCTTTAGTTATTCATGCACACTTGCCAAACTCTGTCTCAAAAAAATGATCTGAGCATACAAAAGTAGTTGAGTTCATGTCAATGATGCTTTAATCTCTATCAAAAGTTGCCATAGCTAAAACAATTGATCGAAATTAGTTTAAAAAACATCAACATAAACAAAATAATAAGAACAAAAGTGTACTTAATTGGATGAATATAAATTTTAAATCAATAATGTTATGAATAACATAATAGGTAAATGAGTATACTAAAGTGTTAGTAATATAAGAAATTAGGGCTCTCTTGATTTTGTGTTCTATGAATGTAAATTTTGATGAAGAAATTAGGACACAAAATCAAGAAAACCCTAATTTCTTCATCAAAATTGACATTCACAGAAGATAATTGACTAGTAACAATATTAAACTCATTTAAATGATCTACAATAGATCCACCTTCTACCATCTTCATATTAAATAAATGCTTCATGAGAATTACCTTATTTGAATCGAAGGGCTTGCCATACAATTTTGCTAGGGTTTGCACCAACTCTTCCATCATCTTCGCTTTTGTAATGTTAAATGTCACTGATGCTATGAGGCATAATCAAATTCTTCCAAGTGCCGTTCTATCTAAAATTTCCCATTCCTCTTCTATCATAATTCCATGTTTCTTGTACTTTCCTTCCAATGGCTTCTATAAATCCTTTTGATAAAGATAGTCCTCCATTTGCATCTTCCATAATCAAAAGTTCTACCCATTAAACTTTTTAACCTTTAGCTTAACCTCATCTACCATCACTCCCACTCAACCATGAGACTCCCACTCAACTATGATACTTTCTTGCAAAGGATAACTAAAAAAAAATCTTGCTTTGATACCACTTATTAGGATTAACCATAGATAGAAGTAAAAATCACATGCAAATATAACCAATATCAAAAAATAATAAATCACATATAAGAGAACAGAAGACACCAAGATTTGATGTGGCTCACCCAATCCCCTAGGCTACGTCCACCAAACAACAAGTCTAATATTATTACTATCCAGTGATTACAAACTGATTACAATTTGTAATCCCTTACAACTCAATACCACTGCAAGAAGCAATTATTGCATCACACCTTATGAAATCCCTAACCCTAAGCCCTTTTTATACACACATTTTTTCTGCTTTAGGGTTAGAATTAGTTACAACATGTTAGCCCAAAAATGTTGATAAAATAGCCCCCAAAAAATTATGGAGTATGTACAGTACTTCCCTGATCAGTCACCACAAACTAACACAACTCCCCCAAAGCCAACAATGAATTTAATATTGTAAAAGGCATCAAGAGTTATATTTTTTCTATTGGCCATCTTAATCTAGCCCTAATTTAATAAGTGGAAAAATCTTGTATAAAAGGATTAGGGTTAGGGGTTTTATGATGTATGATGAGATTGTAGCTTCTTTGGGTGGTATTGAGTTGTACAAGATTATAAATTGTAATCATGGTGTAAACACTGCATAATAAGAATATTGGACTCGTTATTTGGTGGATGTAGCCCAAGGATTGGGTGAACCACCTTAAATATTTGTTTCTTGTGTTCTCTTCTGTGTAATTTATTATTTTTTTATATTGGTTGTATTTGCATGCAATTATTGTTTTTGTCTCATTAATCCTAACAAGTAGTTCCAATAGCCCCATTATAGAGGGAAAGAACCTTCCAACTAACATTAAGGTTGGCATGGGAATTGACAATTCACAAATCTCAGGGACCAATTCTTAAAAAATTGATAATTGATATAGGTCCAAAGAAAAGAGGCGGATTAACATTTGTAACTATTTCTAGTATAAAGCCTATAGAAGGCTTGTTAATAATACCACTATTTGCATATGACCGCTATGAAAAAATGAAAAGTGTGAAATAACTTTCAAATAGAAAGGTAGAAGAAATGAGACTAAGAAGCCTTGAATATTGATGATGCAATTAAAAATTACTAGTAAAAAAATGTATCATTAATTATTCTTCTATTTTGTATCAAAATTGTACTTTATTACTTTAAACCAATACACTGCTACTACATATTTGAAAATTATGTTTACTTATTCTTTGATGTCTATGAATGATCATAATAGTGTCATGTTTCTATACCAAAACATTTAATGTAATTTTCAATGCCAGAAAGTTGGAATGGCTTGGTAATGGCTATGAGTAATTTTGTTTCTAGATCTAATACCCTAAAATTTGATGATGTGATTGGTGTTATTATGTGTGAGGAAACTTGAAGGAAAACCTTAGCTGGATCTATATCAGGAAGTGCTTTGAATGCACAAAGAAGAGGCATAATGACTGAGAGAGGAAGTACTTCTAGAAATAGTAAGAAATCAAGAGGAAATTCAAAAGAAAAGAGGTTTCAATCTAGAGGACTGTGAAAAATCAGGGCATAAGAAGAAAGATTGTTGGACTTGAAAAAAAATGGAGATAAACCAAAAGGGAACAAGGAGGAAAATGTGATAAGTAACAAATCCGAAGAGGATGCTTTGCTTCTTTCTTTAGAAATTGTTGATGATTCTTGGATTCTATATTCTAGGGTTTCATTTTATGCTACACCCCATAGAGGTTATTTTATTGATTATGTCCAAGGGGATTTTGAACTTGTTTATTTGGGGGATAATGAACCCTATTAGATTGTTGGAAAGGGAAAAGTTAATATTAAGTTGTAGAATGAGAATCATTGGCTACTAAATGAGGTAAGACATGTTCCAAGGCTAAGTAGGAATTTAATTTTAGTAGGGTAACTTGGTGATGAGGGTTGTGTAGTTACTTTTAATAATAAAAATTGGAAGGTTTCAAAAGGTTCCCTTGTAGTAGAAAAAGGTGTGAAAGTAGGCACCTTATATCTTTGTACTAGTCATACTGTTCCTTCTATTTTAATTGTTTTAAAGAAAAATGAATGTTTAGGAACACTTATTGCAATTGAGTAGGGAGAACAAAAAGTTGTTGTAGATTCTGATACAACGCTATGGCACAATAGACTTGGGAAGATGAGTGAGAAAGGTATGAAATTACTTCATTCAAAGCAAGTTTTACTAGGTCTAAAATGTGTCAATATGGATTTTTATGAAAGTTGTGTGTATGGAAAACAAAAGAGAGTGAGTTTTGTGAAGAGTGGGAAGGAAAAGAAGAATGAGAAATTATAGATTGTGCATACAGATGTATGGGGACCAACTTAGGTATCTTCCCTTGGTGGCTCTCATTATTATGTTACATTTATTGATGATGCAACTAGAAAAGTATGGGTTTATCTCCTTAGATAGAAATCTGATGTATTTCAAAGTTTTAAGAAATGGAAATGCTTAGTTGAAAATGAGACTGGTAAGAGATAAAAATGTCTTAGATTTGAAAATGGTGGTGAGTATTGCAGTCATGAATTTGAAGATTATTTCTTCACTAATGGTATTTGTAGACATAAAACTATTCTAAGGACTCCATAGGAAAATGGAGTGGTTGAATGCATGAAGAGGACAATAATGGAGTGTGCAAGGAGTATGAGGTTATATATGGGGTTGTCCTTAAATAGGTGGACAAAGGCTGTCAATACTATTGCATATTTGATTAAGAGAGGTTCCTCTACTCCTTTGGGCTATGGTATTCTAGAGGAAGCATGGACTGGTAAGAAGGTGAATTATTCTTTTCTCAAAACCTTAGCGTGTGAAGCATTTTCACATACAGATTCTAAAAATATAACCATGTTGGAAGCTAAGTCCAAATTTATATTTGTTGGTTATGGCATTGATAAATTTGGTTATAGGTTTTAGGATTTTGAAAATTGTAAAATTGTAAGAAGCAGTGATGTCATATTCAATGAGAAAGTTTTCGACAAAGATCTGTTGCAGCAACATGAGAAGAAAGAAAATGATTATGTAGTGTTGGATGATACTCCAATAGATGATGTTTCAGTAGTTCCTCATGATCTGCAATAGCAAATACCACACACCCCAGTGAATATTAGATAGTCAATAAGGCTAAGTAGACCTCCAGAAATATTTTCTCCCTCTTTGTACTCTATTTTACTAATAGACACTGGTGAACTTTAATGTTATGATGAAGCTATGCAGGTGGATACTAAGATTCAATGTGAGTCTACAATGAAAGATGAAATGGATTCCTTGCTAAAAAACCAGACCTAGGATTTATGTAAGTTGCTTGTAGGTAAAAGGGCTTTATAGATTAAATGGGTTTATAGGTTGAAGGAAGAGGATGGGAGTAAGAAAATATTTAAAGCCAGGTTAGTTGTAAAAGGATTTGTACAAAAAAAGGGCATTGATTTTGATGAGATATTCTCTCCTGTTGTTAAAATGAATTTTGTTTGTGTTGTTTTAAGTATTATGGCTATTGAAGATTTTCATTTGGAGTAGCTTGATGTTAAAACAACTTTTCTTCATGGTGATTTGATGAAGAGATATATATGGCACATCCATAGGGGTTTGCGGTTAATGGTAAGGAGAACTTAGTGTGCAGATTAAAGAAAAGTGTTTATGGCTTGAAGCAAGAACCATGACAATGGTATTTGAAATTTGATAGTTTTATGCATAAGCATGGATATAGTAGGTGTCATTCAGATCATTGTGTTTATTTTAAGAGGTTGGATGATGAAAACTACATTATTTTATGTTTATATGTTGATAATATGCTTGTAGCTAGGTCTAACATGGATCATATTAAGGGGTTAAAAGAATAGTTAGCACATTCATTTGCTATAAAGGATTTGGGGCCAGCAAAACAAATCCTTGGTATGTAGATTTGCAGAGATAGGAAAAATAGAAAATTGACATTATCTTAGACTGATTATATTGAGAAGGTGTTGCAACATTTCTCTATGAAGAATGCTAAATCTGTCAACACACCTTTATTTGGTCATTTTAAGTTGACTAAGGAGATGCATCCAAAGACACAAGAAGAGGAGGATAAGATGTCCAAGGTACCTTATGCTTCAACTATAGCAAGCTTGATGTATGATATGTTATGTACAAGGCTAGATATTGCACATGCAGTGGGAGTTGTTAGTAGGTATATAAGTCATCTAGGGCTTGAGTATTGGAATGTGGTTAAATGGATTCTCAGATATTTGAGAGAAACATCAAATAAATGTTTACACTTTGGGGGCTCTACTATTGACTTACAAGGCTATGTTGACTTAGATTTGATTTGGCAAGGGATATTGATACTAGGTGGAGTACTACAAGTTATATATGTATTCACTATTGGTGGGGCAACAATGAGCTGGGTTTCTTGGTTGCAGAAGGTTAATGCTTTATCCACTACAAAGGCAAAGTATATTGCTACTACATAGGCAACCAAGGAGATGATATGGTTTTAGTTCTTCTTGGAAGAATTGGAACATCCATAGAAGGATAATTATTTGTTTAAAGATAGCCAGAGTGACATTCATCTCACAAAGAATTCTTCTCTACATTCAAAGAAAAAACACATATAGTTGCAGTACCATTTCATTTGGTCAGTTTTGGATGATGGATAGGTAAAGCTGGACAAGATACATATAGATGACAATCTAGTAGATATGTTTACAAGGGTAGTGAAAATGGACAAGTTGAAGTTCTCTCCAGCTTTGGTTGGTCTTCTAGACTAAATAGAATAAAAGAACAATAGAGTCTAGAGTGGTTTGATCTAGTGGGAGCCTCATGGAGTAGCGACATTGCTACAGGATTAGTCTCCAAGTGGGAGATTGTTGTTTAGTGTGGTTCTTGATCAATTCCCAAGAGGGAGATTATTAGTTTGTGGTGATTGATCAAGGAAGTACTGTACATACTCCATATTTTTTTTAAGCTATTTTATTGACATTTTTGGGCCGACATGTTGTAACTAATTTTAACCCTAAAGTGACAAAAATACTTATATAAAAAGGGCTTAGGGTTAGGGATTTCATAAGGTGTGATGCAATAATTACTTCTTGTAGCGGTATGTTAGCATGAATGCTGATGATACTAATTTGAGGGAGTATTCTAAGAATTGGAGAGTATTGACATGTTACATTCATGATTGTGTCTGTCATTGATGCCAACATAACATGGTTTCTATAAAGACTCACTGAGTAGAAAACATAGATCTTAATGGTACAGACAATGGTTTGATTTTTTGGTGATGCACAGTTATGGAGATATTCGGCACAGTGTCCTGATAACGTAGTCAAGTGCATAGAGTCTAAGTCATAGATGTATGGAAGTTGTACCTAATTTACAAAGAACAGTTTAGAGACAAAGTATTGGGAAAGAAGTTCTTAATATTTGTTCACTATCTTACATCTAAGATGCAATGAGAAAATGCATAGTTAGACAGTGACACAAGATAGTCTGTTGATGATGTCAGCACGTGTGCAAGCCCTAGTATCGCACGTGTGAAGTTTTGTATAGACTATGAGATGACAATGCTATTGTAATTGTAATTAATTATCTTATTATAATTTATTCGAAAAGCCTCAAGGCCGACTCAAGGAATTATTATGAAGATATGGTATAAAGGAAAGATGTTTTCCTTATTTGTAAAAAGTGTATGAGTGTGGAAAATCTGTTGAAGTGCGAAGTGTGAAAAGGAGTAGAGTGCTTATTGAATGAATGTAAGTGATCCAAGGGTTATTGGATGAGAGTGTTGTGATTTAGTTACAGGATCAAAAGGAGCAGAGCTCTAGTTGATAGGAAAGAAGAAGAGGAAAGAAGTACATTTCATTTCTATTATTCTGCAATGAATAATACATAGATCATTTGGACAGTGGGTTTACTGGTCTTGCCCTTGAAGTTGTTTGGGCAGTGGGTCTAACTATCTTCTATAACTCCTAATAGGGTTGGAATCTCCCAACATGGATTCAAAGTCTCCCAATAGGGACTCATATATACTAAATGTATTTATAGACTCCTAATAGGGTCTATCCTCTAACAAGGAATATTTATATTAGTACATCATCTTGTGGGTACCATTCCCACCAGGGTTTTCTCTCTAATCGAGGGTTTTCCTAGTTAACATATCTAGTATTATTATGTATGAGTATCTTGTTGTGGTTTCAGTTTATATTACTCATATGGTTAAGTTTGTTTAAGGTTGATAATTATGATAATAATTGGATAACTGATTCACCCACACCCCCCCCTCTTAGTTATATCAATGGACTATATATTCTAACACAATATTGATCTGTAAGGGATTACAGATTGTAATCAGGTTGTAATCACTGGATAGTAATAATATTGGACTCGTTGTTTGGTGGACATAGCCCAGGGGATTGGGTGAACCACATTAAATCTTGGTGTCTTCTATTCTCTTTTGTGCGATTTTATTATTTTTTGATATTGGTTATATTTGCAGGTAATTGTTATTTCTATCCATGGTTGATCCTAACACGTTGCCCCTCGACCCTACCCTATATCGTGATAGGGAGCATGCTTGGGGCTGCTAACCCTAGGACCTTGCAAGGAGTATTTCCCCATGACCCCACCTAGGGTGCTTCCTTAGGAACCCACAAGGGGCATTGGCCCTTGACCCCTAAAGCTTGGGGGCACTACCCCCAAACCCTCATAGTAAAATATTGGGGGAAACCACACCAAATGAAGTGGGAAAATTAATCTCTAAATTTGATTAGGTTCCACATCACAATAATCTCTAACTTGGAGACTAATTAGACTTTACAAAAATAACCTCCTACTTGGAGACTCATTATAGCACCACTAAACATGTAGCTCCTAGTAGAATGTAAACTGCCATGGACTCTATTATTTGTTTATTTTAATCTAGAATAGCAACCAAGTTGAAGAGGAGTCCAACTTCTCTCTTGTCACTGCCTTTGTAAACATATTTACTAGATTATCATCTATATGTATCTTTTCCATCTTTAATTGTCCATCATCCAAAACTAACTGAATGAAATAGTACCGTAGCTATATGTGCTTTATCTTTGAATGTAAAACAAAATTCTTTACAAGATCAATGACACTTTGGCTATTTATAAACAAATAATTATCCCTTTGTGGGTATCCCAATTCTTCCATGAAGAACTAAAGCCATATCATCTCCTTGGCTACCTTATAGAAGCAACATACTTTGCCTCTATTGTGCATAAATCATCCACCTTCTACAACTGAGAAATCCAATTTATTGTTGACCCACCAATAGTAAATGCATATCCTATAGTACTCTGCCTGGTATCAAGATCTCTAACAAATCTGAGTTAACACAACCTTGTAAATCAATAGTATAGCCCCCAAAATGTAAACATTTACTAGACAATTTTCTCAAATATCTAAGAATCCATTTGACTGCATTCTGATGCTTAATCGCAGGATGACTCATATACCTACTAACGACTTCTACTGCATGTGCAATATCTATCCTAGTACATACCATAACATACATTAAACTTCCTACAATTTAAGCATAAGGTACCTTAGACATCTCATCCTCCTCTTCTTGCGTCTTTAGACACATCTCCTTAGTCAAATTCAAATGACTAGGCAAAGGTGTGTTGATAGCTTTGGCATTCTTCATAGAGAAATGCTGCAACACCTTCTCAATATAATCAGCCACATATAATGTCAATTTTATTAGTTTTTTGTGACTGATTGAGGAAGTACTATACATACTCCATAATTCTTTGGTGGAGTTATTTTATCAGTATTTTTGGGCCAACATGTTGTAACTAATTTTAACCCTAAAGCGGCAAAAATACTTGTATAAAATGGCTTAGGGTTAGGGATTTCATAATGTATGCTGAGATTGTAGATTCTTGGGGGAGGTATTGAGTTGTAAGGGATTAGATATTGTAATCAAGTTGTAAACATTGGATAATAAGAATATTGGACTCATTTTTTGGTGGACGTAGCCCTGGGATTGGGTGAACCATGCTAAATCTTTTTGTCTTGTGTTCTCTTTTGTGTGATTTATCATTTTTTGATAGTGGTTATATTTGCATGTAATTGTTATTTATGTCCATAATTAATCCTAACAAATAATATGTTCTTCCTATCTTTGAAATTTTTTATACCAAGGATTAATTTTTCTTCCCCAAAATCATTCATAGTAAATGAATGTGCTAACTGTTGCTTCAACCCCTTAATTCGATCCATGTCAGACACAACTACAAGAATACCATCAAAATATAAGCATAACATAGTGTAACTGTCATCATCCAACCTCTTAAAATAAACACAATGATATGAATTCCACCTAGTGTATGCATGCTCATGCATAAAACTATCAAATTTAAGATACCATTGCCGAGGTGCTTACTTCAAGTCATATAACAACTTTTTCTTCAATATGCACACTAAATTCTCCTTACCTTTGACCTCAAATTCCTGTGACTATGGAATATATATTTCTTCATCCAAATTACCATGAAGAAATATTTTTCTAATATCAAGCTACTCCAAGTGCAAATCTTTAGTAGCCACAATACTTAAAACAATGCAAATCTTTAGTAGCCACAATACTTAAAACAATGCAAATAGAAGTCATTTTAACAACAAGATAAAATATCTCATCAAAATCAATGCAAAACCTTTTACAACTAACTTGGATTTAAATATTTTCTTACCTCCATCCTCTTCTTTCAACCTATAAATACCTCTTACATGAATCCCAAGTTTGAATTTTTAGCAAATAGTCCATCTCTTCTATCATTGTAGACTCCTAAAGCTTTGTGTCCACCTATAAAAATTCATCATAACATTTGGGTTCACCAACATCTATTAATAAAATATAATATAAAGAGGGAGAAAATCCCTTTGGAGATCTACTTAACCTTGTTGATGATCTAACATTCACTGAGGTGTGTGGTATTTGTTGTTGCAACTGTTTTGGAGCATGAAGGACTGTTGGAACATCATCCTTTTAAGTATCATCCAAAACTAGATAATCATTTTATTTCTTCTCATGTTGTTGTAATGGATCTTTCTCATTGACTATGACATCTTTGATTCTCACAATTTTATGATTTTCAAAATCCCAAAACCTATAACCAAACTCATCAATGCCATATCCAAAAATTCACATTTCTTTGACTTAGCTTTTAGCTTGGTTCTATTTTTAGAATATATATGTGCAAATTCTTCACAACTGAAGGTTTTGAGAAAAGAATAACTCACCTTCTTACTAATTCATGCTTCATCTAGAATACCATATCCCAAAGGAGTAGAGGGACCTCTATTAATCAAATATACAATAATACTGATAGCCTTTGCCCACATATTTAAGGGTATTCTAGCATGCAACCTCATGTTCCATGCACACTCTATTATTTTCATATTCATGCATTCAACCACTCCATTTTCCTATGGAGTCCTTGGAACAATTTTTTGTCTACAAATACCATTAGTGGAACAATAATATTCAAATTCTTTGCTGCAATACTCACCACCATTATCAGATTTGTGATATTTTAGCCTTTTACTAGTCTCATTCTCAACCAAGTATTTATATTTCTTAAAAGTTAAAAATACATCATATTTATGTCTAAGGAAATAAACCCATAATTTTCTAGTTGCATCATCCATAAATGTAATTGCAATATTCCCCTGTAATAGTGAAATTTGATGTTAATTGACAAAATGGCATTCTAATAGAAATAGAATAATTATTATTTTGATTAAACATAACTTGAAATATTTCTCTATTTATAAAATCTTATTAAATACTTTATTATAAAATATTTTTAGAACAAATAAGTATCATATGACTATTCATTAATAAATGAATACATATATTTACAAATAAATAATTATATACTATCAACTGCCTAGTTAATTAATTTCCTTATGTACGGAGAATCACCTAGGGGTGTGTCTCATTGTTAAAGGTTGTGACACTTAATAAATAAGTTAAGCGATAAATAATTCAAAAAGGTTATGAACATAGAGGACACACATGGTTTTATATATTCACCCTATCATTACTGGCATACACCCTACGTCAAGATCAATGAATTACCACATAGATCCAACATGGACGAGATCCATACCATATTATAAGCAATAAAGATGTAAGGAGGAAAGTGTTACAAGTCCTAGTTGTAAACTATTATAAAATACCCCTCATGATCAGAAATAATGTCAAGACACGTCATCATAGGCGTAAGGAAAGCATGAGGAAATAAATGAGAAAATATGTGACATGGATGAGGGGAATTATATTAAAATGTAGTCCCAGTTGATTTTGTAGAATATAGTCGTGCACATTTCATAAGAGATTAATGATATTGAACCAATAAGAGAAGAAAAAAACACAATTATCATAGCACTCATCGCACATGGGTAATCATCATCAACAGGTACATGTACAGTTGACAAGGAAGGTACAAACTATAGTTCACATGGAGGAGTAAACTCCAAAGTAAACAATGTTGACATAGTTAGAATAACAAAGGGCTAGACCCTGCTCTTTATGCAGAGGTATGTCATATTATTTAATATCTTTAATGGAATGTGTTATATCTATGAATATAATAATATAAAGATATGATGGATATTAGATCCATTCAAATGAAATTTGATTATTGAATTAAAATATAAATGATTTTATTTATGGAATGAAAATATTTGTGATAATTAATTCCTTATACTAGGAATAGTAAAATTTGGATAATATTGTGTTAGCCTATGGGGTTAACACCATGAAGATTAATAAGACTCTAAGCATGGAGTATGTGGGATATTAAGATCACCATTGTCTGCTATGGCTGAGTATTAATGTGCCAAAATACTTTGATGTTATCAACATATGCATTTGTGATTGACCTTGGATAGAGGATGCCCGTCCAAGAAGAATCTTAAGGGGTGCACTCCTGAGAAGACGAGGAGGTAGATATGAGCTAGCAAGCCCAATCTGGAGACATCCTTAAGATTGGGATTAAATTAGAGGGTGGAATAATATAGTTAGTTTTGTTATTATTGTGATTCTAACCATTATTTTATAGGTATTACTTCTTCCAAACTAACCCTAATAGTGAGGACATTATAGTGGTATCAGAGCATGATCTTGGCATCCTATAGGGTTAAAGAGGATTTAGAAAACTAATTCATATAAAAGACTAATGTAGAAATTTAATGACTATTAGAAAGGATTCAAACATATCTATGATACCAACCTAAGAATTTGGACTAAAAGAAATATATTTGCAATTCAACAAAAGTAATTATCTAATTGCTTGAGGACAAGCAATTTGAGAAAGGGTGGACTGTCACATCCTTGTTTTAAGATAGATTTTTAATAATAATTAGATAATACAATGTTATTAAATAAATTTAATGATAATAAAGTTATATTATAACTAATACTAAAATATGAAAATAGGAAATAACAATTATTTAATCGATGTTATCAATGAAATAATATTTACTGATATTTTTAAATAATAAAATTACAATAAATAAATAAACAAATAAAATTAGAAACAATATTACAAAAAGTATGTTAACTTTCTAAATAGAGTTTAATAATAAATAATAATAAACATAAATAAGTAAATAGATAATATAACATAGAATAATATAAATTAACTAAATCTAATGAAAAGTCAAGAGATATTTAATTAATAGACTTGATTGCTTGAAACTAAGATATAAAAGGGAGGAGAGTTTATTTTAGAGAGAAGGAAAGAGGAGGAGGAGATAGTAGTTCAAAAAGAAAAAATGGAAGAGGAAAGTAATATGAAGAAAATAAGGAAGTGTCTTTTTGGAAAGGTATCAATGATATTGAAAGGATGTGAACCTTTAAAAGGGTCATAACTATGAATAGTTGCAACTCTTCAAAAATATTGTAATTATAAAGTATTGAGACTTTTTCAAAGGATTTTAATTATGAAGTGTTGTGACTTTTTGAAAGGATTATAACTATGAAGTGTTGTAACTTTTCAAAGGATCTCTATTATGAAGAGTTGTGATTCTTGGGAAAGAAGAAACAAGAAAGTATATTTTATCTTTTCCCTATAAATAGAAAATGAAGATTTTTAGAAAGTAAATATAGAGTTGAGATTATCTAGTAGGAATAATTTATTGAAGGGCCAACTAAGGATATAGCCACATGGACCAAGAAAAGAGGAAGGTAATAAAGGTATGTTTATTGATAATATTTGTTTAATTATATTTATAAATTTATTTAT
This sequence comes from Cupressus sempervirens, assembly GCA_028749045.1. NCBI lineage: Eukaryota > Viridiplantae > Streptophyta > Pinopsida > Cupressales > Cupressaceae > Cupressus > Cupressus sempervirens. The sequence continues at coordinate 877,846,905 of CM053787.1, forward strand.
ATTAATGAATCATAATTGTGGATAATTTGTGCATATACATATGTATATGTAAACATGGTATTCAGAATGGATAACACACATGACTTAATGATTAATGGTTTAAGATCAAGAGAGTCCCATTTTAGGGAAGAGAGTGATCTTAATATGGTTAATAACTTAAGATCAAGATAGTCCCTTTGGGAAGAGAGTGATCTTAATATGGTTATAAGGGTGAAATATTCCATAGATGTTAACATATGCATATGTACATGTTTGAAGGGCCCTGGATAGAGAATGTCTCTTCTAGGAAGGACCTTAAAGGGAGCACTTCATAGAAGAGGAAGAAATAATTGGGAATCTAAAGATCCTCAAGACGGTTATTGATCCTGATGTGGAGACATCTTTAAGGTTGGGTTAGGATAGAGGGTAGAATAGTGAAATATAATTTATTATTGTATAAATTATATTATTGGTTTTGTAGATATTCTTGTCCTAGCTAGTGGGGACATTAAAGTGGTATTAGAGCTCTGATCTTGCCATCTTGTAGGGTGAAATAAATTCTAAACATTTCAATCTATAAAATATTAAACTATTCAATTTAGGTAATAATGAATCTTAGAACATTATTTAATAAATTATAAATGTATATAAGTGATTTTTTTTGAAATGGGGAGAGGTAGATTAAATGCTCTCGAGATAAGTAGATTTCAAAATGGGTAAGGACATGATTTCTAATGCCTTGAGGAAATATTCCAAAATGGGTACAAACATGTAGTCCCAATACTTTGAGGGATCCCTCTCGTAGATGAGTGTCTAACACCCACAACATTGAAATGCCCATTCTCTTAAGGAAGGAATGTAAGAAGTAAAAAAAGTAAATAATAATAATAAAAAAATGAAACTATGAAGACCAATCATAACATATCTTTCAATTATAAAGTTATTAATAAAATTATGATTGGAATCATTTACGAAACTTTCCAACTTTAATATCATGATATCTATAATATCATGAAACAAAAATGAAATGATAAGTCAATCATCAAGTCTTGTATTCACTAATCCTATTAGCATCTAAATCCATTGAGGTTCTAAAATCTGGTCATTTATCATTCAACTCTTAGTTGTATCAATTTTATAGACTTGTATATTAAAGTTAAGGATCAATTAAAATCTAATGTATGAAATAAAAACTACTATTGTTTGAGGCGAAGCAATTTCCAGAGGATAGGATTGCAATATTCCCCTCTAATAGTGAAATTTGATATTAATTTACAAAATGGCATTCTAATAGAAATAGAATAATTATTATTTTGATTAAACATAACTTGAAATATTTCCCCATTTATAAAATCTTATTAAATAATTTATTATAAAATATTTTTATAACAAATAAATATTAAAAAACCATTCATTAATAAATGAATACATATATTTATAAATAAATAATTCCATACCATCAACTATCTAGTTAAAAGTAATTAATTTCCTTATGTAGAGAGAATCACCTAGGGCCGTGTCTCATTGTTGAAGGTTGTGACACTTAATAAATAAGTTGAGCGATATATAAGCCAGAAAGGTTACAAGCATAAAGGATACACATGATTTTATATATTCACCCTATCATTGCTGACATATGCCTTGCAATGAGAACAATGAACCACCTCACAAATCCAATATGAACGAGATTAGGACCATATTATAAGCAATAAATATGTAAGGAGGAAAGTATTACAAGTGTCACTTGTACACTATTATAGAATACCCCTTGTGATTAGAAATAATGTGAAGACATGTCATCGTAGGCATAAGGAAAGCATGGGGAAATAAATAAGAAAATATGTGACATGGACAAGGGAAATTATATTAAAATATAGTCCCAATTGATTTCACAGAATATAGTCATGCACATTTCACAAGAGATTAATGATATTGAACCAATAAGAAAAGAAACAAACATAATCATCATAGTACTCATCACACAAGGGTAATCATCATCGACAGATACACATACAGTTGACAAGGAAGGTACAATTTGTAGGTCAGATAGAGGAGTAAACTCTAAAGAAAATAGTGTTGACATGGTTAGAATGACAAAGGGGTAGAACCCACTCTTTATGCGGAGTTATCTCATGTCTTTATGTCTACGAATCTAATAAAATAAAGATATGATGGATATGAGATCCATTCAAATGACATTTGATTATTGAATTAAAATATAAATGATTTTATTTATGGAATGAATAAATTTGTGATAATTAATTCCTTATACGAGGAATAGTAGAATTTGGTTAATATTGTGTTAGCCTATGGGGTTAACACCATGAAGATTAATGAGACTCGAAGCATGGAGCATGTGAGATATTAAGATCTCCATTGTCTGCCATGGCCAAGCATCTATGCGGAAAAATATTTTGATGTTGTCATCATATGCATATGTGATTGGCCTTGGATAGAGGATGCTTGTCCAAGAAGAACCTTAAGGGGTACACTCTCAGGAAGACGATGAGGTAGCTACGAGATAGGAAGCCTGATTTGGAGACATCCTTAAGATTGGGATTAAATTAGAGGGTAGAATAATATAGTTAGTTTTTTTATTGTTGTGATTCTAACCATTATTTTGTAGGTATTACTTGTCCCAAAATAACCCTAATAGTGGGGACATTGCAGTAACATAATAGTGAAATCCACCAATGGAAGATACCCGAGCTGGTCCGTATACATCTATATGCACAAGCTCTAATTTCTCATCTTTCCTTTCCTTCCCACTCTTCACAAAACTAAAACTCTTTTGTTTTCCACAAACACAACTTTTACAAAAATCTATATTAACACATTTTAGAACTAGTAAAACTTTCTTTGGATGAAGTAATTTTACACCTTTCTCACTCATGTGCCCAAGTCTATTGTTCCATAGTGCTATTTTAGAATCTATAACAATTGTTTGTTCTCCCTACTCAACTTCATCAATTGTTCTCAAATATTTATTTTTCTTCAAAATAATTAAAGTAGAAAGAACATTATGACCTATACAAAGATATAAGGTGCCTACTGTCACACCCTTTTCTACTACTAAGGAACCTTTAGAAATCTTCCAATTTCTATCATTAAAACTATGCAACCCTCATCATCCAATTTTTCTACTGAAATTAAATTCCTACTCATCCTTGGAACATGTGTTACCTCTTGTAGTAGCCAATGATTCTCATTATACAACTAAATCTTAATTCTACACTTTCTAACAATCTGAAAAGGTGAACATTATCCCCCAAATAAACCATCCCAAAATCCCCTTGGACATAATTAATAAAATAACCTCTATGGGGTGTAGCATGAAACGAAGCCCCTGGATCTAAAACCCATGAATCATCAACATTTTCTAAGGAAAGAAGCAAAGCATCCTCTTCGGATTTGTTACTTACCACATTTTCTTCTTTGTTTCCATCTTGTTTGTCTCCTTCATTGTTATTTCAAGTCCAACAATCTTTCTTCTTATGCCTTGGTTTCCCATAGTGCCAACAATCTCTTGGTCATCTGGATTAAGATCTCTTTCCCTTTGATTTCCCATGATTTCCATAATTAATTCCTCTCTAATTCATTATGCCTCTACTCTGTGTTCAAAACACTTTCTGATGTAGATCCACTTGAGGTTTTCCTAAGAATTTCTTCACTCAAAATAACACCAATCACATATTCAAATTTTAGGGTATTAGATTTAGAAACAAAATTACTCACAAGCATTACCAAGTCATTCCATCTTTCACACTATTACCTATGTAAAAGCCACATATATTCTTGCTCAATGTTTTTTAATGAATCCCTACCAAGTGTGAGTTTTGAACTTTGAATCTTGAACTCATTTGATTTCAATGTTCAAATTCATTCGTTCTTGTTTCTTTCGGGCCTACAATGTGAACCTTTTCATAACCTTGAACTGAACTCTAAACCGATTAAGTTCAAAGTTCAAGGTTCAACCAACTTGTCTAAGTGGTTGTCAGGCTTGAACTTGACATAAAGTCCTTTGAATATCGGGCACATTTTGAAACCTAACTTCGAATTGCTTTTCTTTTCAAACTTCAATTTTCGTCACTCTTTTTCCCTTTTGACAAAGTTTATGATGGTTTCATATGCTTAATTTCTATATATTCATGGCTTTGAACTTGAACCTGAACTTCTAAATAGTTCAATTTTTAGTTCATGAGCCCATAACATTCAAGAAGACCAGCATGTGTTAGTACAAAGATGTGCCAAGATCCTTCCATTTAAAGGTTGAAGTGACACCTTGCAATAAATGATTGGTATGAAGTATGGTAGAAAGATTTCTTATGTGAGAAGGCAAATACTCTCATCAATGAATTTAGTTTCCCTATCAAATCGGTACTTTCCATGTCATGTCATGATGCAATATCTGTTTAAAGGCTTATTCAAGCAGCTTTCCTTTTCATTATGATACTCGCAAAAAGGTAACAACTCACCCTCATATGGAGTCATAGGCATCTGCAACTTGATTGATCATGGAAGTACATTATTGTTTCTCCTATATGGTGAGTTTGTTTTATCTTCCTTAATGGTTATTGTTACTTCTTTCACTTAAGTCAATAACTTTGTTAACCACCTCCATTTCTAGTTGTTCTTAACTATTTTCAAAAAGGATTGTTGAGTTTTTTTTTCTTGGCTAGCTCTCACCCCAAATTACCAAAAGAAAAGCTTGTTTCTTCCCTTTCTTATTTCTTGCTCACACTAAAGGATACCTTCCTTGCTGATGAAGATATGAATAAGTTGCTGGCTAGATTCTCCAAACTCATTCCTAGTTCTATTACTGAGAAAATTGTCAATAGTGGATTGCTACAAGCTACTAGTTTCGTAGAGTCATTTCTTTGCCCAAAAGTAGTTTTAGAATGCAAAAATAGATACGATGTCACCCAAAGATGCATAAAAATGTATCTAGGGGAAGTTGTGGTCTATATAAATAGGGTTACAATCATGGATGCTTTGAGGATTCTGCCACATGAGGTATATGAAGCATAGACAATTGGCCTCTCAATATCAAATTTTCAGCCGACCCAAAAACATTCAATAATGTCATTGCTAGGAACTAGTTGCTCAGACCAAAGAAAGGGGGTTCCCGCCTTCCTCACCCATTGACAAGAGATCACATGACCCCTGAGATCAAGGATGTGATTACTCTCCTAAAAAAGATTAAAGGAAATCAACATGCCTTTTACTGGGAGAAATGAATGTATATCTTCATCCAAACCATTTTGAGTGATGAGAACATTCACATTGACTAGGCATAAATTATAGTTGATAGGCTGCATGAGGAACTTTCCCAAGCATATGGAGTATTTGGTTTTTATATGAGTTCATATCTATTTTTGTTGAAATCTAATTGAAAAGATCACTATATGAGAAATATTGTTTTAGATTATGGTAAAAACAAGTTTTGAAGGGACCCAAAACCCTTAACAAAAAAATGAAAGATAAACAATTAAGCACAACCAGGTTTTACACGGACTTGAAACCTGCAATATGAAAGTAGAAAATCTAGGTTTTATAGGGACCTAAAACCACAAAATAGGACCACTAGAAAATAAAACTAGGTTTTAGAAGGACCTAGAACCTAGAGTTTGAAACAAACGGTTGAGAAAACCAATTAAAAAACCAAAAATAGAGACCAAAACCCAGAACTGCCTCCAGCGGCTATTTCAATTCCGTAATCATTTTCACCACCTCCTTACTGGCCTTCATGGTATTTTGAATCATGTCAGTAGAAGAAAGCCTAGTTCTTGCTGTAGCCTCATTCACTTTCTTCCTTGAACTTTGTCTTATTCTTTTGCTTGGCCCTCTAGGTGATATGATTTCCTCATTATTTTTCTTTCCTAAGTTGGCAATTGCCACACAAAGGCTTGAAGTGACCTATTTCATCTTGTTACCACTCTCTTTGATTAAGAGATGGAGCTCATGTTTAAATTCATTTAACTTCTCTGGGATATTGCCAACCTAAACTTCCATCTGGAGGATCTTGGCTTTATCAGTATCCTAGTCTTGTTGCATCTTTTTGATTCTTTTTTTCAGAGTCATTAACTCATTGTACATCCAAGAATCACCTTGGGGAGAGGAATTAGCCTTGAGCTTAGCAATGTGAAGGAAAGAAAGTGTGACACCTATAGTAGTGGGGTCATCCTTCTACTTCCCTGTATCTACCTCCATGTTATCCTTCTCCTTTCTCGTATCTTCCTCCATCTTTTCCTCTCTAGCTTCATAGGGTTGTTCACTCAAGTTTTTATCCTCTTCTCCAGCATTATCCAACCTTGTATTTTTGTCATGACTTTCCTCTGCCTTGGCCCTTCTAGATTCACCTTTGCTTCCAGAGTAAGCATTCATATTAGAATTGAAATCCTAACATTCGTATTCTCCTCATTCTCAAGATTCATTTCCTCATTTTTCTTTGAATTTTTGGATTCTGTTATTTCCTCAGCATATTTTTGAGGGGTGTCCTACTTCTAACTCTTCTTTTTCACATTTACCCCTTCATCTCCCTTACTCTTCCTTAAATAGGTCTCACTAACAGACTCTTTCTTTTTCTCTGATGTCGGGGAAGATATAATAGCCTTACTCTTACAATAATTTTCAATTAAAAGTATTAACCCTTCATGTAAAACTAGATAGGAGTCTTTTTTCCTATGGGCTTGAAGGCTTTGAAGTAAGGAAAACCTTAGATAAAATGGAAAAGAAATTTCATCCTTAAACTGGAAATGATTTAGGAACACAAAATGAAATTTATGAACTCTTTTTACCCTACCATCAAGGATGAAGTACTCATGGATGCAAGAGAGGACATCCCCCCAAATGACTTTTATCTAGTTCAGCTCATAAAAGTCACCATTTTTCTCTAATTTTTTCTCCTCCTCTTCAGTCTTCAAAAATTTCTTTATAGCTACATTTGAAATATTGGTCTCCTTGCTAAACTTAATTCCCTTCTTAGGAAGCCCCGTGACTTCAACAATGAAATCTTTAGTCAGATGCACTGTTAGACCATGCAATGTAACCCTTTCATTGATCCAATTTTTAACAAAAGCATCTATCATATGAGGTTTAAAAACATGAAGGTGCTCCAGGTAGGTAGTAACATTATCTACCAAATATTGGCTTTAGCCTTCCATGCTTTGTAGTTCTTTGGTTCCTATTTTCTTAGTTCCCTGCCCATATCCAAAAAATGTTTTTCACTGCGAGAAGCCAAAGTATTGTAGACTAGGAGAAATAATGAAATGAGAAGAGCTGAGATAGTCATAATAATGAAAAAAGCTCTCATTAAAACACTTATGTGCCAACCATTGGCGATACTCGATTTTCGGTACTTCCTTGGGAATATAACATCGTCCTTCATACTCCCACTTTCTTTTATAATTAAATTTCCAATCTTAGGAAATCTTTCCTTCCATTACATGAGTTCTATCATAATTAATAAGAGCTTTTAAATCCACACTCCTGCTGAGGTCATCATGCCTCCTCAGCTTACTTTCCTGTAGGATAGCTTGGTTAGCAATCCAGTCAGCCACAACATTTCCATCTCGATAGACGTGGGAAAAAAATACTTTTTCAAATTTTCCATTAGGGTTTTAATTTCCATTAAACTAGCCTCAACAAACCAAGTAGTTGGGGTTTTACCATTAAGCATGTTTATGATATTCAAAGAGTCTCCTTCCAGCCAAAGGTACCAGTAACCATTTTTTTCTACCAACCTCATCGTATAAAGAGCAGTAGTAGCCTCAGCTTTATGACTAGTTGAAGTTCCAATAGGAATAGCAATAACATCTATAATATTAGAAGAATGATTCCTCAGAACCCCTCCACATCTCGCTCTGCTAGGATTTTCTTTGGTCGTGCCATCAAAATTCCCTTTAATCCATCCTCTAGGAGGAACCTTCCATCTAATATTCAATCTTAGATTTTCTTTCTTTGTTTTAGTAATAGAAGAATGCATTGGATTGTTAATTTGGAAATCTTCATTGCACTTTCTTTGGGAATTGAAATTTTCCTTTATTGCTCTAACAATGTTTTGGCCAAGCACCCACTCAGGCATTTCTTTGTTTCTAAAGATTCTGTTATTTCTTTCTTTCTAGATTTCACACCAAAGATGGGGTAGAGTTATATTCCATAGGAAACCCACATTACTATCCTTAGACGGGCATGTCTAGCTCTGAAAATAGTGATCAATATTGTTATGATGGACCTAAGAAATATTCCAAAAGTTGAGGATAGTGCTCCAAACTTTTTGACTATAGGTGCAGTTTAAGAACAAGTGATCTTATCCCCATGGCCTTCTTTACATAGGCTACATTGATTGACCACATTTATTCCTTTCTTTTGCAAATTGTCCTAAGTTAGAATTTTATTTTGAAGTAAAATCCAGTAAAAGATATTAATTGTTGGAATAATACCTTTTATCCATGCTCTAGTCCATAGAGGACAAGCACCTTTCTCACATTTTTATGAGGGAGATTGTTATATGTTTTAATCATTATTTTGTCACTGATGTCAAACTTGATAAACTAATTATTTTCTGGTAAGACAATTGCTTATAAGATTCAAGTACTATCACTTAGTTGATTGATGAAGATGATTTGATGAATAAGAGGTAACAACAACACCTAGAGGAAAGATTGAGTTATGCTTATGTAATGAAGTACAAGGGTCAGTTAAGATAGTGGTAACATGATGCATTGATTATCTACTTAAGGTTACAAATGTTGGCTACACTTAGAAAGAATAGAAGAACATGTAATACATAATTTGTCTACTAAGCTTGACTGAGTGGATATTAGGTGCCAAGCAAAGTTAGTGCAAGTCGAGCAGAAAATTAGTTAGTGCCAAGTAAATGCAAATTATAGTGGATTACAAGCAAGTTAGTTAGTGCTGAGTAAATTTTAATAGATGCCAAGCACAAGTAAACTTTAGTTGATGCCGAGTAACCCAGTGTGTGTTGAGCATCAAAAGTTTGATAATGCCAAGCTGCTGCATTATTTTAAAGATCATAGATTTGATGAATCTAAGCCAACAAGTTTGTAACAAGCTAGATGAAATATGGTATATACATCACTCAGTCAAAATATGTGAAAGAGATATTGAAATTTTTTGGATTGGAGCATTCTAAACCAGTAAGTACACCTATGGTGACAACACACAAGTTATCAAAGAATGATGATTCAACTAAGTGAATCAAACATTATATAGGTCTATGATTGGAAAATTGCAATATGTTGTACATAGTAGATCTAACATTGCATTATTTGTAGGGATAGTTGTAAGATTCTCTGCTAATCCCAGGGAGAATCACCTAATGGCTGTGAAGAAAATAATAAGATATCTGAAAAGAACATAGGAGTTTGGTCTATACTACAAGAAGAATGAGAAATTTGAATTGAGAGCCTACACTGCTGCCGATTGGGCTAGAAAAATTGATGATAGAAAGAGCACTAGAGCATTTTTCTTAGGCAAGAGACTAGTTACATAGACTAGTAAGAAACAAAATTGCACCTCACAATCTATTACTGAAGCTGAATATGTTGCTACTACTATAAATTGTACAAACATTATATGGATCAAACAACTACTCAAAGGAATGAAGGAGGAGAACACATAACCTATAATAATTTAATGTGATAATACAAGTGCTATAAAAATATCAAAGAAACCAATAATGTGTGCCAAAACTAAGCACATTGCAATCAAGTATCATTATGTAAGAGAACTAGTTGAAGATGGAATATGTTAACATAAAGGAGAAAATTACTAATATCTTCACAAAAGCATTACCTAAGGATGCTCATGAGTATCTAAGAGGTAAATTAGGGGTAATACCCCTATCTAAGACTATCTAAGTAACAAAGGGAGTGCCCTACATAAAATTAGCCGATTGACATATGTTACAAATTGATGCAGAGGATCTTGCTTTAGGTAATACCTAAAGTAATCAAAAGTGTTGAAATCCCAAAATAGTCACAACCAAGGTGACAGAGGAAGCAACTGGAGATATTGAAAATTCTATATCTACATGATAAGATGCTAAGATGATATATATCTTTAGCATTGTTGTCAATGAGGGAGATAGTACATAAACTAATCAAATGCAAGAGGAACAAGAGGGAGAATATGTACTAAATTGATCAAGAAAGATTGTTGCAAAAGCAAGAGTTAATGTTGCTGATCAATAGTATTAATAAAGAGGGAGATATATAGAAGTTATTGATAGACAAAGAGGTTAATGTTATGTTGATTAGAAAGGGAGAAAATACAAGAAAGAGGGAGATATTTGAAGGAACTCAGAGGGAGTTATAAGAAAGAATTTTTGTAACCTAATCAGAAGATGGAAGTTGCTGATAGAGGGATTAATTGATACAAGTTTTCTTTTTGGTATTGTCTTACTATTTTAACCTAGTTAGATGGATTGAACAAGATTTTCATCATTTGATTATTTTTTTGGTTGATCAGTTTGGTTTGCCATCAATGCCAAAGAGGAAGATTGTTGAAATCTAATTGAAAAGATCATTATATGAGAAAGATTGTTATGAGGGAGATTGTTATATGTTTCAATCATTATTTTGTCACTAATGTCAAACCTGATAAACTCATTTTTTTCTAGTAAAAAAATTGCATATAAGATTCAAGTACTATCACTTAGTTGATTGATGAAGAGGATTTGATCAAAAAGAGGTAACAACACCTAGAGGAAAGGTTGAGTTATGATTATGTAATGAAGTACAAGGGTCAGTTAAGATAGTGGTAACATGATGCATTGATTATCTACTTAAGTTTACAAATGTTGGCTACACTTAGAAAGAATATAAGAACATGTAATACAAAATTTGTTTACTAAGCTTGACCGAGTGGATAGTAGGTGCCGAGCAAAGTTAGTGCAAGCTGAGCAAAAAATTAGTTAGTGCTAAGTAAATGAAAAATCTAGTGGATGCTAAGCAAGTTTGTTAGTGCTGAGTAAAGTTTAGTAGGTGTCGAGCACAATAAACTTTAGTTGATCCTGAGTGATTTCATAGAGGATGCTAAGTAACCTAGTGTGTGCTGAGCATCAAAAGTTTGATAATGTTGGGCTACTGCATTAGTTTAAAGATCGTAGATTTGATGAATCTGAGCTGACAAGTTTATTTTATTAGATTTTGTGAACTAGGTGGAAGATAAGGATGATAAGCTAGTGGCACAAAATTCTATGTAAAATGTTTTTAGGTGAATCTAGAAAGGATCAAAGGAGAATTTTCTAGAAGATATATGGAATATGGGGTAGATACATTATATCTTACCTAATCCTAAAATAGATGATGGAGAATGAGTGGCAAAAGATCTTAATTTCCTATATAAGGAATGTCTGGTCATGAAGCAAAGGTTGTCATATGCGAGAACCATAAGGGAGTAGGAGAGAAGGCTGTTTCTTCATCAAATGACCTAAGAGAAGAGTTTGCAATGGCATGTTAAGAAAGAAAGCTTAAGGAGATGAATACTTGAAGGGTGAACAAGCTATTAGAGTTCCAATGAGTATAATCCAAGCATAATAGATGACTGAATAGATATCTATAATCTGCAAGAGAAGTTGTAAGTTGTATCAGATCAAAGCCTTACTATTACTCTCTAGCAATTGTAATCAATCTAGGGTAAATCCTTTGGATTAAGGTTGACCTAAAAGTCATTTGTAAATCCTTTAATAGGGTGACATTCTAAGTGAAAGGCCTAAAGTCCTCTAACAAGGCTCACTTTTAACAGGGTGATTGAAATCCTTTAAGAGGGTCACATTTAACATTGTGTGTTGTAACCTTTAACAAGGTTGGCCTCTCACAAGGCAACACTTCAAAAGAGTGAAAAAGTAGTAGCATGTTACTGGTGGTTTTTCCCAAATTGGGTTTCCACATAAATCATTGTGTTATGTGTGTTGCTAAATCTGTTATGTTTCATGGTTTACATTTCTACAAATTGATTTGACAGTAAGCTGCAAGTTTTTCAATTATTACATAATCTTATGGATGCATGCATAACGATAAATGTTTTATGGGTTCACTAAGCTATGAAAAGTTTTATTTGTACATCTAGACCTTAGATAATTGATTCACACCCCCCCCGGTTATTCTAAATAATTCCAATAGTTTTATGTCTTGGCATGTTGTAAAGAATGGGTCGGGCTTCCACACAGTAATTGGGTAAATAATATGCCTATTTATCAATATTTCCCCTATTTGTAAAAGGAAAAGAATGGAAAAGAATTCAAAAGAGTGCAAGATACATTTCCTACTAGGCTAGTCTTTGAACTACAAGGGAAAGAGCAGAGAAGGTTAACAAAGGAGGCAATACAATTTGTATCAATCTATGACACTTTCATCACCCAGTTCACAAAGTTCACCTACATCTGAGTTGACAGGTATGAAGGAAGGCCACTAAAACTGTGAGGCATTGCCTAGGAAAATATGCTTTTATAGAGGTCTATAGATAGGTAGCCAAAGTGGATGGGAATTGCAAAGCTAGGAAAGGTTCTGGTTCTATGTTTCCTATAGAACTTGGTCACTATAGATGCAAAACTATACAAGATGCCTTAGCTCTCAAACATGAACTAAGTTTGATGAACTTAGAAGCCCACACTCTTTGATTTAATTTTGATGATAAAAAATTTGCATATCCCTTGTTTGAATTACAACAAGAATTCTCACATATTTCCTAGTTAGAAGACTTCTGGGTAGATTGTGATGATGACTATGAAGTCAAGAAGAGGTAGTGGTCTAGCTTAACCCTAAAACATATAAGAGAATTCAGATTGCAAATGAATGCGAAAGATGTATGTGAAAATAGGGGTGCATAAATTATCTATCCCTTTTATATAACACATGTCCAAGCCTTTCCCCTCCTAGAGATAGATTGGGATTCACCTAAAGAAGATGATTTACATTCCTAGACTGATCCATTCATAGTGAGGACTAAAAAATGGTTGAAGGAGAAAAAGTAATCAAAATTGAAAAATGCAGAGCAAGCAATTCATGATATTGATACTAATAAAGATGTCACATTTTCATATATAGGTATTCTGAATCCTAAAGTTGAAGTTCTATTTGAAGTTCAGAGTGTTAGGATAAACCATAGACAAAAATAAAAACTACATGCAAATATAACCAATAACAAAAAATAATAGATCACACAGAAATGAACACAAGGCACCAAGATTTAACTTGGTTCACCCAATCCCTAGGCTACGTCCACCAAACTGCAAGTCCAATACTATTACAATCTAGTGATTACAACCTGATTACAATCCATAATCCCTTACAACTCAATACTGCCACAAGAAGCAATTTCACATCACAAAATAATGAAAATACCTAACCCTAAACCCTTTTATATAAGTATTTTATGCTATTTTAGGGTTACAACATGTCGGCCATATGTTCACCACAACATTGGCCATGGTCCAAGAATTTATGAAGTATGTATAGTACTTTCCTGATTAGTCATCACAATCTAACAATCTCCCACTTGGAAATTGATTAGGCTCTACACTAAATAAAAATCTCCCACTTGGAGACTAATCCTATAGCAATACCACTATCACATCAGGCTCCCACTGGATCAAACCACCCTAGACTCTGCTGTTCTATTATTCATGTTCAGTATAGAAGACCAACCAAAGCTAAAAAGGAGTTTAGCTTCTCCCTTGTTACAACCTTTGTCAACATATTTGTTGGATTGTCATTTGTATTTATCTTCTCCAGCTTTAACTATCCATCCTCCAAAACTGACCGAATGAAATGGTACCGCAACTGTATGTGTTTGGTCTTAGAATATAGAGCTGAATTCTTTGTAAGATGAATGGCACTCTGACTATCTATGAACAAATAATTATCCTTTTGAGAATGTCCCAATTCTTCCAAGAAGAACTGAAGCCATATCATCTCCTTGGCTGCATCTGTAGCAGCAACATACTCTACCTCTGTAGTGGAGAGAACATTAGTCTTCTGTAACCTAGAAACCTAGCTCACGGTTGCCCCGCCAATAGTAAAGACATAACCTGTAGTACTCCACCTGGTATCAATATCCCCTACCAAATCCAAGTCAACATAGCCTTGTAAAGCAGTAGTAGAGCCCCCAAAGTGTAAACACTTATTGGATGTGCCTCTCAAATATCTGAGAATCCATTTGACTATATTCCAATGCTCAATTCCTGGATGACTCATATACCTACTAACGACTCCCATTGCATGTGCAATATCTGGCCTAGTGCATACCATAGCATACATCAAGCTTCCTAAAACTGAAGCATAGGGTACCTTGGACATCTTATCCTCCTCTTCTTGTGCCTTGGGACACATCTCCTTAGTCAATTTCAAATGACTAGGTAAAGGTGTGCAGATAGCTTTAGCATTCTCAATAGAGAAACGTTGCAACACCTTCTCAACATAATCAACCTAAGATAGCATCAATTTTCTATTCTTCCTATCTCTGCAAATCTTCATACCAAGGATTTGTTTTGCTTCCCCCAAATCCTTCATAGCAAATGCATGTGATAATTGGCATTTTGGCCCCTTAATATGATCCATGTTAGACCCAGCTACAAGCATATCATCAACATATAAGCATAAAATAATGTAGCTATCATCATCCAACCTCTTCAAATAAACACAATAATTTGAATGACACCTATTATATCCATGCTCATGCATAAAACTGTCAAATTTTAGATACCATTGCCAAGGTGCTTACTTCAAGCCATATAAACTTTTCTTGAATTTGCACACTAAGTTCTCCTTACCTTTGACCTCAAAACCCTATGGCTGAGCCATATATATTTCTTCATCCAAATAACCATGAAGGAAGGCTATTTTAACATCAAGCTACTCTAAATGAAAATCTTTAGTAGCCACAAGACTTAAAATAGTACAGATAGAAGTCATTTTAACAATAGGAGAAAATATCTCATCAAAATCAACTCCCTTTTTCTGTGCAAATCCTTTTGAAACCTTCCAATTTTTATCATTAAAAGTAACTACACAACCCTCGTCACTGAGTTGTCTTGCTGAAATTAAATTCCTACTCAGCCTTGGAACATGTCTTACCTAATGTAGTAGCCAATGATTCCCATTCTACAACTTAATCTTAATTTTTCCCTTTCCAACAATCTGACAGGGTTCATTATCCCCCAAATAAACAAGCCCAAAATCCCCTTGGACATAATCAATGAAATAACCTCTATGAGGTGTAGCATGAAATGAAGCACCAGAATATAAAATCCATGAATCATCAATAGTTTCTAAAGATAAAAGTAAAGCATCCTCTTCAGATTTGTTACTTACCACATTTGCCTCCTTGTCTCCATCTGATTTATCTCCATTTTTCTTTCGATTCCAATAATCTTTCTTTTTGTGCCTCAGTTTCCCAAAATACCAACAATCGTTTGGTCCTGTCGATTGAGACCTCTTCCCCTTTGACTTTCCTCTTGATTTCCCATGATTTCTAGAGTTACTTCCTCTCTCAGTCGTTCTGCCCCTGCTTTGTGCATTCAAAGCACTTCCTGATGTAGATCCACCTGAGGTTTTCCTATGAGTTTCTTCACTTAAGATAACACCAATCACATCATCATATTTTAGGGTACTAGATCTAGGAACATAATTACTCACAACCATTACCAAGCCATTCCAACTTTTAGGCAAAGAACACAAAATCAAGAGAGCCCTAATTTCTTCATCAAAATTGATACCCACAGAAGATAACTGACTAGTAATAGTATTAAACTCATTTAAATGATCTGCAAAAGATCCACCTTTTTCCATTTTCATATTAAATAAATGCTTCATGAGAAATACCTTGTTTGAAGTGGAGCACTTTTCATACAGTTTTGCTAGGGTTTTCATCAACTCTTCTGTCATCTTTGCTTTTGTATTATTAAATGCCACTGATGGTGCCATGCATAACCGAATGCTTCCAAGTGTCTTTCTATCCAAAAGATCACACTTAACCGTGAGACTTTCCTACAGAGGATAACTAAAAGACAACCTTGCTCTGATACCACTTGTAAGAATAAACCACAGACATAAATAAAAACTACATGCAAATATAACCAATAACAGAAAATAATAGATCACATAGAAATGAACACAAGGCACCAAGATTTAACATGGTTCACCCAATCCCTAGGTTACGTCAACCAAACTGCAAGTCTGATACTATTACAATCTAGTGATTACAACCTGATTACAATCCGTAATCCCCTACAACTCAACAAGACAAGCCAACAAGATGGACCCACTCTCATACCAAGAAGGAGAAAACTCATAAAGCTATTGAAAAAGGTGTTGGTACAAGACCAATCAAGATAGAAGCTACAATTTATCCTCCTAAAGAAAGAGTGCAAGAAGTCATGGATCATAATTCTCAACCAATAGAAGGTGATGATAACACTTCTGGGTCAATAATTGCCAAATATGTTTCCCCTACTCTACAAACACCTCCATCCAAAGGTACCTCTTCAACATCAAATTGGTTTGATATGTCTGTAAGAAAGAAAACGAGTCTAGTGTCTATAAGAGTCTTAGTCGAAGATATGGTTGGGAAATGTCTAGGAAAATCATCAAAAATAAAAAAGCCAAAGATAGAGGCTATGCTCAGAGTTGGTGAACAAATAAGAGATTAGGTGGCTGATGTATTCAAGCCATCCAAAGGAAAAAATATTGAAGACATTACTCCTCAAGACTACATGATAGAGAAAAGAGTTCTTGGACTAGCTTCCAGAGCCAAATATATGAAAATCCTTGATGCAGGACATACAAGGGTCACTAGTCACATATGGAAAAATTGGAAGGAGAAGAAGGAGCTAAAACAATCCATTCATGTGCTAGTAGAATACATTCATATTCTCCCAAATGTGGAGCCTGAACAACCTTAGGGAATCTCCATGATTGATGTGACTTCCTTGGCAAATCAACAGTTCATCGAGCAAGTGAAAAGGGATAGGTAAGTTTTTAAAGCCTTTGATGAGTAGCTTTAGTCAGTAGTTTCTTGTGAAGTTAACTACATTGCTCGCTTAGTTGAGACAAAGGTGAAAGCTAAACACATGATGGAAGACCTAGAAGCAAAGCTAAATGCATGGGCTAAAGAGAAGGTAAGATGGGAAGATGTTGTGGAACACATCATGAAAGTTTAGGAATATGGCACAGATAAATTCTTAGTCAAGAAGCATAATTATGGAGTGGACACAGACTTCTTGTACATCTCCTAGGCTAATTTAGAATGGAGGAATATGGTGATCGAACAGTGCTTGGATGAATATTTAGAATTGGTCAAAGAGCTCAATTGTCCAAAGGAAATCCTGTAGAATGATGTTAAATGCATCAATGTTGAAATCCTAGGAAACAAACATCAATCTAGAAAAGAATTCAAAGAGATAGAAACTAAGTGCCAAGACAAGTTGTGAGCTCTCAAAGAGGCCAAGTAAGTATCAACTACCAGCCTAGCATTCGTCACCTGAATGGATTCCATGATTATTATCAACAATGATCAATGATGATGCAGATTAAGAAAATGGAACATGCACATCGAGTCATTACCATTTGACAGCTGAGGATAGAACAACTGGGAGTCTCGCAACAAAAAGAGATTGTAGATTTTGAAGTTGTTTACAAAGACTAGAAAAATGCAGGTGACAATACGATCATGGAACAAGGATGACCAAGAATTGTAGCTAGTATTTCAGTTAGTTGGCCTAGATCATAAAATAGTTATTTTATGGTTTTGAGTTTAGTATTTGATACTCTATCTGGGAGTTAGTTTTATAACTATTTTATGGGCCCTACATAGCTATATATTGTGGAACTTTAATTTTTTTTGGTATTGATGCTTTGGTATTTCTGTGATAGTAACTTAAGTTGTTAAAATAGGTTTAGACTAAACCAATTTTGCTATTCTATTTACATCAACAAGGAATATATGCAGTAATCTTTTGATATTGGTTATGCCTTATTGATTATTTGTGGTCATACATATTAATCATCTAGATTCATTTCATATGGGATGTTTTCACGGTTATAGTTGATAATGATATACTCTATTATGTGAATGGTTTTTATTATATTGTTTAGGAATCAATCATTTTTATCTTATTCATTTTTTGATACACAATTGAATAAGTATTTTGGCTTGTTTTTGCATCAATTTTATCCCCGCAATCTTTTGTATGAGAGATGGAAAAGTATTTCTAAAAGCATTAGTTCTTTCTGGTTAAAAGATATCACGATGCTTAATAAATTCTTTTGAAATAAAGGAAATTAATGTTTATCATTTAAGGAGGGAGTTGTACCTCAAAACAGAGAGATTTCAAGTAAGAGAACTCAATTGTGGTGGGAGTTTTCCTTGTTCATTAACTCATATTACCGAAGGGAAAAACTGTTCACTAACAGACATAAAGAACACAAAATCAAGAGAGCCCTAATTTCTTCATCAAAATTAATATTTGCTGGTCATTTTTGCCTTCTCACCAAAATTTCCATTTTTGAATTTAAACATGGTAACGTTCGTATATTTTTAAATTCAAATAAAGTGGGGCGTAGAAATATTTTATATGAACTTTAGGTTATCATTTATTTCCTAAGTAACTATGCACTTTAATATTCAGTGGACCCACACCTTACTCACCGTCAGATCCTTCATCATCCAGGGTGGTCACTTTGTCACTATGCAGAGTTGCACGCCCATTACTTCATGTGACATAGCGACATCATGCCACATGTCTATGTGGGTTCAAGTTTCTTTGGTGAGTTAGACTAAGATGGCGTACAATGAATCCTCATTGGCCGAGCTTCTAATGTGTATAGGTCGTGGGCCACACATTCTCAGTTTATACCTGCCACTGTTTGATGCAAACAGATCAATGGTGGTCTCTTTGTTGCTATAGGAAGTTGTTCAATATTTATTCATAACGACAAAGTGACGAGTTGACATGTGGCATCTATTCCTTTGTGGGCCATAGTGTGGTGGGTCAGTGTCAGATATGTTGGCAAAGGACCATGTTTCTATTAGTTGGTGCATTGGCAAGATTGATGATTTTTTGGGACTGTTAGATGGTGGGAGATTAATGCCTCTCGCTATATCACTATAGGAAGTTGCTTGGTGTTTAGTCATAGCGACATAAAGAGGATTCACCACATGTCCTAGCAGGCCCAATTTGGCAGGTGCAATTGGGTTAACATCGTGGTTAAATCAACAATATTGCAAGTCGTCATGATTAAGTTCAAGGATGGCGTAGTCAAGGTGATATGGTGGTCAAATGCGTGAGGACTCCATGAGGTGGCAAAAGGAAATGATATAGTTGGTCCACATGGAGGTTTCTGGTTGCTTGACCAGGTTGACCTCACTGATTTGTAAAGCTAGAAATGAGAAAGATAGGGTTTCTTGCACGATCCGATCTTCATGATCGATTCCAACCACTTTACAATGAATGCTATGCCTAGTAAATGAAGGAAAACACTCGACCATCTCTAATTTTGTCCATCTACTTGGTCAGAGTGATTTAATGGCATTGTTCTATCTTCTCAAGGCCCTGTTTTGGCAAAATATTAGATTTCATTGTATTTGAATCTGTACTAAGATTAGATTTTCCCTAGGGTTATATGATTATTCTCTAAAGCATTTAAGAAAGTGGTTGTGGAGTAACTCTAGTTAGAAATATCTCAGTTATGATTGAGCTATAAAGGTAGTTTTTGTAAATTTTGTTAGAGCCAACTCTTCTCTATTTTCTTGATATTGCTTTGCAAAATTCACTGTAAATTCCCTTTGCCTCTAAACCTATATGACATTCTTCTTTATCTCTTCAAACATTGATGTATTATGCAAAGACCTATTTGCCTCTCATTATTGTATTGTGGATCTCTACAATCTTGCATGACTGTATCTCTCTTTGGCCTAAAAATGATATATAAGTGAATTCTCTTCTCCCTTGTGTCATTTATTTAGGTTTTCTAATCTTCATGTGACTGTTAGATCAAAACAAGTCTGAATGTGTATAGCTTTTGGTGTCATGATGGTTCAAAAGTGTACATATGGACAGAGATTAGTTTGAACACTCTATTTTGGTGCATCACCCCTTAGGTTAGAATAGGTAGATTTTCTTCCATGCATTTCTTCTCCCTTTTCCTCTCCAAGAGTAGTTAGGTGCATCCTAATAGTAAAGGAAGCCAACCTTCTCCAAAGATTCAACCTCACAGTTCAAGTCCCATAGCTTGAAGGTTATTTCCATGTTTCACAAGGTTGTCCTTAGGTTAAAACTTTGGATAGGGGTGAAAACTTTTGTGACAATAGTTTTTGGCAGTGGGACATATTGGAGAATATTTCAAATCTATTGGTGTCAAAATAAAAATAATTTTTTTTCAAGTCGATGCTAAGGAAATAGTGATGTTCTCAGTATTATAGGCCTTAAGAGGCTCATTTCCACAAAGCACTTGGCAACTCTACACCCTTCATATCTAGTTTCCAGATTAGAGTTGGAGCGGTTCATGCCCAAAGCTAAAACAAGGGCATCTTCTAAAGGTAAATTTCAGTATCAAGAGCTTTTATTTTCAAATCCTAGAAGAAGAAAGATTAGATTGTCTCTATCACCAGTTAGGAGTATAGAAGAAGTACACACCCTTGCAAGATCTATTTCCACTCATCCTATTGTTAGGTCTCAATCTAGAATACCATCAACTCATATCAATATATCACTTTCTTATATGGCTAGAGCTCATGCTTTTTCCACCTTTAATGGTGGAAGTCCTCTTTTATTGGCCCAAAGACACGACATACTAGTAGCTGCACTTAAAAGTATATGAGATTGCACTGGTGAAAATCCTATCTCTCCTTTAGAACACATTCAAGAGGTTGCAAATGTTTGTAATATTTATGGTATATCTAAGGATGATGTTGCCATTAGGCTTCTAGCTTCATCTTTAAAAGGGAAAGCACTTCAATGGTATAGAGGGTTGCCTCATAACTCTATAACGAATTGGGATGGATTAGGAGCAGGACTGTGTAAATACTTTGAGGACAAAAGTGACTACTTGTCACTTTTGGAACAACTAACTACTATAAAAAGTGCCCCCCATAAATGTATGACTGATTTCAATTATAGATTTTAGAAAACATGGCACATAATACCTACTTTAGTAAAACCTACCCCTAGCAATGCCTTCTTACATTACCTTATAGCTTTTAACAGTGACATTGCCACTATAATTCAAACCATGGGAGGAGATACTTTACCTGATGCTTATGAAAGCACAATAAGGGTAGAAAACATATTGATACAAGGAGGAAATTTAGCCTCAAGGCCTCCTATGCCCTTCTTCTCTAATGTCCCAAATCACCAACCAACGATGGCCCCTATTCCCACAACTTCCATACCACAATCCCTTGCTTTAGTCACTCAAGCTTCCACATCTTCAAATGGAATTGATGAAATCAAGGAGATGATGTAGTCTATGATGCTGAACATAGATAATAGATTGCAGGGCCAAGAGAGGAAGCTGGAAGATAGCTTCTCTGTGATGTAGAAGGTAAGCAACAAGGTGGTGACTTTGAAAAGGCAGCAAGCTCAAGGTAGTAAGGCTCATCAATTGCAATATCAAACTTCAAAAAATGGCAGGCCTTCAAATTATAATTATGGGAGCAACTCTTTTGATCAGCGTAGGCAGAATAGTCATGCCTCTACTTCAATAAATCAAAGTAGGCCCATAGTCCCTCAAAACAATATGGCTCAAGATCAAGATTTTTGTCCCTCCTGCAACTACTCCTATGCCTATTGTATGTGTCAAAAGGCTGAATCCTATTTGTCTTTGACCACTCAAGAGCCTGCAACAAGAAAATCATGTAAGGGGAACCAATTCAGTGATGCCTCATATATGCAATGACAAAGTGATTGCTTCTTTATGCATCATCAGGTGCAAGAACATTGTGATGTAAACTAGGATTCCATTGCTCACAACACTAGGAGAAAAAAGAGAGTTATTGAAGATACTACCCCTCCTCCTCCTCAAATTTCAATATCAAATGTAGTGGCTCATATATAAGCAACAAGTGCCCAACCCAATGTTCCTCAACAATAAAGAAAAAATAATAGCAAAGGAGATGTGAATGACCCCCAAATCATTCCAAATCAACCTCCTACACATGCAACTCCCAAGGCTTCTACTGGAGAACCTAATGCCTCATTTAGTGTGGTAGAGAAAATGAAGAAGACAAATATGAATATTTCCATGTGGGATGCTATTGCTGCTATACCCATGCAAAAGAAGTTTCTATAACAAGAGTTGGAAAGTATTGAACCAAAGGATCGCCCACCTAGCATGGAAAGTGCCACAATTCTAATACAACAATCAAGGGAGGTGGAGACAAATACAAAGATTAGACCCCCTCTCTTTTATGTTTCTCTAATTATAGGGGATAAATTAGTCCATAATTGCATGATTGATTCAGGGGCTAGTAGTTCTGTGATGCCTAAGTGTGTTGCTGATGCTTTAGAGATGAAATATGAACCCATTGTTAGGGATGTATTACAATTGGATGGTAGTATTTTCAAGACTATAGGGATCCTTAGGAATGTGGAAATGGCCCTACTACATGTCCTAGTTTTATTGTAACTCAAGATATATCAGTTGCTAAAGTTAAGCCACACTTTGCCATTTGTATTTCAAGAGACTTCATTGCACAAAAAGGTGGTTACATATCTTTTGATTGGTCATACATCTTTTTTAGAACAAGATATGGGACCAAGGCTTCAATGAGAGTAGAGCCTCTAGCCCTCCATCATATTGAACCCTACACTCCTAATCTCATTAATATGAATTGCACTATCCTAGAAATGGATGAGAATGACATAGCGAATGAGCCTGCTACTTCTCTAGCAGAGATACCCGATTTTCTCTTAGATGAATGGTCTAATGCATATCAATTTGATCCCATATCAGAAACCCTTGAGAGAGGTCTTGGTACATACTATGTCAAAAAAGGATGCTCTTGTCCCTAGCCTTAGGAAGATACAAGAAGAGATGAATGGGATATGGAGTATGTATTTTAATGGATCAAGAAATAAGAATGGATTAGGGATTGGTGTGATGTTGATTTCTCCTATACAAGTAAGGCACTACTTATCCTTTAGGCTCTAATTTAGTTGCACTAATAATGTGGTAGAATATGAAGCTTTGATCCAGCGTCTCCAATAGGCACAAAGGAGAGGCATCAAACTCTTAAACGTATATGAGGATAGTGAGTTGGTTATTAATCAAATTAGAAATTAGAATGTTATGAAGAACAACCTTCTCAAATCATTCAAACATAGAGTTTTGGATTTACTTGAAGGCTTTCACACTTTCAATATTCAGTATCCCAAGAAACGAAAAAAAAAAAATGCTGATAGGCTTACAACCATTGGTTCTCATTATGATATACCCGAGCATGTTATTGATGAAAAGAATCAACAAATTAGAATTGTTGTAAGACCTTCCATCCCAAATAATTGCACAAATTGGAAAGTATTTGATTCTGACTTACATATTGTTAATTTCTTACAAAATGAAGTAGAGTTCTTTGCTAGAAATTAGTCCAAGCTACGAAGTCAGTATGGGGACCAGATTATGAACCTAAACTCCAACAAATTGCCTAAAGGTCTAATCACCTTAAAGGGAATTTTCAACTCTGATGATCAAGCCCAAGGCATATGTCCAAACCTAACCACAAAGGGGGATGACTATACACCTGTCACTGTTGCTGATGGAAAGACTCTTAACTTGGGAAAGGTATGCACTAATGCTGAACAAGAAGTTTTCATTAATTTATGTCAAGAATTCAAAGATGTTATTGCTTGGACATATGAAGACTTAAGGGGTTTTGATCCAAATTTATTTCAGCATACCATAGATTTAAACCATGATGCTAAGCCTATTAGACAAAAGAAAAGGCCAGTAAACCCAAAGATTGAACCTTTAATAAGAAAGGAACTATCCAAACATATAGAAGCCAATATTGTTTTTCTTATTAAGAACCCTTATGGGTAGCCAATCTTGTTCCTGTTAGAAAGAAGAATGGAGAAATCAGATTATGTGTAGATTTTAGGGATCTTAATAAGGCTTCTCTTAAAGATCACCACCCCCTTCCTTCTATTGAACAAATTCTATCCAAAGTTAGTGGCTCAGAAAGGTTTTCTTTCTTAGATGATTTTTCAGGCTCTAATCAGGTGCTAGTCCAAGAATTAGATAGATGTAAAACAACATTCACTACCAAATGGGGTACCTATGCTTATTGTAAGATGCCATTTGGACTAACTAATGTAGGTGCCACATTTCAGAAGACAATGGAGATGACCTTAAAGGGTGTGTTGGAAAATTTTGTATTAGTCTATCTTGATAATATAACTATTTTCTCAAAACATGTAGCAGATCATTTTGATCATTTGAGATAGATATTCAAAAGATGTAGAGAGTATGGTGTGTCCCTAAATCCCAAGAAGTGTGCATTTTCCACTGACCAAGGAAAGCTCCTAGAACATATTATGTCAAGAGATGGACTGACAATAGATCTAGAGAGAGTAGAAGCAATTCTCTCTCTCCCACTTCCTAATCGTAAGAAAGGATTACAAAGATTTCTTGGTAGGATCAACTTTGTAAGAAGGTTCATCCATGATCTTGCCTCCATGGTGAAGCCTCTCACAACTATGTTGAAGAAGAATATGGTGTTTACTTGGACCAAGGAGGGGAAAACTAGTTTTGAAGAGTTCAAGAAATCAATTGCATCAACTCCCACTCTTGTCAATCCAAAATTTGATAGAGACTTCATCCTTTACTCCCTTGGAGGAGAATCAAGTATATCAACTATTCTAACATAGCTAAATTATGAGAATTTGGAGCAACCCATTGCTTTCTTTAGTGAGGGGCTTAAGGATTATGAAGAAAAATACAACTATTTAGAGAAATAAGTCCTTGTTGCTGTAAGGGCTCTCAAAAAATTCAAACATCTTTTGTCCAATAATAAGGTTCGGCTCTTGGTTTCACATGCAAGTGTAAAGGAGTTCTTTTTGAACAAGGATATCAATGAAAAAAGAGTTGGTTGGATCACAAAAGTCATGGAATATGATATTGATATTAGGATCACCAAACTTGTGAGAGGCAGGGGATTGTGTGAGTAGATGGTCTCTTCTTTTGAGACACCTGAGGAAGTTGCCCTCTTAATATAGAATGAGAAACTAATAGGGAATGCAAATTAGAATAATTGGTTGCACGATATGACTACTTTCTTGGTAGAGGGAAGATATCCACCTGACCTGAATAGATCTAAGAGAAGACAATTTAGATTATAGTCTATTCCTTATGTCTTGGTGGATGGAATATTATTCAAGAAGGATTCTAATAGAGTCCTATTAAGATGTATCAAAATAGATCAGATCAATAGGCTATTAAAAGAGTACCATGATGGGCTTGCCAGTGGTCATTTCTCGGTTAGGGTTATAGTAATGAAGATAACGAGGGATAGTTATTATTGGCCAACTATTTTCAATGATTGCCAAAAACATGTGAAGAAATGTGAGAAATGTGCTTTCTTCTTCGAAAAAGCAAAGATTGGCCATCCTTCCTTTCCATCCCATCCAAGTAGACCAACCCTTTGCTCAATGGGGCTTGGATTTTATTGGTCCAATAAAACTGCCCTCTAGTGTTGGTCACAAATGGATCTTGGCAGCCACAAATTATTTTACAAGATGGATAGAGGTAGTAGCTTTGAGAGATGCAACAAAAACTTTAGTGTTTGAGTTCCTTGATGGAACAGTGACCAGATTTGGCATTCCATCAACCATCATATCAGATAATGCCAGATCTTTTTTTGGGAATCATATATGCTCATGGGCTCTAGAATATGGAATATATTTGAGCACTTCCTCAAATTATTACCCCCAAGGGAATGGCTTGGTAGAATCCTCTAATAAGAACCTCATTAGAATAATGAACTGGAAAATTGAAGACAATAAGAGGTCTTGGCATGCTAAGTTGAAAACTACCCTTTGGGATGATAATCACACCCAAGAGAGCAAGCTAGTATATGGAAGGGAGGCAAGGCTTCCTATTTCACTTGAGTTTCCCTCTCTTGAACTAGCTTATCAATTGGAGCTAGCTGAAGGTGATTCTATGACAGTCAAGATGGTTGAAATAATAGAACTAGAGGAAAAAAGACAACAAGCTATATATACACTTGAGGTACATCAGCAACAAGTCAAATGAAGCTTTGAAAAGAAGGCTATGGCTAGAGTATTCAAGGAAGGAGACCTTGTCCTCAAATGGGATGCTGATAGAGATAAGCCAGGTAGGTACTCCAAATTTGATGCAATGTGGAGTGGCCCATATAATATCACCAACTACAAAGAGGCCAATGCTTTTCAGCTATCCAGGACTAATGGTGAAGTTCTCCCAATCTCAGTCAATGGGATTCACCTTAAACCTTACTTTTAGAGAAGGTTAAAGGTTTTTTGTACATATTAGAATAGTTTTCTTTCTTTCTAATAAGTGCATGAGCATAGGTTGTCCCTTTGGAGGATAGCAGGTTTTAAAGTTTTGAAGGTTGCAAAGGCTTTTTGTTCCTATTTTGTGGTTGCAGAGAAATAGGGGTAGGGATATGGTGTTTTACTATGTTCATATCTTCATGTTTTATGACTCTATAGTCCAATGGATGCATAAGGTCACTAGTCATATGCATAGTAGGCTTCCATCCCCCCCGAGTCGCCAGAATTGTTGGTCATTTTTGACTTCCCACCGAAATTGCCATATTTGAATTTAAACATGGCAATGTCTGCATATTTTAAAATTCAAATAAAGTGGGGTGTAAAAATATTTCATATAAACTTTAGGTTATAATTTACTTCTTAAGTGACTACACACTTTTATATTTCATAGACTAGCACCTTACTCACCGTTAGATCCTTCATCATTCATGGTGGTCGCTTTGTTGCTATGCGGAGTTGCATGCTCATTACTTCATGTGATATAGTGACATCGCACCACGTGTCTATGTGGGTCTAATTTTCTTTGGTGAGTCAAACTAAAATGGCTTATGGTGGAATCTTCATTGGTTTCAAGCCTTTGATGTGTCTAGGTCGTGGGCCACATGTTCTCAGTTTATACCTTCCACTATCCAATGCAAACCGATCAATGGTGGTCGCTTTGTCACTATAGGAAGTTTCTTGATATTTATTCATAGTGAAAAAGTGATGAGTTGATGCATAGAAGGTGGGTCCATTCCTTTGTGGGCCACAGTGTGGTGGGTTACTGTCAGACAAGTTGACAAAGGACCATGTTTCTATTGGTTGGTGCACTGGTAGGATTGATGATTTTTTGGGACCATTAGATGGTGGGAGATCAATGCCTCTCACTATGTCACTATAGGAAGTTTCTTGACATTTAGTCATAGCATCATAGTGAAGATTCACCATGTGTCTCGATGGGCCCAGTTTGGTAGGTGTAGTTAGGCTAACATCATGGTTAAATCAACAATATTGCAAGCCATCATAGTTAAGTTCAAGGGTGGCATAGTCAAGGTGATATAGTGGTCAAATGTGTGAGGACTCCATGAGGTGGCAAAAGGAAATGATATGGTTGGTCCACATGGAGATTTTTGGTTGCTTGACTAGGTTGACTTGTTGACCTCACTGATTTGTAAAGCCAAAAATGAGAAAGATAGGGTTTCTTGCATGATCTAATCTTCATGATTGATTCTAACCACTTTCTAATGAATGTTGCACCCAGTGAATAAAGGAAACCACTCGACCATCTCTATTTTTATCCATCTACTTGGTCAGAGTGATTTAATGGCACCATTTTGTGTTCTCAAGGCTCTGTTTTGGCAAAATATTAGATTTCATTGTATTTGAATCTATACTAAGATCAAATTTTCCCTAGGGCTATATGATTATTCTCTGAAGCATTTAAGATAGTGGTTCTGGAGTAACTCCAGTTAGAAATATCTCAGTTATTCCTGAGCTATAAAGATAATTTTTGTAAATTTTGTTAGAGTTGACTCTTCTCTATTTTCTTGATATTGCTTTGCAAAATTCATTGTAAATTACCTTTGCCTCTGAACATATATGACATTCTACCTTATCTCTTTAGACATTGATGCATTGTGCAAAGACCTATTTTCCTCTCATTGGTGTATTGTGGATCTCTACAATATTGCATGATTGTATCTCTCTTTAGTCTATAAATGATATACAAGTGAATTCTCTTCTCCCTTGTGTCATTTATTTGGGTTTTCTGATCTTCATGTGATTGTTAGATCAAAACAAGTCTGAGTGTGTATATCTTTTGGTGTCATGATGGTTCAAAAGTGCATGTATGGATAGAGATGAGTTTGAACACTCTATTTTGGTGCATCAACCCTTAGGTTAGAATAGGTAGATTTTCTTCCATGCATTCCTTCTCCCTTTTCCTCTCCAAGAGTAGTTAGGTGCATCCTGATAGTAAAGGAAGCCAACCTTCTCCAAAGATTCAACCTCATAGTTCAAGTCCCATAGCTTGGAGGTTGTTTCCATGTTTCACAAGGTTGTCCTTAGGTAAAAATTTTGGACAGGGGTGAAAAATTTTGTGACAACAATATTTACAAAAGATAATTGAATGGTAAACCTATTAAACTCATTTAAATGATTTGCAATAGATCCACCTTATGTCATCTTCATACTAAATAAATGCTTCATGAGAAATACCTTGTTTGAAGAAAAGGGTTTTTCATACAACCTTTCTAGGGTTTGCATCAACTCTTTAGTCATCTTCAATTTTGTAATATTAAATTCCACTGATTGTGTTGGGCATATGGATACTTCAAAGTGTCTTTTATTCCAAAATATCTCAGTCCTCATCTATCATAGATGTTAGTTTCATGGACTCCTTCTGATAAAGATAGTCCTCACATTTTTCATAACTGAAAGTTCTGCCCATTAAACTTCTCAACCTTCAACTTACCCTCATCTATAATCTCTCCTAGTCAACCATGAGACCTTCCTACAGAGGATAATTTAAAAGAACCTTGCTTTGATACCACTTGTTAGGATTAATGAGATAGAAATAAAAATTACATGTAAATATAACCAATATTAAAAAATGACAAATCACACAAAAAGAACACAATAAAAAAAGATTTAACATGGTTCATCCAATCCCTGGGCTGTCTACCAAATAATAAGTCTAATATTCTTATTATCCAATGTTTACAACCTGATTACAATCACTAATCCCTTACAATTCAATACCACCCCGAGAAGCTACAATCTCATCATACATCATAAAATACCTAACCCTAAGCCTTTTTATACAAGATTTGTCTACTTACAAACTTAGGGCTAGAATAAGCCAACTCATAGAAAAAATATAACTTTCAATGCCTTCTACATTATTAAATTCATTTTTGGTTTTGGGGGGCATTGTTGCTGACCCTAGGACATTGCAATGAGCACTTCCCTAGGAACCTACAAGGGTCATTTCCCCTTGAGCTCTAGAGCTTGAGGGTGCTGCCCCCAAACCTGCACAATAAAATATGGAGGGAAATTATGTTGAATGAAGTGGGGAAATTAACCTTCGAGTCTGATTAGGTGGTGATCATCAAATGGTATTCTAGAATAATTATCAAATTCAACTGTGAAATATGTTGGTCGTTCAGGAGGACCACTTTTGGATCTGTACACAATAATTTGAATATATCCTAAAGATCCATTAACAAAGCCAACTTCTATACAAAGATTTGTAATCAACATCACCCTAGAATATTTACTAAATAGTAACTCCAATTCAAGTTCATCACTTGAACCATCTTCAACTATGTTACCATTCATTATCTTAGTTGCAAGAATATGTGCAATATGATACCTTTAATAGTCTAACATTATTATGTTATGATTATGGACATTATCATTGGTCAAAATCTTCCTCTGAACACCTGAGATGTGATAGAGTCACTTCTCAAATTACCCTGGGTGTATGATACAGGAGTATCCTAGGTGGAAGAGCAATCTTGCATCACCCAAAAATATTTTTGTTTTCAACCTTTTCTATTTTAATAAGGACTAATAGATAGGGGGGTTTCTATTTCTAGGAACTTGCTATTTTTAGTAAGTTTGTCATACAAGCTTGGAGTGTTTTCATTTTTTACATGAAGGTTCATTTTAGAATTATAAGTCTACCATAAAAATCTCATTGCTCTATCTTAAGTATCAAAGAAGTTATTGTGGATTTTCAGTGGAAAAATTTGGAGAAAATATTTAGGCTCACTATTGGAGGCCTTAGAGTGCCCAGATGAGGTTCGAAAACTTGATAGAGATCAGGAGCTTGCATTTTCAAAAAGTGGTTATAATAGCCAAATCAGAGCAACAGTTTGAGAGTTATGGTCTTCCAAAGTTGGGCTACCCAAAAATTCTAAAATAATTGTCAAATATGTATTTGGCTGACTCTATATGTGTTGTTAGGGTCTATCTGCCTTAGGTATTGAGTTAAAGCATCTAGAACCTTCCTAGGTGACATAAAATTATCTATTTAAGAAAGGCCCAAACATTGTCTAGAACAACTCTAGGTGGTAGTTCATAGCTTAGTCTTGCAGATTACTATAATGAAGATGCCCATGTGGGTTAGCATATTGTACTTGTGAATTCTATAATTCTGCATTTGTGGTGATAATAAGAAGTCCAAATTTTGTTCTCACATTTGCTGTTGTTTCTTTTTTTTCTGTTATGGGTTTATGGTATTAAGGGGAGCACCCTTCATCAATCAAACTCATCATTGGTTGAAATATCAAGCCATATTGGGATCCTCATCATAAGAAGGTTCTAATCATCTATCTTTGGATTTACATCTCTCATATTTTTCAGAAGCTCATGAAATCTTTGCTGATCATTGTCTTGACCATCTCACCTAAACATTTTATCTAAAATGGCCACTATTTTGAATACTTGCCACAATAATTTTTCTCAGCTCTGGCTAACATATGATGGTTTATAATTTACTCGAGGTAAATGACCAATATCACCAACCAAAATAACAGATACACGTAAAAGAAAGAAATAAGAAGTTCTTGCAAACCATTTAGCAATACTACATATGGGTTATAATATTATATATTAGTTCACATGATACACTTAACAACAAAAAAAGATTTACTTACAAAACTTATGTCAACATTTTGTGGGAATTCTTATTTCAAATGATAATCTATGTTTTTCAGCAAGTTTTGACCAATGAAGCCCATTTCATCAATCACGATATATCTAATGTGAGCCATTTCTTCTTGAAAATGTTATAAATCGTGTTCCTTCAAGTTGACTATAATATTTTATTGGTATTGGTATCTTTGAATGACTTGTTGAATCTCCTATATTGAAAATTGCAACTCCAGTCAGTGCACATAATAGAAGTAGAGAAGGTTATGTAAGATTTGAAGAACTATTATTGTAATTGCTATTGTATTTGGCCATAACCAGGAAGGCCTTACAACCCAACACATTACATGTAATTAGTTATTTTATGAATAAAGAGTTGTGATTCAGCATTAGATCTTGCATTTTTATTATGTTTCCACTATGTGGTTATTTGTTGGGGGCTAGGAAATCTCCTTTGGGGATTCTCTTGCCTTGCACTGCATCAAGTGGTATTAGAGTGAAGGTTGTTCCTAAGCATGTAGATAGATCACTAAAGTTGAGGTAGTTTGCACCAGGACCTTGGGAGGACATGTAGATGGATCTATAGTTGTGAAAATGGAAGGTTGATCTTGTTCAGGAAGATTGATTGGTTGGTGATTTGTTGTAGAGGATTTGCGAAGATCTTGGAAGATGGCTCTAAGAGGATTGGACCCTAGGATGATTGCAAATCTTTGTGATATAGTAGAGAGGAGGATTAATGAGACAATAGCTTGGGTGGACACTATTGTGGATGCTACTTTTTCCAAAAGAGTTGAGGAACCAAAGAAGAAAGTTGTATGCTATTGGAGTTGGAGTCTACTGATCCAATAGAGAGTTGTTTGGCCATTTAGAAGAATTTTTTGAGAGAGAAAATGACATGGCAAGGTCAAGGTGGAAGAGATTGGTTTTGTTGATCAGTTTGTGGAGTCTAATACAGAACCTATAGAGCAATTGGAGGTTGTTGCTGAGGATATTCCTAACCTTGTTGATGTTGGGATGGAGATTGGTTTTCATGATTAGTTGGTTGCGTCTGACATGGAGATTGTAAAGCACTTGATCGTGGATAATCTGGTTGCTATTGGCGGTGACTTGTATGTTACAAAGCATCTTGTTGTGAGCAATAAGATGGTTGGTGTTGAGAGTTTGGCATATGTTGACGAGGACTTACATATTGGTGCTGATATGGAGTTTGTTGTTGTTAGTGTTGATCCACTGGTTGTTGATGTGGATGAGGGTTTGTTGATGAAGCATTATGTTCAGTTTATTCCTGGGAGTGATCATGTTGATTAGATGGTTGAGATTTTGGTGTTCGATAGCATTATGCAGATGTAGATGATTTGCATGTTGGTTTTCTTGTCCCTGATGAAGTGAAAACCTTTCGTAAAGATGAAGATGGTTGTAGATCTTTCTTTTGGCATCAAAGTGCGGGACACACTTTTCTATCTACCTAGGGAGTTTGATGTAGGAGCATCTTGCATTAGAAAAAAAAAAAAACAAAAAAACACAAAAACAAAAAAACAAAAAAACAAAAAAAAGAAAACAAAAAACAAAAAACAAAAAAACTAGAGGAGAGATAAAGTGACGAAAATTAGAGAAAAAATAATAAAAAAAATAAAAAAAATAGGAAAAAATGAGAAAAGAGGAATTTCTGTTTACAAGGTGCATAGGTGGCGTAAATAGAAAAATAAAATATAAATGGTTGTCATTCCATTTATCGAGGTGTGTAGGTGGAATTCTAGAAGTTTGTGGACATTTCCCTAAATCATGCATTTAATATTTGTTGGGTGACATGGTGGTGCTTAGTTGTATTTGGTTGGGAATTAAATATTGGTTGTCAAGTATTTGTAATTGCCTTTTATCCCACACTAGTTGTCTTTGTAACATCTTGGGTGGAAAGTGCCTATTTAAGCAAGGCATATGAACATTTGTAATCAAGCTTCAAGGTGTGATCTCTTCTTAGTAGAAGCTTGGAGAGAAGCAGGAAACAAAGGAGCAAGTTTTCCTGACTCTATGGATAGAGCACTGAATGTGAGACAATTTACAATAGGATTGTGGTGGAGTTGTGAGTTTGTGAGAAGAGCTAGTGGCTGTGGTTTATAAATAAGGAGGTTTCTTGGTGGCTTGCGAGCACAAGTTGAGATCTTAAAGGTTTCTACCAGAGTGTGGATCTAGACTAGCTAGTGTTTGGGTCAGATCTTGAGGGATCTTGTAGAAATGCGATTGTATTTGGCCATAACTAGGAAGGCCTTACAACTTGACACATTGCATGTAATCAATTATTTTATGAATAAAGAGTTGTGATTTGGTATTAGATCTTGAATTATTATTGTGTTTCCACTATGTGGTTATTTGCTAGGGGCTAGGACATCTCCTTTGGCATTGCAACCATACAAAGAGATAAGGCATTACTATGTGGTTATTTGCTAGGAACCATACAAAGAGATTGACTTGGCATTGCAACCATACAAAGAGATTGACTGATGACGCCAATTATTAGATAATATTTTGTGTTCTCGTAGTTCCTTGGATTATCATACATAGAGGGTTCACCACCTAATTGCTATGGTAATGTATCATAATAATTTTAATGGCCTTTTGTTGTTTTCCACTAAAAAATGAAAAGTTGATGCATTTTGGAATGTCATCATACATGAGACATTCATGTTTCATCTTTTCACCAATGAATTTGATAGTTGCAACTATATTCTCTTCGCATTGATATTTAGCACACTAGTTTGTATTCCTATCAATATCTCTTCTTCCCAATATGTATATTTTAGGAACTTTCATGTGTTGACCATGATGTAATCTGAATATAACTTCCCATTTATGCTTTGTGGTATTTTCTTGAGTATGTATATCTTTTAAATTTGAATCACTTGCGGGTTCATCATTTTGTATTGGTTCAACTCTTTGAACATGATAAGGAGTATAATGGAGTGACTCCTAATTGGTCACTATAGTATCATTACTATCACCAATGTCCCTCTTAATGTTATATAAAGGTTTGTATAGTAACAACTCAGATTAACAAAATTTAACCCATTTGTTGGAGTCTCATAGAGGAACTGATATAAACCTTGGGGAAACTCCAATTATAGTTGTTAATTCTCTTGGCCCCCATTTATTATCTCCTCTTTTCTTAGGATTGTGTATCTAAGATCTTGCTACAATATTAATGTTATACCTTCCATACAAAGGGGTCTTGTTTTATAACCCTATCTAAAAGGCTCTGTTGGGACTCAAAATTGAAGCCCTAATTTTGAGTACCATTGAGAAACTAAGCCCTATAAATTCTTTTTGATGCCTATGTACCTAGTTGTACTTGAGAAACTTATGACATGTTCAATGCTCCTAGCACCTTTGATTCAGCATGTCCACTTGTTCTATGAAGTTAAATTGACATTCTGAGCTATTCCGTGAAATCTTGTTTTGAGCATTTATCAAATCTGCATTTTTCACCTAAATGTCAAACAATGACAGGAGGGCATGTTTTTATGTGAATATCTCACACCTAGAAATGTTTTATGACTCACCACTTTGGAACTTTCTAGTATCCATACTTGAGAGCCTATGTTTCAGATTTTGAATCATTTCAAGTCCGTTTGACTAGGCTTTGAATTCCTCAAGGTTGGTCATTTAATGTTGTCATGCTGATGTAATTAATTCTAAATTTTGGGAAGCCCTGTTTGACGAGTTATAACTTTTGACCAGTTGACCCAAATGATGAAATTCATTTTGCATTACATTTTAGAGGTTAGACTTGCTATGTTTCAAGTTTGAGCTTATGACGAATCTGTTTGATCAATTTTCAAATGCGATTCCAAATGCAACTTGTAACTTTTTATTGGTGTCAAGAAATGTAGATTTGTCAGTATCCCTATTCGTGATGTCATTTCTCAAAATTTGTGATATGTGAGATCAAATGGATTATACCACTATGTTGTACTTTGAATATACTTCAAGTGTACCAATTTTCAAATCATGATGAATCCGTCTACACACTTTCCTAGGTCCATTCCATTTGCAAAAACCATTTTTTGCCATTTGTTCCCAGTCTACAAATTTTGAGTAGTCCACTTTGACCATTTGACATTTATGCCCAATTATTTCTCATGAGCCCAAATCTTAGATTTATACTCTCCTCATGACAGTGAATCAATTCCCTAGTTTTCATACCCCCAAGTGTCAATTTACCTAGTTTTTAAAGCCAAATCCAAACCCAATTTATTGTTTTCTAACATGTTTGCTTGTAGGTAGTTGTAAGAGGTCAACTTTGACGGTCAATATCTTTTGACCCCAGATTTTTCATGAGATGAGATTCAACACGGTGCAAGAGTGTAGAATAGAGAATCAATATGTTCAATCTTAGACCCTGGTCGAGTGTTTTAGTTAGTTTTTAAAGCCAGTCTAAGGACATCCTAGCATGAAATTGACAGTTTGCATAAAGAGGTGAAAACGAGTTTTGAAAGTTGAATTAATGATGCAAATTGTTTTCAGTCAGTTTCAAATGATTACTAGGCCAACTTGATAGATTAGTTGTTTGGAAGTGAAATTTTTTTTAGTCAAACCCACTTTTGCGGGCTTGACTAATTACATTTGACTAAATGGAAAGGTAGGGGTTAAAAGTATTTTTCTAAGAGGAATTTGCAGTGACAATGGCAACATTAATTGGTATATCTTTTCCTTTTGGAAGTGTTGGACATGTGAACCTAGAATTTTATGGTTTAGCTGCAAGAACATGGTTTGAACCATATGATGATGTTGATGATAACTCTACTACCTGCTTGAAGCTACAAAGATGGATGCAACACTATACATATGTGAGTGTATTAATGGTTGGTAGTTTTCTTTGTGATACCAATAGGGTTCCAGTGTTCTACTATGAAACAATGGTTGTTGATGGTTTTACTTCCTGTCTATTGAGCTCCGCTCTAGTAGTGAAGGCCACACATTTGTTTATGTGCAGATTTCTTTCCATTTTTATGTCTTGTTATTTTGAGATAAATGGAATTTGATGCTAGATCATGTGAATTATTTGGAGTTACATTCAATTTTACCAGTTTATACATTTAGTCTTTTCCATGGATGAATATACAAGGGGATTTGCATGCATTATCTGGGTTTTCTTATTCTGTCCCCTAATTCTTCATATGCCATTAGCTTTGAGATTGAGTGAATAAGGTTCATTTGATTTAAGACATCTTGGATGAGTTGTGTATCAGGTCTATTGTTGCTTTTGATTCAAGGAGTCAAGTAAATGCTTTAGTGTTCTGATAGGGTTTCTAGGTGTATGAAGGGGATATTTCATAAGAATGGGATTTGAAGATTTTAGTTGACAAACTTAATTGTAAGGAAAATAAGTTGGGACATCTTGCTGGTTATGACTCTATGTTTCAATGGATAAGGCATTGATCACTAAATTAGATGCAAGCTAAGGTGAAAGTTATTTGCACAAATATTTTAATCAAAATCAATTCAGTATTTCACATTTTGTAGTGGGCTAAAAAGAAATAACCCTCAGTTAGCTTATGGGTTTATAGGTTATGATCTATAGCTATTTCATTCCTATGTCATCACATAAGTACTAGAAGATAAAAGGGGTTGCATTTGCTATTCTTAGGTTCAGATTTATGTTTAATTGAATTGGAACCATATCTTAGAACTTGAAGGTTAACCCACCTAGGTTTGGCAAAGCCTAAAGTGAAGAAGGAGTTATGTCTTATAGTTGGCCCAAGATTGCAGTCAGGTGCATTCATCATAGGAAGTTTCTAGCCTTAGATACATTATTCTGGTCTCTTGGTTATTTTTAAAACTATTAAATCAGGAGCCAACAAACTCTGTGTGATCTTCCTCATTATGCTTTGTATTAATTGTTGCAAGTTTGAAAACTTTGCGTGAAACATTTAGATTAAAAAACTTTCTGTAACTCTCCACCAGTGGAAGCTCTAACAACATATGACATGTTTCTTGATCTCCAATATCTCTTTCTATAATTGTTTCAATGAGAATATTTATGTATGCCCTTGCTGGAAGATCATAGATCATCGGGATTTTCCAAGTTTGATAAATGCATCAACATTTTTTGATATGTTTCAGAACTTCTTTAAGCTTTTGAAGCATAATTTGTAATATATTTGATAACTACATGTTTAGAAAGAATTTTTTCTTATCTACATTTTCCCTCCACAATTGCAAGATGTGTCAACTATGTGTGTTAAATCTATCATCATTTCTTGTTGGTTAAATGTTTTTCACCCATTTTTGTATCCTCATGTAACTTGTAACCACCCAAATTCACTGGCCAAGGAGCATTATAGGTGGGACAATTTTTTTTGTTTATTATCTTCTGTTTACCTACCTAAATACTTGATATATTAAATTGACATAAAACTCTAAATTCATAAAATGAATACTTACAAGCCATTATTCATTTTTTTTTAATGTAAGCATACACCCTCCTTATAGATAATGTATCTTTCAAAAGAGTTTAATATCTCTTCATAGTCCTAACCAATATCCATTTGTGATAGTTGTGCAATGTTTTTTAGACATGGATGTTGACCAAAATGTCGAAAAGCCTAACAAAAATGTAGATATTATAATTTTTTATTAATGAAACATGACATTAAATAAATCTTTAAGTATCATAACATAATGAGGTATGGGATTATATCACTCAAAACATACTTGTATATTTATTTGGGATAGATCATGTTTAAGATTTGATGCATGAATAATGGAATGAAAATATCTTTCAACACTTTTTCTCTCCTAGTCATTTGACCAATTAATAGTGTTTGTGATGGGTTATCCTTCATGTTGATCTTAGATTGGTTTTGACAAGTGAGTGTCAAAACACTTAAGCCATTTACTTAGTTCATGCCGAACTAGTAATACATGTTGAGCACAACATATAAATATTAGACCATGTCGAGTTGCAATGAGTGCTGAGTCACTCTAGTGCCAAGAAGATAGACCATCCTGAGTGATTCAAGAGCCGAGTAAATAGTGTATGCTAAGTAGTGTAGGTGCCAAGTCAAAACAAAAATATAGTGCATGTTGAGCATCAGTGACTTCATATGCCAAGTGACATAGGTTGGACATATTTGTTTGTAATGGCACAAACAACTATGTAAGCCATTTTTCAGCCTACCTAAGGACAGATTATGATCTTTTGGAGATAAGGACAAATCTATATGCAAATTCCCTATGCAATTACATGCAGCCAATTGGAAAATGGGAAGGCTTAAGTGACAATATGGATGAATCTCAACCGTAGATTCATACCTAACCCTAAGTCTCCTAGTCTTCTTAAGGAGGACATAACCCTAAATTTCATATGAGTGTGTAAGGGATTGAAGGAGGAGAATAGAGAAGTTTGCATGTGCAAACAGAGCATTCATGGAGACTTAGAAGTAATGAAAACAAAATGAATTGCTTAATCAGTTAGAGAAGAATAGAGGATAGAGAAAAGGATACATCATTGATACATCCGATCGAGAAGGATCAAGAATACAAGTGTTTCGAGGCACCAATCTATCATTAGGCAAGCAAGTGCCAATCACAGGATCTATGCTGAGACATTTTAGCAAACAATTTCAGTCAAATCTCTTAATAGAGTAGTCCTAGCAGGTTGTATGAAGTCCTTTAATAGGGTGCTTACTTAGTTGTAAGTTGAAGTCCTCTAACAAGATACACTTTTAATAGGGTGTTGAAATCCTCTAACAAGGTGAGACCTAATAGTCTTTGTGAGCCTTTAATAGGGCAAACCTTTCATAGGGTACATCATGATTCATGGTCAAAACATTGTAACCTTAATTGGATACACTTTACAACTATAGTAGTGAAGATTTGTGGGTGTCATCCCCACCCCAGTTTTACATTCTCACTTGGAGGGTTTCTGGATAATCATAGCTAATGTTATGTATGATTGCTTATATGTTTACATGATTTAGATATATGTACTTTACATGTTATTTCAGTTTATCTATTGAATGAATGAGATGGATGTGTGGTGAAAGTTTTATGGGTTCATGTTTTAACTACTAATTCACCGTCCCTCTCAGAAGTTTACCTTTCCTATTGTAATTCCAACAATTGGTATCAGAGTTTTGTTCTCTAAAAGAGAAGCTTTGCAACTTTGAGGAAAGATCTTGAAATGGAGGTCTATAAGTTGGCAAAGACTATTGAGAACCAGGAGATTGAAATACATCTTATACTACATCAACTAAATGAAGCTAGAGATGCTTTGAAGAGTTTCTTGAAGAGAAGGAAATAAATTTCTATTGTGGAGAATGACACACAATACAAAGAGATAAACACTATTAAGTTATTTGCATATGGAGACTCAAATGAATTTGATGCAGGAGTTGTAGATCTAATGGAAAAGAATAAGATCCAAGCTGAGGAAATCAGAAATCTCAAGTTAGAATAGGAATTATAAGCCATACTAGTATGTGATGTTGTTGAACAAAATAAGAAAGCCATGAAAGACAAAGCCATGATTGAAGAAGACAAAAGAGTTTTGGCCAATAGACTGGAAGAGAAGTCAATAGAACTAACCAAGATTTCCAACATGTAATTGGATACTCTAAGTCAAATGATGAATGCCAACTATGAACTAAATGTTAAGGACATTGAGATAACTACATTGAAGTTGCAGAATGAACAACTACAAAATGACCTAAAGAGAGAGAAGGAACTTGTTAAAAGTTTCAACAAACAAAATGAAGCCATCAAATACTTTGAGCAATTATTGAGATCCCCTAGATCTAACAATGATACATTTGGACTAGGATATACAAGCACTAAAGAAGGAGAGTCATCTAAAAGTACTGAAGAAAGGAATAACAATGTAAGAACTCCAAATCCACTTGTCATAATTGTGGTAAGAAAGGACATACTACTAATGTGTGTAGGAGAAAGAATACAAATCAGAATGCTAAGCCTAAGAGCATGGTTCATTGTCACAAGTGCAACAAGCAAGGTCATCAGGCACATGAATGCAAAACTAGGACCATGAATACATAAAAATTTGAAGGTTATTGCTACAACTGCCATAAGTATGGACATAGAGCTTTTGAATGCAAATCCAAATCCATGTGGTCATCAAGCAAGCAAGCAAAGGTAAGGAACAATGGAAACTCTTATTATTGGGATTATAATACAAGATATAGCTATCATTATTGTCAAGAATATGGACATGTTCCTGAGAATTGTGTTAGAACACACTTTAGTGGTAACTACAAAAGGTGGTTGAGTCAAACCACATGCTTTAGTTGTTTGAAGACTAGTCACATCAGTAAGTATTGTTTAACTAGGTTAAAGGCATCAAGTTGTGAATTTGATAAAGGAAAAGGCAAGGTAGATGTTGAACACATCAGAGATGAGATGAACAAGACATGGAAAAAGAAAGATGATTACAACACATCAAATGGAGAAGGGATCACTTCACCCAATGGGTCAGGTGATCACACCTTATCAAACTAAGAAATCAAGAGGTATGTGGGACTAATATTCAAGTGTTATATCATACATTAGTTCCAAAGGAGATAGTATTGAAAAGACTGCATTAGCATGAATAAAGATGCAAGATGTTGTTTAAAATTCAAGTTAAATCTATAAATTTATTCATGTTGTTTCTAAGCATGAAATTTTTTCAATGGATGCTAAGTGGAATTTTAGTTGATGCTGAGCTAGCAATCTGGCTAGTTGTTGCCAAACTTGTAGTAGCTACTAAGTGATAGAAATATCAGAGGATGCCAAGTGATCTTGGAATTGGTTGATGTTGAGCTTATAGCTGTGTAAGAACTCAACATTAAATGCAAGATTTTCGAAGGGTATATAATTGATTTGTGCTCATTATTCATCATTTTGAATTTGATCAAGAGTAAGCAGAGTAGAAGGTGATTCAAAAACCTATTCAAAGCTTTTGCAGAGATCTTGATAGCGATCTCACACCAGTTCTTTGGATTTCACAAGGTATTTATCACAAGCCAACTTATGCAGTTTCAATTTTGCATAAACCCTAGTTTGACAAATGGCATCTAGTTCAAAAAACCTGGAAGGGAAGGAAATTTTAAATGTTTAGTTGGTTAGTAATGAAGTCAAACAACCTATGTTTAAGGCCATTCCTAACATCGCCTATAAATAAGATCCTTTTGGCTCTCTATCAATGATCCTGCCTAATGTAATTATGGTTCAAGATGTAAGGAAATTTTATAATGGAAAAATTGGTAGCATTGGAGACTTAGAAGTTAGAGAAGCATATGATAGGTTATGTGAAAATGGTGTTCTGAAAGAAGAATATAAAATTCTTGAGAGAAAGGGTTTAACTCGCACCCTAGATTTTCCTAGTGTATTTAAAACTGAATGGATTAGAATTGTGTTAAGCTAAATTCATGATGGATCTTTATGGTTAGAGGGTGGACCAATTAAGATTTCCAAGAGGATAATTCATAGGGTTACTAGCTACCCAACCCTAGATTGGCCCAAGACTCTAAGGAGTAATTCCAAGGAAGTGATAGAGAAAAACACTGGAGCAAAATGGAATAAGAGAGGCATGACAATTGATACTATCACTGATCTATTGTTGAACTTTTCTATTAGGGTAATCTCACATAATTATATCAATCTAGTAGATTGAATAATGTACCTTGCATAGCTGTAGATGTTGGTTATAAAATTGTAAAGAAAGA
Source organism: Cupressus sempervirens (assembly GCA_028749045.1). Classification (NCBI taxonomy): domain Eukaryota; kingdom Viridiplantae; phylum Streptophyta; class Pinopsida; order Cupressales; family Cupressaceae; genus Cupressus; species Cupressus sempervirens. The sequence goes on from CM053787.1 coordinate 877,888,785, forward strand.
TCATACATATGATCTGGCAAAACTTTAGCTACAACAACTAATGGAGAAGCTTGGAGCTATAAGGAAAACCAAGAGTGCACAATGCAAGTTTGGTACAATACTGGTTTGCATATTCTTTTATGTACAAAATACATTTCCCTCTTTTGGTAATGTAGGATGGAAGACCAATAGGTTAGTTGTGGTGCAGATCAATGAGTTCATTAAGCAGATGGGAGAAAACTGTAAAACATTGATGACAAGCTACTTTGAAGATTTTAAGAAATCAATGAAGGAAAGAATGTGGATACCTATTTATTTGGTTGAACAACACTATAATGACATATATTTTCTTGTTGATGCTGACTACACATTTGTGCAAGCTGCCACATCAAGGGTAAGATGGCTGAGACCAGTTGGGTATGAGATTAATGTGGATGAAGCTTCAATAGCCATCACTACACTACTAGTAGAGGAAATTGATAAAAGTGAAAATATACTTGGCAACTATGAGATGGTAAAATCAAAGATTACCATGGAGCTGAAGACTGCATCAACCATCAAGAAGAAAGATAAGATAGTGAAGAAGCTTAAAGATAAATTTGGAGAGGGTGCAAATGAGGAAGAGGAAGAAGATGAAGAGGATGAAGATGAAGAACAAGAAAAAATTCAAGGTCCTCTTTCATTGACCCAAGGATTGGGAGAAGATAACGAAGAGGAGGAAACTAAAGGTGCCAAGAGAGAAGAAGCCGAGGAAGCACCTACTCCTGCCCAGCCAAAGAAGAGGAAGGCTAAGGCATAGCTAGTGCCTAAGGCAAAGAAAGTTGTAAAACCAAGTCCGGTCAAGCCTACTACCCCTACCACTAGAGCCAACACACATGAAAATAGCAAGGAGAAGACAAAGAAAATAGATTGAGGAGGATAGATGCAAAGGAAACAAAGAAGAAAATATATGGCACAACTAGATTTAGATGAATAGAGGATAGAATCAGATGAAAATAATCAATTTCAAGTGGTAGGTCACAATCCTCTATCTGATCTTGAAAACTTATGTGAGAATATTAAAAGCAATGCATATTTATCTAGTTTGAAACATATTGATTTTGATAAATTGGGAAGAGATGAGAAGAGTCAAGTGGAAGAGGCATTATATACCATAATGTCAAAGTTTAAGAACACTCCACTAAAATTTTCCAACACAATACCAAAAGGTTTATATGATATTGTTGAGCAAAAATGACATTATTGTTTAAACTTGGAGAAGCAAATTAGGGAAACAACATTGGCCCAAGTAATGCCATAATTGACAAAGGGTCAAATTGCTAAGGCTATTAAGAGATATGCAGTTAGGTTTACACCTAAATATATAGAGCCTTTAGCATTCTTCAAAATGACATTGAAGATGTGGTCAAGAAATCAACCCAAATATGGAAACTTATCTATGGGTTGACCACTGTAAAACAAGGAAAAGCTAATCCTTCAGAAGGTAAACATGATGACAAGGATGATGAACATGATGAGGAAAAGGAAGATGATAACAAAGATAATATAGTTGGGAAAGAAATAGTAAATCAAGATGATGACATGATAACAAAAAGATGAGCAGAGTGTATAGGACACACAAGTGCCGAGTGTCAATCCTCCCCATGACATATTTAAGTCTACTGAAACCATAATTGTTAAGGATGTTCCTAATGCTTTAGCTTAGAACATCAATCCCCTAATTGCAAAAGACTTGAAGAAGATATTGGACCAATCTACACTGCAAGCTAAGCTATGTGAAAATCCAATTTTGGTCGGTGTAGATGAGCTCCAAAAGGCAATAACTGATATCACAAGGGACAAGGTGAATCCACAAGAACCACCTTCTGTCATCCCTTCAGTTACTCAAGTGCAACCTTTGATTCAAACAATAGTAGATACATCTACTAAGGTTGATACACTTGTCACAATTGAGCAGAAGTAGACTGCAGAAGAAGAGAAAGACACTACCATACACCAGGAAACAAGACAGATGGATTCATCTGTACCTACAACACAAGGTCAAGGTGCTAGTCATGTCATTATGATAGACAAGAGAAAACCTAAAGAGAGTGAAGAAACACCAAAGGTGAAGGAACAAGAGGCCATCCAAGCATTGGTAACCCTACCAACATCTGACACTCCTTCCACATAGGCTCTTCAGAAGCTAAGCACCAAAGCTATACCATTATAAATCTCAGTTCCAGGCTCTAGCTCTTCAAAATTTGAAAAGGTAATTCATTATGGAGATATCACTCTTGATGAAGAGATTGTTATACCTAATTTTGATTATGATACAATGACATTAGATCAAATAGGTATTTTGCAACAAGCCTTAGAGAAGAAAAAGCATCAAGAAATGCTTAGGATAGAATATAGGTAGAAGCAAGAACTTCAAGACATTAAAGACATCTTTCTAGATGCATTTAGTCTACCTGCTCCTAAAGAGACCAAGCCAGTACTAGAACAACTATCAGATATAGTGGAAAAGGTCAATCATGAAGACATTGATAGTAGTGCTAAACTCTTGGAGTGGTCTGGAAAGAAATTCGAGAGCAAGGTCAATGAGAAGATATTTGGTGAGATAGCACTGAATCAAGTTGCATTGGAAACAAAGGTTGAGGATGTAAAGAAGGTACTTGAGAATATATTCTCATTGTACACCAAATTATGTGACCCTACACTCTTCACCCAATAAAGCAGACATCATATTTTGAGCCTGGAGAGAAACCTCAACATTTCAGGTATAAAGTTACCTCATAACCCAACTCAGAGTGAGAAGCATTTTAATACATTGCTTCAGTCACAAAGTCAATTAGCTGTATTAACAACAAAAGAGGCTAGCATAAGAGCCAAATTGACATGTATATAGGAATCCCTCACCCCTCATATGGAGATACGACATAAGGAGCTAGGCTATGTTGAATTTTTTTGAAGAAAGACCCTAATCTTTCTCCTCTAGATGGCCTAGTACACCTTGATACCGAGCTTTCCATTCAAATCAAGTCATTAGATGTTGCATGTGAGAACTAGGATACAACTCTCAAGATAATACTAGAGGTCCACAAATCAATTTTGGACAAACACACTATACTTGTATAGCCCATTTGACATAAGTGTCAAAAAGGGGGAGAATATTTTATGGGGGAGATAGATATATGGGGGAGAATAAAGAAAGGGGGAGATAAAAACAAAGAGGAGAAATAGAGTACAATGAAGATATCAACTAAGGGAGAGCATGCAAGATTATAAGTGCATTGAAGTCAAAAAGTATTAGTAGAGACAAATCTACTTAGAAAGGAGCACAAATTTTGGATATAGAACAGATATATTAACTCAATGGGAGATATAAATTTTGAGGTATATAGGTTATTGGAAAATATTGGAATTTTAAATTTTTGTATATAAGCTGAGTCATGGATATGTTATACTTGAGAATATTAAGATTGATTATGTATATTCAAGTGTTTTTGACACTCATGTCAAAGGTTGAGATTGGTGATCTCAGATTGGTTTTGACAAGTGGGTGTCAACACAGTTAAGCCATTTACTTTGTTCATGCCGAACAAATAATCATGTCGGGCACAACATATAAATATTAGACCATGACAAGTTGCAATGAGTGTTGAGTCACTCTAGTGTTAAGAAGATAGACCATGCCAAGTTATTCAGGAGCCAAGTAAACAATGTATGCTGAGCAGTTCAAGTGTTGAGTCAGAACAAAAATACAATGCATGCCATGCATCAGTGACTTCATATGCCAAGTGACACAAATTGGACATATTTGTTTGTAATGGCACAAACAACTATGTAAACCATTTTTCAGCTAACCTAAGGATAGATTATGATCTTTTGGAGATAAGGATGAATCTATATGTGGATTCCCTATGCAATTGCATGAAGCCAATAAAAAAATGTGAAGGTTTAAGTAGAAATATGGATGAATGTCAACTGTGGATTCATACCTAACCCTAAGTCTCCTAGTCTTCTTAAGGAGGATGAAACCCTAAATTTCATATGAGTGTGTAAGGGATTGAAGGAGGAGAATAGAGAAGTTTGCATGTGCAAATAGAGCATTCATGGAGACTTAGAAGTAATGAAGATAGAATGAATTATAGAATCAGTTAGAGAAGAATATAGGATAGAGAAAAGGATACAACATTAAGACATCTAATCCAAAAGGATCAAGAATACAAGTGTTTAGAGGTGATCTATCATCAGGCATGCAAGTGCCAATCACAGGATCTATGCTGAGATATTTTAGCAGGTGATTTTAGTCAAATCTCTTAATAGAGTAGTCCTAGCAGGCTGTATGAAATCCTTTAACAGGGTGCTTACTTAGTTGTAAGTTGAAGTCCTCTAACAAGGCACACTTCTAACAGGGTGTTGAAATCCTCTAACAAGGTGAGACCTAATAGTCTTTGTAAGCCTTTAACAGGGCAGACTTTTCACAGGGTAGATCATGATTCATGGTCAAAACATTGTAACCTTAATTGGATACACTTTACAACTACATTAGTGAAGATTTGTGGGTGTCATCCCCATCCCAATTTTACCTTCTCACTTGGAGGGTTTTTGGGTAATCATATCTGGTGTTATGTGCGATTGCTTACATGTTTACATGATTTAGATGTGTGTGCTTTACATGTTATTTCAGTTTATCTATTGAATGAATGAGATGGATGTGTGGTGAAAGTTTTATGGGTTCATGTTTTAATTGCTGATTCACCCTTCCCTCTTAGAAGTTTACCTTTCCTATTGTAATTCCAACACTTAGAACCATAGGGATCCATGCACATGAAGTGAACCCCTATGTTTCCACTCATATTTACACCAAAAGTCTTTAACTTTCATACCCATTTGAAGTATTTCTTTTCTAAGAATTGTATGCCTTAGATGCATGTAATGTGTGACAACGTGATGATAGTCAATGATATTTTGTCTTCTCCATTATTAATCCTCTCATGAATGACTTGGTAGTGTCCCTTACATTAATGCATGTAAATTAGGTGATTGCATGTTTGCTACATTTAATGTGAATTTTTTTATAGTAGTTCCAAGTTGGTGAAATAAGTCTATCAAATCATCTTTATATTTAGCCCAATAGGATTGTGTGGCTCTAAGATTTGTTCCAAACCTTATCAACCTATCATCCAAATTATTACATGAAATATTTTTCATATCTTCATGTAACTCATTGATTGTGATTGGAAAATATTGAAAGCTAATTTTTACAAATACGACTGATGAACTTTGTCCATGATGCCACATTATTATGTTCATTATTAAATACCCAAACCTTGGATTTTTACCAAAATAATGATCCCTATATCGAAATAATGTTTGAAAAGCCATATCTAACAATCCTAACCTCACATATTCATTGATAGGCGACACATTCATAATTGGCCATTCAATTAATTGAAATGAAACTAAATTAGGATTGTTAACCTATGCATGAATTAATTCCATTTCTCTTTGAGAATTGGGTGGTTTGGAGGCCATAGATGTAGTATGCTCAAGTATATTACCTTCATCCACCTTCATGAGTGGACTGAAAAAAATGACCTCATTTGCATCATAATCAAACTCTATGTGCACTGTCTTCAACCTATTAAAAATATTCTCATGAGAATTTAGGGTCAATTCATTGAGAGAACCTTCATCGATTCTAACATCTGCATAAAAGGGTCCATGTTCTACTTTGTACCTCAATTCTCTATACAAAAACTCCTTATTTACAATAAAGTTATAACAAGTGCCACATTAATCTCATCTACGGACAATAATTATTGGCAACTTGTCAATCATATGCGATACAACTTTGGGCACTTCTTCTACATGTTGGGGAAAAGATATAGTATATCCATTGTACTTGTATTGACCACAAGTCTCACATGTAACTTGAAGTACATGACTAATATGTACAATTTACATTCTTCAACTTGGGTCAAATTTGCAAGCACTTGTGGTTGAGACCCATGATGCATATTGTTTAAAATAGAAAATCTATGAATACCTCTCTCTTGTCGACACATGTTGCACATAGGATCATCAAAAATATGATTAAATTTTATAGAAATATATGATTCCTGATAGAAATGAGACATATTTGGAGTCTGCAAACTATCTATTTGATGCCTACAACATAGCTAAAATTTTCTAAATTCACTCTCAAGAAGACCATTTGGGTTTACAATATTTTGCATAGTTCCTTCAACATCATCATTCATTCGCAAAATATTTTCATATTGTTGGGATTCATAAACTCGTTGCATTGAGGTAAAATTTTCATTTTGAATGTCCAATTGAATATTTGCATTAGGTGGTTGGTTGTACCTTTCAGTTGGTTGGGCATCAATTACTTGAAGCTCATGTCGTTCTTCATTGTGTAGAAGAAATATTTTTGGACTATTATGAAATCGTCTATTTCTTTCTACATTTCTTCCAGCTCTATGTTAAATTTCCAATTCTTCCATTATTTTTTCAGCCCTTCTTCGAACACATCTCTCTCTATCAACTTGGTTATGCTTTGTCATTTGTTCTCTCTCCAACTTTCTATCATGTGTTCTCTTTGACTTCTACGATAGTCTCTCTAATGTTGTCTTTTACATTCTCTTTGGTATTCTCTTCTCTCTTCCTCTAATTGAAAGTTCAGCCTTGGTCTCACTATAGCTAATTATATGAAAATAGAATGAAATTAGGAAAATAAATGAAAAACATAGTTTTATGAACTAATGTATTATATTACAAATTAAACAATTACGTTTAATAAATGAATGTATGTGGTATATTGAATTTAAAATATATATTTAAATAATATAAATAAAATATGTACTTAAATAATATTTAAATAATATAAATAAAATATGTACTTAAATAATATTTAAATAATATAAATAAAATATGTACTTAAATAATATTTAAATAATTGCATTTATTCGTTGAAGATAACACATATTTATACAAAAAATAAGTACAATGAGATAAATAATATTTCAAAACTAACTCATAGTGTACCAGAAAAAGTGATTCAAAATTCTAATAAGGTGAAAGAGATCTTTTAATTATATAGAGAATAATTACATAGTACTAAAATCCAAAAAGTGTTCTCTCTTTTATAGTAAAAAATTAATGATACCAAAAAAAGATATCCTCCTCTATAAGGTAATGCAAGTGAAAATAGAAAGAAAAAGAACTAATCAATCCTATTTCCTAGCTCTCCATTGGCCCTCTATCAAGTCCAACTCTAGATGCAAGTTGGAATGTGAATATGGCTTTAAAGTTTGTGTGTTAGGCAAATACACTTAAAAGAAAACTTCATAGCTCAATGTTGTTCTAATTTAGCCTCCACAATCCCTTACTACCAACAATCATTATCTCTGACTTCAACAAAGTACCCCACATATATATGACATGGTAATCAAATGGCGGGTGGTATGGGTCTAATACTTGTAAATTAATCTCCTCTATGAGTGGTTGTCTACTCCACTCATCCGTAATTATTTCATCGTAATAAAAATAAAACATTGGAGCATTTGTATTTGGCACAATACCTATGATTGTGTTCTCAAACTAGGCACTTTGATAGCCTTCTTCCAAAAAGAACATCTTTAGCTTCATGCCAATTATATCCTCTTTTTTATCTTCCTTAAATATGATTACAATAAAATTGATATTTCAATTAATCATTTAAAAATAATTATAAACCAACCTGTGCTACAATATAAGAAGTTAATCTAATCTAACATTAATTGAAATATGATTACAACAAAATTGATATTTTAAGTAATCATTTCAAGATAATTCTAAAACAACTTGTAGTACAATATACGAAGTTAATCTAATGTAACATTAATAAAAAAAATAAAAATAATACAATTTAATTTAATAATTTTCTAGCAAGGAAATTAATCTTAATATACGTAATCTAATAATTCGATTAAATTTGACATTAGTGAAAGATAATTTAACATTAATATTAATCTAAAAATTAAGAGAAGTTAGTATAACATTAATCTATTATCTAGTATACTAACATAAAAAAAAATAAAAAACAGAAATGAAATGTAAAATTTATCTCATAATCCAATAAATTAACATTATTTAATGTAATGTAACATTAATTCAATTATATAGTAATCTAACATTGGTCTAGTAAACTAATAATAATCTAGTAAACTAAAAATAATTGATATGGTGGCATTACCCTCCATTTGTAAAATTAGAAAATGTAAACTAATATTAATCTAAAATAATTAATCTTTCCAAATTAATCTTCTTCCTTTCTAAACCCCTCTTCTTAGGATATACTATATATATTTCCTAAAAAGAGAGGTTTAGAAAGGAAGAAGATAAAAATACACTAACATATTAATATATGATTTCTTTCAAAAAGAATATTAAAAATATTCATATGGCAGAATTGCCCTCTATATGTAATTTTAGAAAACCTAACGTTAATATAAATAAATTACATTTCAAAACTTAAACTAACATTAATCCAATCAAACTAAATTAAAATTTAACTACATAATATAACATGCATATTAAATATAAGTACTAAACCTAACATGCAAATATAATTAAAAAAACAAAAAAACATAATAGAAATCTAAATAAAACTTTAAAATGTAACATGCATATTAAATCTAAATAGTAAGCCTAATATGCACATCTAAATTCACAACATTAAATTCTAACGACAATGTGCAACATGAAAAGATTAATTCAAATACAAAATCTAAAATTTAACATGCACCTAACATGCAAAGCTAAATTCAAATATAAAATGTAACAACATTCTAAATTCCAAAATCTAAAGCCCCATTCATGGGCATGTGAGAGCTAGTTCTCTTATTCTAAACTAAAAATGTATGTGCATAAAAGGGGTCCCACTTGACCTTGGGTAGATCAAAATTATATTTGACGAAGCATCTAAGGGTAACTCAAGTTTGCAAGGTGTTGAAGTTATTGCCAGATCTGAGGATGGAAGCATTTTGGCTTTCAGTGTCAGGCAGGTGTTGGATGGTATGAATAATCAAGCTAAATGCCTTGTAGTTGTGGATGCTATCATTTTGGGGATTAGACTTGGTGCTCAAAAACTTCATCTAGAAGGTGATTCTCATATTGTGGTTAATAGCATCGCTAAGGGAAACCTAGAGGTATGCTACATGAATAAATTTATAAAATAGATCTAGACAATGCTCAACAAAGTTGAGGAATTCAAGATTTCTCATCTCCTTGGGGAAGAAAATTTGGTAGCGGACAAACTTTCAAGTGTGGGGGTGCTAGGGTCACCACATGACAATTTTGAGATGATAGAGGTATTCCTGGACATCTCTCCACATGAATTGGATTTATGACTGAGTGTGGATTAAGAAGAAAGTATAATTATACTGATGAGTGCAACTCTCTTGAAATGATTACCAAGGGTAAAAAATCCATGACAAGTCTATAATTTTCTATCATTACCAAGAAAGAGTACATGTCTTGAGTTCTCCCCATTATGGAAACAAAGGCACAATCTGAGGGTGGTGAATCCCATGATGGGAAAGCTAATACCAATAAGCATGTGAGATAATAATCCTCACAATAAAGTTTTTATCTTTCTAGAGGACTGAAGATTCATTTATACTTAACTCCTATTTAGGCTTTTCACAATTATCTATGCTAAAACTCTGGGCATTATGACTCTAAAATACCATGAAGGCTAACTTTTCTTTGTTAACTACGAGTCAAAAGCTAGGATTTTATGGGGCTATAACTATTGAGCATTTGGGAAACACTTTCAATCTGAATGACAAACTCTCTTAGGAGGCAATCATGTTAATTTTTAGTGAAGAATACTTGATCAGAGACTGGAGGCCAAATGTGAACTAATGGTGGTGGAATCAAAGCTTGAAGTTCGACAAGTGGTTGGTGACATTTTTTTTCCCAAGTGGGGTGGAGGTTTTGACAACATAGTTCAGAGGGCTAAGCTCAATGTTGTATTACATATGGGCCAACAACCATGGAGGATGATCAACAAAGGCTTTAGAGAACTGCAACCATTATTGGTATGGTCCATGAGTAACCCACCAGAAGCTCCCATGCGAGTGGCTTAGTGGGGATGGTGAAAACCAAAAAAATTCCTCTTATCTGTAGCTTTGGCCCATGTCCTATGAGTGACATCATGCACTAGAAAGAGTATAACTACAATAATAAAGTCTACTACTCCCATAAAGGACTCTAGGCATCCACTTGTGTGTCAAAAAATCCCTCTAAAAAAAGGGTTCACTTTAGGTAAGAATCAGATGACCCCCACTGTAAAAGATGATATTGAAGTTTATGTTGTGGATGTGTCTATCTTGGAGGATCAAGTAGGACCATTGAGCTGCACTGCTATTCTTGGGAACATGAAGATGAAGGTACTAATTAAAGTTGAGGCATTTCCCAATTTTTCTCCAAAAGAGGCATCAAAATGGTTCAAAGATTCAAAGGGGATTCAGACTATTGGAATGCCTATTTTGTTGTATGAGGATCTCTATTTTGAATGTCTAGTCTATGGTCACATTTTGGCCCATGTTATAGGTGACTTGTATAGTAATGTCTTCTGGTTGGGTGTGTGGGGGTTTAGGGGATGAGCTGTCATATTTGATGTTTTATGTTTATGTGACATATTTTTTATTGTTTTTCTTTATCAATATTAAAATTTGCATTACTGATTTTAAAAATACTAAAATCTAACACGCATTTAAAAGATAACATGCACCTAAAGTCTAAAATCTAAATCCAAAATTAAAAAATATTAAAAGTAGCTTACTTTGCCTTTTGATGTGCCTCATTAATCTTCAAATTTGCAATACCCCTCTCCAAACCTTTTTTCTTCTTATCCAAAATAATCTTCTTCCTTTCTAAACCTCTCTTCTTCCTATCAAATTCTCTATTCTCTCTCAAAAAATCCCTTCTTCCTCTCTATTTTTCTCTTGTCTTTCTCTCCAAATCCACACTCCTCTTTGCAAAACAAAAATGAAATGAGAGAAGAGTTTTTTATAACTACAAAAAATAACTCTTCATCTCCCCAAACTCACTCTTGAATTTCGAAAAATGCCTCTTCATTTTTTACAACTTTTCAAAATTCTCTAATAACCTTTTCAACTCAACATGCAAAAATTGTTTAAAAATAAATAAAAATGCCACCACTAAGTGGTGGGCATTTCTAATAAAAAGAATAAAAAAATGATAATTTTAAAATGCCACCACTTGGTGGGCGTTATTATACAAATTTGAAAAAAATAAATTAAATTAGTGTTGAGAACACCACCCCTTGCCACCCACAACCCACCTCATTAAAAAAAAAAAAAATTGTATTGAATGGTGACAGGGTCACCAGCCCACAAACTTGACACTCCCCTTCAATTAGTGATAGTCTGTTGCTATTGTCGGTGACACTAATAGTAGCGATAATTTATCTCCAACTGTTGTGTGGTCATGGGCAATGTTAACCCCCTACAAATGCATTTGGTTTATTTTTATTCTTTTCATATTTTTCATATTTTAAATTTTAAATTTTTTTTTTAAATTTTTTTTTTTTTTTAAAATTAATTTTATTTTGTTATAATTTATTTTTTTTCCATCCTTGATGATCTCAAAATTAAGGTCCTTGTTTGGGTTGAGTTCCCTAGGCTTCCCATTCTATGTTGGTCATTCTTGCAAGCTATTGCACAAATTGTCAACAAGGTTGTCTGCATGAGCCTAACAAGTTTTTCAATGCTCACCTTCACCATAGGGTTTGTGATGAGGTTGAACTTTCTAGGAACCTCAATGAATATGTGGAAATATAGATAGGTGGTACCACCTTCACTCAGAAGGTGCTTTATCTGAATCTCTTGAACACTTGTTACAAGTGTTAGCCTGTGGAGTACAAGATCAAAGAATGTCCCCTGTTGGATCACAATTGTTAGTCATCCCTGGAAGCTGAGTTAGCTCTAGCTACCAAAAAGGATGAATGGACCATTATTGTTAGGAAGGGAAAAAGATCTATTGCTTCCAAGGAAGGCTCTTTTCCTCAGGATAATGGCCGACCCAACTCAAGTCTGGCACTGCCTATTTCATCAGTTCCTCTACTCATGCTTCTGCCTATTTCAAACCCTAGTTCTTAGGGGACAATGAAAACTCATACCCTAGAGCCTTGACCCACTTGAGTTTGAGCATCACAATTAGCTTCAATGATCTCTTCATAGTCCCTTCATTGTTCACATAGCCCAGAAGGCCGAGATGAGGTTTCTGATAATGGGTAAAAATGATAGGTCATCTCTCTCAATGATCCCTCATTCGATTCCTCCACATTTTTGCATAATAGCTTCTCCTCTCTTGGGATGAGGATGGTATGCAAGCTATGTTATAATGAATTTTCTCTCATGGAATGTGCAAGGGCTAACAAACCTCCCTAGAAAATATTTTTCTCATGATACCAGGTGTACACTTGGTAATATTGATGTCCTTTCCCTTCAAGAGGTAAACATTGTTGGGTTTCTTCTCAACTTATCTTATCATGTTATTTGGGTAGATAGCACCATTCTTTCTTCCCAACACAAGGTTGGCTGACATGGTGTAGTTACTCTTCTCTCCCCTTGTTTACTTTCTTTAGTTATTCCGCATGGTTCTGACCCCATGTAGAGGATTGTTTGGATTTTGTTTTCTTTTCAAAATCATTCTTTTGGTATTATTTAATGTTTATGCTCCCAATGATGCGGTTGAGTGCTCACACCTATTGTGATGGTTGGAGGATCATTTTCCACTTGCCACTTGGCACTTGGGTTTTTGTGGGGAATTCAATATGGTTGATTTGGCTATTGATAAGGAAGGTCTTTTTCCTTTTCAATGGTTAGCTGGCAAAAGAGAAGCTTGCTTTTACATACACAACAAGTTGGGCCTTTTTGATCCCAATGCTAACCGCCATTGATTTGGTGGGGTTTGACATTCTTGGTCAAAATTTCAAGTGGGTTTTGATAGGGTGTTTAAGAGATTGGACCAGGCCATGTTTATAACTCAATCCTTCTTTTCTTTTTCCCAAGAGAGATTTACCCATCACCCCTTTACTAGATGTGACATTGTCAGATCATTTCCTTATATTGTCTGGCACATAGCTCAACCTCGTACTTGTAAAACTTAGTTTTATCTGAATACTTCATTGCTATCATATCTGCCCATGGTTGCTCACATTCTTCACATCTGGAACCTTTGCCTAGGCTCCACACTCTGATAGGGTGGAGTCAATGGTGGAATGATGCCATCATGCATACTACGAGATTTATTCACATTTATGGGCAACAATTGGCCAAGTATCATAGAAAATCTTACTAGACCACCATAAGAGATCTCTATATGGCCTCTGAAGCTCTTGCCATGAATCTATTTGATATGGAATTATAAGTTTGACTTGCCAATATTTATCACCAGAAATAAACTGTAGATAGTTATGCCACTTAGGGAGCTCAAATCAAAGCTTGCCTCCATTGGTTAAAGGTTGGCCATCAAGCTTCCAAAGAATTTTTCATTTTCCTGCAGGCTTATCATTCTATTGTGGGCATCAAGTGTATCGGGGAGGATCAACATATTTTATTTGATCTTCTTGATATTCTCTAGGATTTTGTGCACCACTATAAAAAGGTTTTCATTGTGTAGGGCCCCTCTACTACGTGAGACAAAGCTTTGCAAGCCTATATAGCTACTACTCGTAATAGGATTTCCCCTGAACAATATGCCTTTTGTCAATAGAAGCTTACACTTGCTAATCTCAAAGAGGTAGTCCTCTCCATGGATGATGATAAAGCCTCTGGGTGTGAAGGCTCCCCTTTGGATTTTAAAAGGTCTTTTGGGATGATATTGGCCCTAATCTACATAAATTCTACCTTGAAGCCTACAATTATCACTCCATAGGCAATATAATTAATAAGGGGAATATTAAATTCATACCTAAAGTCAGAGACCCAAAAGACATCTACAACTAGAGGCCCATCACACTGTTGAATGTCTCCTAAAAGATTATCGCTAAGGCCCTCTCCCTCAAGATCAAACATCTTTTGCCTCAAATTATTTTCCCTGAAAAAAAAAGCTTCATTAAGTCTAGATATATTCTAGATAATATTATTTCTATCGTTAGTGCAAACAACAAGCTTTGTTTCTTAAGATTGATTTCGCTAAAGCTTATGTTTGGATTGAATGGCCTTTCATCTTGGCTATGTTACAAGCCCTAGGGTTTGGTCCTACCTTTCGACAGGTAGTTCAAACACTTTTTGGCAATGCTTCTACCTATATTACCATCAATGGATGACAATCTAAAGCCTTTGGGCTCTTCAGATCTATTTTTCAAGGTTGTCCTTTAGCACCTTCTCCTTATGTTCTTGCTGCTAAAGGGTTTGGTTACCTACTTGCCAATGCCATATCTCTGGGCCTCATTTGAGGTATCTCCCTCCCTGATTTCACTGTGAAGCTTGTGAATGATCATTTTGCAGATGATTCTTTTCTCACCCTTATTGAAGATGAGGAAAATGTTGCCAACACCTTGTAATGCTTGGATATTTCCTGTCTTACCTTTGGTTCAACAATTCAATGACACAAGACCCTCTGTTATAGACAATCTTTCTTGTTTGACCCACAATGGCTTGAATTAATAAGTGGAAATGGGTGCAAAATGGAAATTTTATTTCTTTTTGGGTATCCCCTTTTCTTTTCAAGCCTCCTTAGTGGAGTTGTGGAATGCAGTCCTTGCTCAGATTAAGAAGAAGTTGGAGTATTGGATCAACAAGCCTCTTTCCTTAGCTAGAAAGTTTTAGATTTGTTTCAAGGTTCTGGCTACTATAGATGTGTATTATTCCTCTTGTTGGGCTCCCTCAAAATCCTCATACCTCAAGCTTGAGCATCTTTTGAGGGACTTCTTCTAGGACTTAGATGCTTTACATCATGGCTTTCATAGAGTGGCCTAAGAATTCTATTTCCTACCCAAAGACTTTGGGGGTCTTGGGCTACTCTCTACTCAAAACAAAGGCATTTCCCTTTTTGTAAAGTGGGCCATTCAAAATATCATCGATGATGAGGCCTAAAAAATCTTGTTGTGTTAGTGCATTTCTTCAGGCTTTCGGTTAACTAGCCAACTTGGAAGGGGATTGGTTTTTAAACCCTTCTTCTGATTGCAAATTCAAGGCACTTTTTTTGCTAAAAGAATTTGGGAATCCTAGGAAGCTGTTAAGCCATGGCTTTGCTGGGCAGGCGATGGGTTCAAAGATGGGCTGTCCATGAACCAACACAACTTGTGGTGGTCATCCTTATTTGTTGTTGAAGGTGTGCCTCTAGCCAAAATCTAGGGTGCTAGTGCTCTATTTTTGTTTAGAAGTGACTTCAAGACACCCAAAGATCTCTTTTCCAAAGCCATTATGAGATTTTACTCATGGGAGGACATACAGGTGCAGTTCCAACTTAGCCATCCAGATCGACATATAATTGATCTTCTAGTTTCTGCAGTGTCTCCCCATATATTGCACATGCTTGGTATTCAGTAATCTTTCCCATGGTGGACTTGGATTGGAAGTGTTACCTTGCCACTCCTATATCTAACTAAAAACCCAAGCTGGGATATCGGTGCCTAGTTCCCCACCTGCCTATGGTTGAGGTGCTCAACCAACATTGGCATTTGCAGTCCTCTCCCAAGACTTAGAGTCTTAGATTTGCCATTGTGTGGAAAGCTATCATGGAGCCAAAGATAAATTACTTTTCTTGGTGTATTATCTTTTAGGGGCTCCCTTTGGACCCTCGACTCTGACATTTGGGTGTCCTAGAGCCCAGATGTCCTTTTTGTGGGAAACCAGAAAGCTTCTTGTATATGTTTTGGTTTTGTAGGGATGCTCAAATTTATTGGCACTAGATCCATGATTTTTTAAAGCCTTTTTGCCCATAAGCCTTTTCTTGGCATATGGTTGTCCTAGGAGATTTGACCAGGCTCCCTTATATGTATTCCTAGATTTGACATGCTTTTAGAATGGAGATTTTGTTTACTCTCTAGAAAGATCAAAATGTTGTTTTATTCTCTCACAACTTTCTTGATATAAATGTTTCTATGTATGCTAAAGTATGCATTTATAATAATATCATGATGTAGATTCAAGTACAAACAGACAAAGTAGCATTGGAGGTGGCCCACCTGTAGGAGATTCATTCTCACTTGGGTAATGCCCCTTGCACGGTTGCTAGGGTGCTCCTAGACACTTTATCTAGTGATCGTACACCTCCTCGTGACCACAGGAGAGGCCATAGCAGCTCTGCTCACCATTTACATATACCTAGGTCATAGCCTCCATATTGCTCTCCTAGTGGTAGTTTTGGTGGTCATTGCCACTTAGCCTCACCTCCATGGAGGTCAGGCATGGGCTAGTCCCCAGTGGATCCTCTTGTTTCTCTTGATGTGGGTTGACCTTCTGTTCATAGGAATCCTAAATGGGCATTCCCTCGGCTAGATCTAGCCATCTCCCCTCCTAGGATGAAGGAATAAAAAGAAAAAGATGATGCTACTATTGTCACTACTGATAGGTGGGCTCCCCTTGAGCCACCCACTAACCCCACTAATGTATGGGGTTCTACTGACAGAGATCCTCCCCTCTCAGCTAGCACTACTCTTGCAACATGATGGTTTTTTTCCTTGTCTTGTTTTCTACTATTTAGTCTTCAACCTTCGAGCTTTTTATGTTTTCTGGGTGAATAGTTGAGATCTTGATCTCATGCCATTTGAACTTGCGCGGTGATCTTGTATCCCCCGACCCCTTTTTTGTGAATATGTAACTTTAATATTTGATTAATAGAGAAGGAACTATTCATTAAAAAAATTTAATTATTTTTTATTTAAAAAAATTAAATGTTTAAACTTTTTTTAAAATTTTATTTATTTATTAAGGATTTCTATTTTTTTGTTTATTTCAAGGTTTTTATTGTTTTCTATTTTTTATTTATTTTTGAAAAATTCATTTAGTTTTGTAAATACAAAATTTTATTATCTTATATTTCAATTTTATTATTTGTTTATTTATTTTATTTTTTGTCTTGTTAATTTCTATTCTAATTGTAAATAACATTTAGTATTTAAAGTGCTAAATGGTATTTGAAATAGTAAATGTCATTTAAATCTTTTTAGAATTGATAATTTATAATTCTCGAATGCTAAATGGTATTTGATTTTTTCATTTTCATTTTAATATTTTTTTTTTCATAAATATCATCCAATCTTTTTTCCTTACACAACATATTCCTGTGTTGGGATTTTCTTTTGCCATTGTATATCCGTCTCGACATAATTACTTAAAAGTGTTGGAAAAATATTATATATAAATTTTTTTTTGATAGGTAAACACCCAAAGGCCTTGATGAATTTTATTAATTAAAAAATAGAATACAATAGCTTTACTCCGTTCAAACTGGCACTGGTAGGAAAGAACGGAGAAGAAAACCTCCAATCTAGCCTGGGACACGTCCTATATTATTACAATTTAAAAGGGGCATACCCCAGTGAACTCATTTTAAGAACAAATAGATTACAATCAGAACAAGGGTATACCTCTAGAGTAATACATTTTAATGATATGATAATAGCCTCTAATAAATGATGCGTATTTATTCGTCAATCTTCCTTCTAACTGACCAATCTTCCTAATCGAGAGGTTCCATCTTTCAATCTTCCCACTTAAAGAGGTTAGTCATTAGAAGTGTGATAATAAACCAGCCAACCATGGAGTTTGAGAAAATAATGATTAATAATTTAAGAGCCAATTGTTAGAGAACGTAAAAATAATTCAAAAGGATTAGTAATCCTATGTTACTTTATTAAAAATGCCAGCGAGATGAGATGCTAATATATCACTTCATGGCTAAATCCATTCAAGCTTAAGGAAAGAAGAAGGAATTAAAGTAGCTACATTATATATACCCTGATATCAAAGCAGATAATCAAACCAACAGAATTAAAAATAATAGTTATGAAAATAACATCTATAATTCATCTCTAGATAAGACTATCTATGAAAGCCTTATGAAGCAACATCTAGGCAACCATCAAAGTAAGTCCTAGCAGAGGGCTCATCATGAATATGAAACCATCATAACCCTAGAATTGCAAATAATGAACAAACATAAGTTACGACCTACTAAGGCTCTTGAGGTAAGAGATGAAGAATCACGTAGTTAGGTCAATACAAACCCGACGAGATTATAGATCAATTACCATTTATTAGAAAGATAATGAAGCTGTACTGAGTATAGGCTACCCATCTCAATGATTGAATTGATAGAACACAAGGTAATATAAGATTCATTTAAGAGAGTGGGATACAAACTATAAAAAGCTACATTGCTACTCATCAGATACATATAGCCAAGCATTTGCCTGCAGAATAGGTTGCAGATATCCTGAATACTTACCTTATATATCAAATAATAGAAACTTGAATTAGATCTTAAACTAAATTAGGCTAATTAAGAACAATAAAAACTATCTGAGGAGCTAAGCTAATCTTAAGACACATGAGATAATCCTAGATTTATTGATCTTAAAACCCATATTATATCCTAACAATCATTTGAAAAAGTGGAGTCACTCAACATGTCGATGCGAAACAACCTTAACAATCCAAGGCCACATTAGAACATAAATAAATTCGCAATGTTAAATCTGAGTAAACCTTCTCTAAAATAGAAGTACAATAAAATTGAGCTAGACATAAGAATGAAATAAACATAAATCTAAATCAAATTAAAACCCTCCATGAAACAAAAAAACACCAACCAAAGATGTAATACCATCATTAATCTAGCAGATAGATTTAAAAACTAATAGATATAGAACAATAAACAAAACCATAGCAGATAGAGCGGAGATAAAACCCAAGAACAGAGTACTAAATATATAATATTATTCACATAGTAATCAAAGTCTTAGGGTTTCAGTTGTTTACAACAAGATCTCATACATAGATCTTATACATGGATACTATAGAAGCATTGTAATATAAGGAAATTACAAAACCAAAATCTAAGGTGCATTCTATACGACTCAAAAAAACTAACCCTAAACAGGACATAATTTCTAATGTTCATACCAATCCCTTTCCTTGCTTCTAGTAGACCATAATCACCTTTGGGATATCATTAGGCTGATCCATATAGTAGTTGGGTCAAAACTCAAAATCCACCTTGTCTCTATTGGTTTTCTCTACATTCAAAGTATGAAAGTCGAGGTCATTGAGGTTATCGAAGGTCACCCCTGGTTGGATATATGCTTTGAAAATGTGAAGATAGTTGATGAGCCAATCCCTACTCTCATTGGCAATTATCCCACACCATCGAAGAAGGAAGTGGATGCGAGCTTCCATTTTGGGCCACTCATGATAAAATGCTAGGCCTTCAAGAATCACCAGAGAAGGGCAAAAAAAAGTGGTTTCTAGATCTAGATGACCCACGAGAAATTTCATGCATTTTTCTATTTGTGAAATTTTGAACTTTCGATCTATACTGTGCACCACTTGTTCCAAGCCCTTATGCCAGGTTAGAACAAAGAGATCATGACATAGTCTGATGATATCACCCACCTCCACTTTGGCTCTGACTAGGCAACCAATAAAGGAACCAATGATATCACTATTGGTCTTCCAAGTTTACTGGTAGTCAAAAAATCCTTCCCCTAAAGCTTGATTGATGACAATTCGAGACATTTCATCCACTAGATATAGGATTCTATTCCACCTTTCTAGTTTAACTAAGCCACAAAATGCCATGGTTCTACTTTTAGAAGCATGAAATAGGTATACGTTTGAATCCATGATTCGCAGAAGGTAGGAAGATAGAAAACATAAAAAATGACACTCACAAATAGTAACTAGAAACATCTAGAAGCAAATGGAAATGATACTTGCGTGATGTCATCTGGGTGTATCCATGAGTTGTCACTTAACTGTAGAAACCATGTCATGGGAAAAAACTATACAATTCATAATTAATCAACACTTGAGAATGCCTAAAAGACTAAGGCCATCGACCTAATGATGATACTAAATTGAGAAAAGAATACGATATGTATATAAACTACAAAGAGCTACCAAAGCTAGCCAGGAGTAAAAAATGCAACATAGGGATAAAGGAAACATAACCTAACCTACTAAAAAACTAATAATGGATACATGATCTTAGAGATTAATATACTTATATGTTAATATAGTCTAGGTACTCTAAGTGTAAAGATACTAACAAAAGGATTGAAAAGAGTACTACAAAATCTAAGGAATAAACAAATTGAATTTCCTAAGAAGAGCCTTCGTTGAATAGCAAGGAGTTGGTTCCATTTGCTTGGAGTTTGCTAATTGATCTGCAATTCAATTGCCTTCCCTATAGATGTGGCAGATCCTATAGTCTTCGAGCTTATCCAATAGGACAAGGACCTCTTCCAATTGAAAATTGAGAACCCAATTAGGGGTACAACATTTCTTAATAGCATTTAAAATGATTTGAGAGTCTCCTTCGATGATAAGTTTGTTTAAATTAAGCCTGAGACATAATTGAAGGCCATGGAAAAGAGCTTCAAGTTTCGCTAGGTTATTAGAAGTAGGTTTGATGGACATAGCTTTTTTTTCTATCTAGCACCTAGCTTCATTATTAATGATACAACTGATACCAACTATACTAGGGTTATTACGAGCAGCTCTGTGAAAATTAAGTTTGACCCAACCATTATGCGGTGGCTCCCATTTGCAATTTTTCCTAGCCTCTTTACTAATTTTCATATAGAGTAGGGGGGGGGATTGATCAAATTTGACCAATGCTTTTTCATTTACCCATCCCAACTCAAAAAGGATCCTTCCTCTAACTGAATATTCCTAAGATAAGAGTTAGTAGTTTCCACAAGACTAGCTTCTATTTTGGTAATTAATTCTTCACGTTTAAATTCCAAGTTACGAAAAATGTGACAATTTCTTTCCTTTCAAATTTCCCAAATCACGATAGAAGGAGAGATATTCCAAAGCTTTCTATACACACCCTTGACTAAAGTCATGGGCCAACCTTTGAGAAGGTCTAAAAGAGACTTAGGGAAAGGGGTTGACCAACCCAACATGTGCCTGAGCCATTCCCAACAGATTTGGGAAAAGGGGCATTTATTTAGGATATGATCCGCATCTTTAGAGTCTGGTTACAGAGAATAGATCTAGATGGTCCTTGAATGCCCAATTTGTAAAGCCTATCCATAGTCAAAATCTTGTTTTGGATAGCTAATCATAAAAAGAAGCTAACTTTTGGAAGACAAGATGAATCCCAAGAAAGCTTCAAAGGAATATCAACTTTCTCTAGATCTTGAGAGTCTAAAATAACCCTATAACCATCTTTAACATTATAGTTACCATTGTTAGACGCTACCCAAATTAATTCATCACTTTTCTTTGAATGCTTAGGTTTTCTATCTTTAAGTAATTTTTTGAAATCCTAAACTGTTTCAACATCCAGGACTAGACCATCCAAAGATTTCCATGTCCATTTGGGAAACCCTTCTACATGTACCAACATCTTGTAATCCTAGACTTTGTTACCCTAAAGGTTGATAAGCTTGTTTTTGAAGTCTGCTAGAATATTGCTTTGAATAAGGGGAGGCTTTCCATCCCAAGAGTCCTCCCAGAAGAGGGCCTCCTCACCCCTACCAACATCCCAGGTTAGGCATTTGCAAATCAGATGATGACATTTGACCATGAAATTCCAACTTTCAAACCCCCTAGGAGGGTTAATAACTCTAAATATTGAGAGGGGATCCTCCACTTTAAGATATTTATTGTAAATAATCTTAGCCCATTTATGATCTCTATCTTGATAAAGGTGCCAAATAAGTTTTTCCTCGAGTGCAACATTTTGTCATTGTAAATTTTTGATCCCCAGACCACCTATTTCCTTAGGTTTATAGATGCTCTCCCATTTAATGAGAGGAAGTTTCTTATCCTCTTCACAATCCCTCCATAGAAAATTATGCATTTTCGATTCAAACTTATGGAGGTATTGATTGGAATTAAGTGGAAGACAAGAGAGAGGGAAGGTAGGAATGACAAAAAGAACTGATCGAATCTTGGTACATTTATCAACCTTTGTAAGCCATTTATCCTTCCAACAATTAAGCTTATTAATTAGTTTTTCCAAGATATTTTGCTAGACCTTGCTTGATTTAGTACCTTTTTCGAGAGCAATACCAAGATATTTGCAAGGAAAAACACCTTTTTTAGAACCCATCAACTTGCAGATTTGCTATTCTAAATTTAGATTCATGTTGATAAAGAAGATTTCAGATTTGGACTCATTGAATTTCTATCTAGATGCTTCCATATACAATTTTATGATGTTTTTTAGACAACAAGCCTCTTGGACCAAAATTTTTCTAGGTAATATAGTGTCATCAGCAAATTGTTGATGAGTGATGTTTGGCATATTATTAGTAATTGTAACTCCTAAGATCCTCTTTTTGTTATATGCATCTTCACTACTCTCCCAAAAGCTTCTGCCATGATGATATAAAGTGAGGGAGATAATGGATCTCCCTGACGTATGCCCCTAGATGTCTCAAAAAAACCTTCTAGCAATCCGTTGATTAGAATGGATATCTTAGGTGTTGATATAAACTTAAAGATGAGGTTAATCCATTGATGGGAAAAACCAAAGGCTTCCATAATCTTACACAGAAACCTCCAATTGACCATATCATAATCTTTTTGGATATCCAATTTCATGAACATGTAAGCTTCTTTATTTGAGGAAGCATAATGAATGGTCTCTTGGATGGTAATAATATCGTCAAGGATAGATCTACCCAGCATAAATCTAGTCTATTCCTCTGAGATAATTTTTGGGAGGATATCTTTAAGTATATTTTCTAATACTTTGGAGAAGACTTTATAAACAATATTATAGAGGGCAATCGGCCTATAATCACATGGGGTTTCGGGGTCAGACTTTTTAGGGATCAGAGTGATAAAAGAATGGTTAATTTCAGCAAGAAGAGATCCTCCATTCCTGAGGCTTCAATAGGTTTCCATAGATCAACCCCTAAAATATCCTAGCATTTTTGAAAGAAAAATGCTTGAAATCCATCTGGACCCAGGGATTTATCTGGGTTCATTTCAAATACAACCTCTTTAACTTCTTCCAAGGTTATGGGTTTATTTAAACCCTTGTTATCTTCGTGAGAGATAATTTTTGGAATAAATTTCAAGAGATTATCTTGTGCTAATTTATTTTATCCTTCATGATTATTTAAAATATTCTAAAAATGTTTGACAAAAGTATCCACAATTTTGCTAGGTTTATCGGTTAAAACTCCCAACTAGTTCTTGGCACATGTGATTCTACTCTTTGATCTATTGTATAACATGGAATAATGAAAAAAATTAGTGTTCCAATCCCCTTGAACTAGCCATCTTTCTTGAGATTTTTGTCTCCAAAATGTCTCCTCTTTAGAAAGGATATCTTCTTGCCTAGCTAATAGTTCTTTTTCTAATCGATAGCTATCATTATTCATGCCTTTACTAATTACTTCAGCATTTAAGTCTTTCAATTGTTTCTCTATATCTAGTTTTTCTTTGAAGATGTTATTAAAATGTTCCTTATTCCATTGTAATATATGTTCTTTAAGCATTTTTAGTTTGGTAGCAAAAAAAAACATTTTTGACCTCTCACAAGTATCTTGAGCCCCCACTCTTTGATATTATTAAGAAAATTTGGATCTAAGAACCACATTTTCTCACATTTAAACAAGTTCTTAGCAGGCTTGTGAGGCTCAATGAATTCGAATCTAACCGAGAAGTGATCAGACCCAACTATTGGCAAAATAGAAGATAGACAATTCAGATTACTAGTATCCAAATCACCCTTTAGAAAGAACCTATCTAGTTTTTTCGCAATAGAGGCAAAGTCTTTTCTCCTATTGTTCCATGTGTATATTCCATCGTTAATAGGGGTGTCAATTAGGTTATGCAAGACACACCACTTTTTAAAGTCTTTGGAAGCTTGTGATAACACTTGGTTACCTCCTACTTTTTCATCAATATTTAAGATTGTATTAAAGTCACCTCCTAATACAAACAAATGGTCCTTAAAACTATTCATAAAAGATCCTATATCTTCCCACACTAGATTTTTTCCAGCATTACTGATTGGTCCATAAATATTACTAATAATAAAATTAAGATTAGATTTTAAATTTTGTATGTTTCCACTAATCCAATTACTACTACTCTTTAAAATGTTTATGCTAACCTTCCAGGGATCCCACAATAAACCTAAGCCCCTTGAAGCCCCCATTGATTCTTGGAAAATAGAATTCCATACTCCTAGTGTCTTATTTATTTTAACTACTTCTAATTTATTTAATTTAGTTTCCTGGATTAAAACAATATTAGAATAAAAAACTTTGAGGTTATGTTTTAATAACCTCTTTCGGCTAGGGGCATTGAGTCCCCTAGCATTCCAAGTTGTGATCTTCATACCTGCTTGGGAAGGCACTTCCCCTTCCCAATGTTGAATATCTGGTCAAACTTTTTCTACTCTCTACTTTATCCATCTACTTCTCTAAGTTCCTTTAGTGACCTTGTCCCTTGCTTGCCTTTGAACTTGCCATAGATAGGAGATTTAAGTCCTTCTTGATTCATATGTAATCCAAGCTAGTCAAGATTAGCTTCCTCTATCTGAATAGAAACTTCCTTTTTTGCTGGATTCTTATCAATTTCATCCTTCCCATTTTTTGATAGAGTCTAATCTAAGATAGATTGCTGATCTAGCTCTGAACTAAATCCCACTTTATTATCAATATTGATGCCACTACATTTTGCTCCATATCTGAACCAAACCCCGTCATTTGAGATTGTCTTATTGAATTGTCTTCCTGTTTGATCTTTAATATATCTTTCCTGAGATCTTCACAGGTGTAATTTTTCCCACCTATCTTGAGGACCCTCTTGATTAGTTCTTCTTTTTGAGCATTTGAGCTTTTATTTATATTTTCAAAGTAGAACACTTGAATTAATTCATTGGAGAGGTTTTCAAGACTTGTTTCCTCTGATTCTAATATGCTCACATTATCCATTCCTTGATCCAAACTGATTTCCTTGTTTAAGAAATGATATAATTCCTTAATCGATAGCCTACTTATGTAGCTGATAGTCCTTTCCCTATTCTATTGATTATTTTTAGGTGTAAATGAAGAACTAGTTGTGGTGGATGGGGTCTACCAAAACTTGTTTTTCATAACTAGAGATCCCATGAAGCTCTTTTTCAACTGAGGTTGACTAAGTACCTATATATCCACATCCTTTTGAGCATTAAATTCCTACTCCCTTTCCATAATGGAATTAAATAGCATGGAGTTCTCCCTTTCCTCTAAATTTCCTTTTAGAGAATCTTCAAGTTCCTCTTTTTGCTACATTTCTAAGATCAGATCTTGATTGTTAGCTTCACATATGCGTATGCCCTTTGGTTCTTTATCAATGGGACTTTCTTCTGATGTCTTTTTCTCTGTTGATGTATTAAAGGGTGTTTTCTCCCCCTTTACCAAGAGTTCCTATTGGTCCCTTGAGGACTGATTTTTTCTGAAATTTTTCTTCTTTTTCTTGAGCTTTTTATCCTTCTTCTTCTACTTCCTATTATCCACAATAATGCTTTGTAATCTAGGTCTGCTACTTGATATAGGAGATATTCCTTCCCCATCTAGATTCTCTGGTCTAAAAACTTCTCCTTGATGTAAGATGGCTTTGCCACTATTTGATTGGTTGATCTTTTCTAACCAAAGATCTCTTTTTGCATGAATGTGAGGGCTGCCCTGAGAACTCTCGTTCTTGTGCCAATACATATATTTTTCCTTTTCCAAATTTCCTTCTGCCATAACTAAATCCTAGACATTATTGCTATCTTCTAAATCATGCAATTCTTGGTTCATTCTAATCTTCCTTCTTCTGATCAAAGGTAAGGACCTATTAAGGTTTGAATTATTTGATGCCATGTTGAAGGAATCCCTTCTTTCATTATCAAGTCTGATGATATCTGCTATTCTGTCATCATACTTATGAAATTTTAAATCATATGTGGATCTATTTGTAATAAGTTTTAAAGGTTTGATATTGTTTCTATTCATTTGATAATTGATTAGTAGTTTGATATCATTGTTAGTCTCATATGCCACATCCAAGCCAATGAGATTACCTAATGCTCTACCAATCCTTTTTAAAATGCCTATATGTTTTAGCTCTGAGGGAAGAGATTTAACAACAAACCATGTTGGAATAGTAAACTATAAATTACTTTCATCACAATTTGGCATCCAATCAAAAAAATAAATAGCATGCCCTCTAAACCTACAATTTGAAAACCTAAGAAACTCCTTTTTAACCAATTCATCATAGTAGTGGAAAAAAAGAATTCTATTAGAGTACTAAGAAATACATACCTGGGAGCCACAAAAATCCTCAAACCAATCAGTCAATTTGTGCAAGTCTTCTATGGCTCCATTCCAATAGGTGAAAAGGCCCACCTCTTGGAATTCTTCCCATTGCTCCTTGCTATCATGATTGCAAATTATGAGGACCATGTCATCCTTTCCTTCCATGAAGGGGTTGGGTGGTTGCACAAGCGTGGAATTTGAATGAATGTGCTCTGTCTCTTTGCGATGAGGTGGAATGTATATGGAGTGGGAAAAATGAAGCGATCGAGGCAAAGAATGGGGTGGAACATCGATGCACGAGGGAGGAGCGAAACCATCTTGCCCTAGGAATGGAGGATTCAGGCTAGGGTTAGCATATTTGGTGGAGTTAAAAATGAAAATTTTCTTATCCAGACTGGAAACTAAATGCATTTTTGTTAGGGATCTAGCCCTACCTAAATCATATAGCTCCTGGTCATTGATAAACTTCAACTTCCCCTTTTCCTTAGTCTGCAGATCTACTAAAGGTGCAAAGTAATTAGAGGTGGAGACTCCCTCTTTACTCTTGTAGCCTGAATCCTATTTCTTGTTTTGGGTTCGAGTGTTTTTCCATCCCTGGGATGAAGATCTAGTTGTCTACGTGTTACTATGCGAGTGGAGCTCTGCATTGGTTGTGGAGTAGGATTTGCCATTTTTTGCTTGTTTTAAGAAATTCACACTTTTTGCTTTCCTTTGTCTGCTCACCATTTTAATATTATATATAATTTTATTTATATAATAATTTTAAAATTATTATTTATGTTTTTTATATTGGTTTTTATTAAGAATAATTAGTTTAAAAATTATATTATTTATTTAAAAATAATAATCTCAGACATTATGTCATATTGAAAAGACCTACTTCCTTTTACTGTCTATCTAATAATTGATCTTATTTAATATTTTGATTATTTTGTAATATTTTATTCAATTTATCTATCTATATACATAATCTTATAATATATAATAAACTATTACTGTATAAAAATAAATAGATACAAATATTTAAGTTCTTTGTCTAATAACTCTAAATAGTAAGAATTGTTGGTAGTGGGTCAACATCTCTTGCGGGGTTTGTGACATGGCTTGACTACTTCTAGTTGTTTGATAAGACTATTGGTTATATTAGGAATTGACAGGTCAATCTTATGGTGTAATGATAACCCTAACCATTCTAACAAGTGGTATTAGAGCTTGGTCATAGGTTTGAATCATGCAAGCCATGATGAGTAATGCTAGTGGGGGGATTTATGACATGGCTCAACTACCTCTTGTTGTTCTATAAGAATATTGGTTGTATCAGGCATTTAAAGATCAATCTTTTGATGCACTATAAACCCTACCCATTCTAACAAGTTCTCATAAAAAAGATGTTGTTTATGAAAAAAAAGGGATCAGTGAAAAATATACCTTTCACTTTGCCACCTCCCACTCTCATATTTCAAATTTTGAATTCTTTCACATGGTTTATGATCATGGAGGGGACCCTCATGCCAAAGATCATGTCTTGTTCTTGGAAGCCTATACCTCATATTCCACTACCTATACTTCTATATAAGATTCAACAATGTTGGGTCCCCAAATAGGAACTAATAAACCTACTCTAGGAAATAATGACACTATTAGAAAGTTGACCCTTTGAATTTTTGAGATCATTTTTTTTTATATTGGTACTATTAGTAGGGGGACCCATATGACTAACTGGAAGGGTGATGGGGAGGTCTAATTGCTTCCCAAGATCTCTTCTACCTCTTCCTAAGACCTATCCTTTTTCCTTTCTAGGGTACCCTCCTTACCCTACTCAAGGATCCCTATTAAGACCCCTATCCCTTTTAGAACTCTCCACCAACTTTAAACTTCAAACTCTACCTCAACTTCCTCCTATGCTCTCATAGACATAATTAACTACTCTTCCTCCCAAATAATACTTGGGACTAGGAATAGGTTTTCCCTCTATCCCTTTTTGGTTTCCAATCCTCCTTGATCCATCCTCATGATCACTCCCTGTAAGGAAACTTGACAACAAAGAATATAACCATTTCCACATAACCCATAATAGATCTAAAATAAACACGGAATTAAAATCCACATGCAAGAGAATAGATGACATACCCACAAGATTGTGACACAAGATATACCCTGGGAAACCCTCATTGAGGGAAAAACCTAGCCCCCAAAAGCATCCATCATCATGTATTATTTAGCAAAAAATACCATTGCCATACAACCATGGAAGCCTTCATGGCCATAGCCACAACCGAGCAAACTATGTGAACAAGCATGAATCCACACATCCCATGCCATGCTTTCAACCTTCACAAATGCTCCCTTGGCTAACCTGTCAAGCCTTGTCCCGCTCGACTCTTGCCTTTCTCTTCTCCTTGTCACTCTCACTCTCTCTACAACAACTACCCTTGTGGCTGCTTATATAGTAGCAAGTCCCACAAAACCACTAAGTGGTATTACATAAACCATGTGCTACCTAACCCACTGACCCCACATTTAATATTGGGCATTTAATTCTTTTCCCCCAATATTAAATAATTACATGAAATATTTTCACAATGTTACAATACAACTCATCAAGAATATTCCATGGGAATCTTTACATGTTGCACGTCCATCTAGGTACAACATTACATAATAAAATAAAATAATAAAATAACAATATTATGCAATGTGTGCAACATCCATTATCTCAACACTCCCTTGGGTTTCCTATCAATTCCTTGTTTTGCTAGTTTTAGAGCTTGTAGCCTTTTTGCCCCAATTAGGCCTCCTAGAAACTAGGTTTCTTGGTTTTCCACACAAATTTCCTTAAAAAAATCCTAAAAATATTATGGATTCTTCCTACCACCTATCAAGACTCATATATTTCTTGGGTCTTAGGATCTGCCACTGTCCGTATGCTAGGTTTCCACCAAACCCTTATTTTCAAGGGTTTCTAGGGCATGTAAACTAGTCTGACTCCTTTTCCTTCAACAAGTGATTCAAAGGTCTTCCATGCACTCCTCCTTTCTTATACATGTCCTAGAAACATGCCTCTTCACTTTCATTCTCCTAGATTATCACTTCTAATCCATTTAACAAGCCCTGTTACTATTGTTCTGGACAAGCACCTAGCCAAAATGCGTCTGCACTCACCTAGGGGATGGCATTAAAAATAGATACTCTGCAACCCATGACTCCAAAACTAGTATTGACACTATTTATAAGGTCTCCTACTTGATTCCAAGAGTCCATGGAAGTTCAATGAAGAAAACTCAAGTAGGAGTCACAACTAGTTCTGAACTAAGCAGTGAATCAACAAGACACAAAAAATTAACAAAAAGACAACTAAGCTAAAAAATAAACAAATCCAGTACTACAAAAAGTAAGTAAACAATAATTAATATATTCTCCATGCATTAATTGATTTCTTTCAATCCATTAATCATTGGATCCAAGCTCTATCACAAAATTTTAGACTTTTCTTGCTCCTTTCAATTTCATAGTTCATACAATCCACCTACTAACTATCAGGTTAGGGTTTGGATGACCTTATATATTTCCTTCCCATATGTTTGGACCCTTAGGTTGGCCTTAGAACACCACTAAGCCCAATTCCAATTTTTTGGGAAAAGTTGTCATGATAGCTTTTGCAAAATTGCAAAGTTGTCATGAGCAACTTTTACATCTTTTGAAATTTTGGCAATTTTGTTAGATCACTAGTCCTAAAGGTTCAACTTGACTCCAAGTCACTACATAAGACCTTAAATCACCTAAAAACATCAAAATATCAAAAACCATCCCATCTTGAGGTCTTTGGTCAATGTTTGACCTTTGGTTCACTTTCTAGGTCCTTAACACCTAGATCCTAGAAACTACTCAAAACACTTGACTTAATTCAAACCCTACCTAACCACACACACACACAAAAAAACTTGGGACTTTACAACTTATTCCTTATTATTTGGTGGTTGGCCAAACCAACCTACAAGCCAAAGTATATTGAATACCTTGATGTGCTCCTGCACCAAAGGGTGTCCTTATTTTTGGGCCCCATGGACAAGAAATGTACGACCACATGTCGAAGATTATAAGGATAGTCGAGTAACTAAAACTAGACTTGTAAATATGGTAATAGATAATATTGTGTCCTCCATTAAATTTACACTTGGGAGATTATTATCTTTTAGGTCAATCATTGATGTGGTAAGGAGGTGGGTGAGCACCACACAAAACTTGAAGTTTAGTGTGGTGACTAGTGCAATTTTAGGTCACCTCTTCATGTTTAAATTCACTAGAGAGGAGGACATGGTCAAGATACTTATTGGATCTTGGAATTATGGAAAGAATATTCTATCTCTATGTAAATGGAATCTAGAATTCGATCCTCCAAAGGAAGGTTGATGTTTAGATTAGTCTCTTTGGTCTTCTATTGGAATTATGAGATCAATTGATATTCAAATGCATTGGATATATGTTTGGGCAATGTGTTACTTCGCATGCAATCACACAAGACAAGTCAATGTTATGTTTTTATAGGATTTTTTGTGAATGTTGTGATTGAAAATACTCTTACCAATTCATGCTACTTTATAATCAAAACTCAAGAATTGAACCCAAGCTCTTTTTTATGACAATGTTTTGGCTTATTGTCAAAGTTATTAGAATCGGGGCATGTTATAGCTAATTATAAGTACCTCTAGTTAAAGATCTCAAGTTAAAGGAGAAGTTACATTCTCCTCCTTATATTGAAATTTATGAGGGGGAATTCTTGGGAGTGTGGATTATCCTTTCATATAAGAGTTATTGAATATAATGAACTTTACAAATAGCACTTCAATTGAGGTTATGGATTATGTTGAAAACACAAGGCCAATCATAGAAGTGTAGTATGGAGCTTTTTGCATTGGAGAGGAAATTCCCTCTACTCGAAAGGTGATTAAAAGAGGGACGGGTGCTCTTCCCACCTCAACATTGATGTCAAATGAATCTCTAAAAACTTCAAAGTAAAATGTTCCTCCTCCTCCTAGGATTGCATGTTTTTTTTGCTTTAGAGAAAGATGGTGCAATTTAGGATGTAACTAAATTAGTTGGTTTAAGTATTGTACTATATTAAAATGTAAGCACCCATCATGTAAGACCTTTTAGGTTTCATCCTTTGGTGAACTTGTGTACCATGGATGGATTTATGCTCAATTAACTATTTGTCCTATTTTGTCATGCATCATGCATTTTCATTTGCATAGTTTTTGAGAACTCAAGGTTAACTCTATTTTGGCCAATCCTAGAATAGATCAACCTAGGTTGAATGATACCTTAAGGACTTTAGGTCTTAGGGTTATTTTAGTCTTAGGGTCACAAATTTGGAAATTGGGTGACTTAGTTAGCTTGATTTATTTTCACACCCTAAAACTAGTATAAAAGGAAGAGTAGGAACCTCATTTCACATCATGAGACATAATTAGAAGATCCAAGTACAACAAATTGACATCGAAGCATTTCAAGGCATTCTCAGGTAAACAAGCAAGGAGATTTTTATCAAGCATCCAAGGATTTCAAGATTCAAGGATCCTTTGTGAGCATTTCCTCTTCAAGATCTAGCATTTGTTGGCCATTAAGGGAAGAGATCTATGTTGTGACATTTCTCATCTTCTTTATTTATGAAAAATTGCAACCATGGATCCATGATATGGTTTTGGTAGATCCATTGCATTTGTGGAGATTTCCTACATCCTTCATTGCAAATGTAACATTGACAACACACACACACACAAAATATAGAATTCTCATTGACAAGCTTTTTGTTGGTGTAATTAAATATTAGTAATTACACTTTACTTGATTTTACTTAGGATAATGCATTTTGATACTAGTTTTGATGTAGAAACATAGGAGTTTGCACTTTATTTGAGAACACATTATCTTACACCTCTGTGTGATACACTTTTGTGTTCTTATCCTCTCATTATTTCACATACTTTCATGCCCACCTTTGGTGGAAATGTGCCTAGTTGTTATGCTTATCACTTGCATCACTCCTAATTATCATGTATTACATGTATATCTAGGTACTTCTACATGCATTATATCTAAATTTGAATGGGCATTGCATAATTTATTGTTGATCATTATTGACATAATCAATTGGTCATCATTTTTCCTCTCTCTTAAGCTTCTAGATCTTGGCATTACATTAGTTGCCTTGGGAAAATTCTTACATGGTATTAGAGACAAATGAGCATTTCATTGTAAAACAACTAAAGAGAATTTTGCTTCATTTTGGAGGGCCATAATTCAAATTTGGGATCAACATTCTTGTGGGAGCTTCTAGAGAAAGATCAAACCTCATTATTGCATCTAGGTGTTTCTTCCACTGAATTTTGACAATAGATTTGCCTATGTTGGAGAAAAGTCAAATTTGAGTCAAATGTTTTTAGCAAACTAGACTTGGGCAACCTAATTTGCAGTCGATGATATAAATTTTATTTTTTATTAAATAAATATATTTTAAATATATTTTATTGATTTACAATTATTTTTTCATCATTATTATAGTTTCTCACAAACTTTTATTTAGCCACATCAACCTATTTTGTTAGAGGGCTTTATAAATGCAGAAAAAATTTTAAGGTTAAATTAATTTAATATCAATTGAGTGAAAGAGTTAATCACAACCCCTAACTCCTTGATGTGTTATTTTTCTTTGGAAGGCTACATATTAAAATGGGTAAAATAACTATTTGGTGGTGATTGTGGAACTAAAAGTCCCACATTCACCTTGGGTAAACCACAAAAAATGACCTATCCTTTGGTAGCCCAGTCATAATGACACTGAGGTTGCAAACTCGTATGATAGTGTCATTATAGGGGTTCCTCCAATTTAATTAATCATTACAAAAAAACCATCTTGGATAGCTTGGTATGTCCACAATCTCCTTGGATGGCCGACCTTGATAAATTGGTTAAATTTGCAATAGATTTGACCAAACCTTCCACGTGGATTGTCATGCCAACAAATCAAGTTGTTCAACAAATGTGGATAATCTTGATACCCCAAGTGGGCCTCTCTACAATATTTGTGGCATCCAACATCAGAGGTTTCTAATTTCTCCTTATCGATTTCTATCTCTAAGAACATTGCACAAGGTGACTTATTCAATAATCCTCCCATTGAACACACTCCATTCAAAACACAATGACTGTGAGCCCACAAAGACCCCAATTGAGTATCTCCTATCTACCAAGATATTGCAACTTTCAAAAAAATCTGCAACAAATGAGAAATGACATTCTCATTATACAAATTTTTGATAGTGATCTATACATAACTCAACATATAACCTATGTCAATCCATACACATGAGAAAATCTAATCTATTCGGGCATTCTATACCATACAATCCATTTGATCACATTGGAAACATGCATGCTGCATCAACAAATAATGAGCATTGTTTCTTGTCTTTACAAGGTCAACCACAGTTGGATCTTAGTGCTATAGTAGAAATCATGCATAAGATCAGATTTGTGATATGCCCTCACCTATGGCACATAACCAAGGACCATTCTTAGCCCAAGCTCAGGGGCCTTCAAGCACAACTTTCCTTGGTGATGTAGAGCCCGCTATATTTACCTTCAAGGAATCTTAGTTCAACTCAAGAGATTCAAAATAGGCTAGTACAACCTCAAGGAACCAAGAACATCTCAAAGATTACAACAAAGAACCCTGACATTATACACCAATAAAGACAACATCTTCATTCACACAATCAAATTTCTATGTCTGATTACATTGTTTATAACTTTCATCTCCAAAATTTTATTGCCAAGCCCTTTGGTGAAGTTGTTCAAAATTATAAATAACAAAAAGATGAGCCAAAAAAAAAAGAAACATTGCAAGTTATAGTCTCTATACTTAGATCCATTATCTCTGTCATAAACCAGAAGTAAAAATAGTAACCCTGTCTAGGGCATCAAATATATTTCACAAAAAAAATTCAAATGAAACCAAACCAATTCCAAAGAATCCATTTGTGAGTTGAGTTTTCAAATCTGTAAGCCATTTTTTTTCCCCATTCATAAATAATTTTTCAAGCACAGATCAGTGCCTTCATCTCGAATGGATATCTTTAAAAACCAGTTTCCACTAAAATGCTGATAACTTTCACAAATCTTAATAAAAATGACTCAAATCAAAAGGGAAAGAAATTTAATTCACATATCTTTCCAATTTTAATATTCTTATAGGTCTTGATTCATCAAAATTTGTCTGTATCAAATGCTACAACATGACTATTTCCTAAAATTCTCAAATCTGCAAATACTAACTTTCACCAAAATGTGCATAGCTTCTTCATTTCTAGATGAAATAAATTCAAACCAAAACCAAAAGAAAGCTTATTAATTACTATATCCAAATATACATTATTTAAATGGTTTTCAGACTTTACATGGTCGTACAATACTTGGAACCACAACTAAAACTAAAAACCAATCAAAATAACAACTCAAGATATCACCAAATTTGTTTCAAAATGTATCTCTTCCTTTCATTAATGCTTTGGTTCAACCATACATCTATTTTTATAGATTTTTTGGTTGGTTATAACTTACAAACCACCCTTTAAACAAACCCATTACATTCTTTTAACCCTTTTTCATTTTTGACAACATTTTATGCACTTTATGCATTTTTACATTTCAACTTTCATACAAACCCAACCTAGACCAACATTATGACTCAAATGACTTTAGATGGATGCCAATAGATCCATTCACATATTAAATAAATATTTTTACATTATTTATCATATTAAGACCTCCTTTGACAACTTATTACAAATGGCTTCTCTAGCTTTTATATCTTTGTTCTCTTGAAATTAAGGTGCCTCTGCACCATACTCCCAACCTTGAAAAGTTTCCAAGTCCCTTGGAAACATGGAATCAATAACTTGCAAGAAAAAATATTAGATCAAAATCCTCATCTTTACCTTCATTTTTCTTTGCATCTTCATGCCTTTTCCCTCATCAACTTACCCTTCAAGGACACAGGACTATCCTCAAAATCACTTTCTAAAATACTCCTATCAGTGGAGCATCAATGGTTGCAACTCCATGGTGCCTTATTAGTAAGAAATCCATCTTTACCATTGCTGCTTCAAACTCACCACAAAAGACTCTCTCCTATGCCTCACCTAGGGGTCCTCCTCTTTGCCTCTCTCCCTAGTCTCTTGGCAATCAACTAGACCAATCCTTGGCCCTTGACCATTCATCTTACCCAATAGTAGATCCTGGAAGATACCTCTCTCTTCACATTGCACCTTCTACCCAGCTTTATCTCTATTGGAGAATGGTTATGATAGACCTTCTCTTGTCTTCCCATACAACCCAACCTTCATATGCAGCAAGATGGATAAGCACCTGCAACCAAAAATCATCAACAAAAAAAATACCAATTCTTTAAGGTTCTGGTGTGGATTGCCTCCCTCAGTGCTCTACCCACACACTCAAGATCTTCAAGCTCTGATACCAATCTGATGCAGAGCCCTCTATATTTACCTTCAAAGAATTTTAGTTCAACTCAAGGGATTCAAAATAGGCTGGTACACCCTCAAGGAACCAAGAAAATCTCAAAGATTACAAAAAAGAACCCTGACATTATACACCAATAAAGACAACATCTTCATTCACACAATCAGATTTCTATGTCTGATTACATTGTTTATAAATTTCATCTCAAAAATTTAATTCCCAAGCCTTTTGGTGAAGTTTTTCCAAATTATAAATAATAAAACATATCCAAAGATGAGCCAAAAACAATGAATACATTGCAAGTTATAGTCTCTGTACTTAGATCCATTATCTCTGTCGTAAACTAGAAGTAAAAATAGTAACGCTGTCTAGGGCATCAAATATATTTCAAAAAATAAATTAAAATGATAGAAAACCAATTCCAAAGCATCCATTTGTGAGTTTAGTTTCCAAATCTGTAATCCATTTATTTTTCCCATTCATAAATAAATTTTCAAGCACAGATCACTACCTTCATCTCGAATGGATATCTTTAAAAACCTGTTTCCACTAAAATGCTGATAACTTTCACAAATCTGCATAAAAATGACTCAAATCAAAAGAGAAATAAATTTAATTCACATATATTTCCAATAAATATTCCTATAGGTCCTGATTCATCAAAATTTGTCTGTATCAAATGCTGCAACATGATTGTTTCCTAAAATTCTCAAATCTGCAAATACTAACTTTCACCAAAATATGCATAACTTCTTCATTTCTAGATAAAATAAATTAAAACCAAATCCAAAAGAAAGCTTATTCACTAATATATCCAAATATACAATATTTACATGGTTTCCAAGCTTTACATGGTCGTAAAAGACCTGGAACCAACACTAAAACTGAAAACCAATCAAAATAACAACTCAAGATATTACCAAATTTGTTTTAAAATGTATCTCTTCCTTTAATTAATGCTTTGGTTCGACCATACATTTATTTTTATAGATTTTTTGGTTGGTTATAACTTCCAAACCACCCTTTAAACCAACCCATTACATTCTTTTAACCCTTTTTCATTTTTGACAACATTTTATGCACTTTATACATTTTTACATTTCAAATTTCATACAAACCCAACCTAGACCAACATTATGACTCAAATGAATTTAGATGGATGCCAATAGATCCATTCACCTATTAAATAAATATTTTTAGATTATTTATCATATTAAGACCTCCTTTGACAACTTATTACAAATGGCTTCTCTAGCTTTTATATCTTTGTTCTCTTGAAATTAAGGTGCCTCTGCACCATACTCCTAACCTTGAAAAGTTTCCAAGTCCCTTGAAAAGTTTCCAAGTCCCTTGAAAACATGGAATAAATAACCTTCAAGAAAAAATATTAGATCAAAATCTTCATCTTTACCTTCATTTTCCTTTGCATCTTCATGCATTTTCTCTCATCAACTTACCCTTCAAGGACACATGACTATGCTCAAAATCACTTTCTAAAATACTCCTATCAGTGGAGCATCAATGGTTGCAACTCCATGGTGCCTTATCAGTAAGAAATCCATCTTTACCATTGCTGCTTCAAACTCACCACAAAAAACTCTCCCCTATGCCTCACCTAGGAGTCCTCCTCTTTTCCTCTCTCTCTAGTCTCTTGGCAATCAACTAGACCAATCCTTGGCCCTTGACCATTCATCTTACCCAATAGTAGATCCTGGAAGATGCCTCTCTCTTCACATTGCACCTTCTACCCAACTTTATCTCTATTGAAGAATGGTTATGATAGACCTTCTCTTGTCTGCCCATATAACCCAACCTTCATATGCAAAAAGATGGATAAGAACCTGCAACCAAAACTAATCAACAAAAAAAATACCAATTCTTCAAGGTCTTGGTGTGGATTGCCTCCCTCAGCGCTCTACCCACACACTCAAGATCTTCAAGCTCTGATACCAATCTGATGCAGAGCCCTCTATATTTACCTTCAAGGAATCTTAGTTCAATTTAAGAGATTCAAAATAGGCTGGTACACCCTCAAGGAACCAAGAACATCTCAAAGATTACAACAAAGAACCCTGACATTATACACCAATAAAAACAACATCTTCATTCACACAATTAGATTTCTATCTCTGATTACATTGTTTATAACTTTCATCTCCAAAATTTTCTTGCCAATCCCTATGGCAAAGTTGTTCTAAATTATAAATAATAAAACATATCCAAATATGAGCCAAAAAAAAAATACATCGCAAGTTATAGTCTTTGTACTTAGATCCATTATCTCTGTCATAAACTAGAAGTAAAAATAATAACCCTGTCTAGGGCATCAAATATATTTCACAACACAAATTAAAATGAGACCAAATCAATTCCAAAGTATCCATTTGTGAGTTTAGTTTCCAAATCTGTAAAAAATTTATTTTTCCCATTCATAAATAAAATTTTAAGCACAAATCACTGCCTTCATCTCAAATGGATATCTTTAAAAACCAATTTCCACTAAAACGCTGATAAATTTCATAAATCTGCATAAAAATGACTCAAATAAAAAAGGAAAAAAATTTAATTCACATATCTTTGAAATTAATATTCTTAGAGGTCTTAATTCATCAAAATTTTTCTGTATCAAATGCTGCAACATGATTGTTTGCTGAAATTCTCAAATCTGCCAATACTAACTTTCACCAAAATGTGAATAACTTCTTCATTTTTAGATGAAATAAATTAAAACAAAATACAAAAGAAATATTATTCACTAATATATCCAAATATACAATATTTACATGGTTTCCAAGCTTTACATGGTCCTAAAAGACCTGGAACAAACACTAAAACTGAAAACCAATCAAAATAACAACTCAGGATATTACCAAATTTGTTTCAAAATGTATCTCTTCCTTTCATTAATGCTTTGGTTCGACCATACATATATTTTTATAGATTTTTTGGTTGGTTATAACTTCCAAACCACCTTTTAAACCAAACCATTACATTCTTTTAACCCTTTTGCATTTTTGACAACATTTTATGCACTGTATGCATTTTTAAATTTCAACTTTCATACAAACCCAACCTAGACCAAGATTATGACTCAAATGACTTCAGATGGATTCCATTCACCTATTAAATAAATATTTTTACATTATTTATCATATTAAGACCTCCTTTGACAACTTATTACAAATGGCTTCTCTAGCTTTTATATCTTTGTTCTCTTGAAATTAAGGTGCCTCTACACCAATATCCTTGTAGCTCAAAATGAATCAGAAAAACTCACCTGGAAAAGATGAAATAATAAAGCAAGGAAAATAATTTTCAATTTAGTAAAGGATCACATTATTCCCTCTATATCAGATATCAAAGGTGCATATGAAGTATTCAAGATCATAAAAAATACATTTGAGATAAATAATTCAAGTAGATTGATAACCTTAAAATCTCAATTACTGAATATTAAAATGGTAAAAGGAGATTCTATTCAATCTTATTTTGTGATTTTTTTTGAAATGAAGAAATAATTATCGTCCATTGGAAACAAAATAGAAGATCAAGAACTTTCATCAATAGCTCTGAGAGGGCTACCAATGTCTTGGGATACCTTCATACAAGTGGTAAGTAGATCTTCAATTCCTACTTTTGATTAGTTGAAAAATGAATGCATAGTAGAAGAATCAAGGTTAATCTCCACAGGAATCACTTTAAATCAAGAGGGAGAAAATCAAGCTCTTCACACTATCTCAAATAAACAAAAGAGAAAATTCAATAAAAATAAAAGAAATTTTAAAAAATAAAGATTACTCTCAAGTTAAGTGTTATAAGTGCTAGAATATAGGACACACCTTCAGAAACTGTCCAGAGAGAGAGAAAATTCTAGCCTCCCTTGCTGAAACAAAAGAAAATGAAAAACAACTATACTATTTTGCACTTTCAAGTAAAGTAAATTAAAATAAAGAAACTTGGATCATAGATAGTGGTGCATCTCATCACATCTTTGGATTCAGAGATATGTTTGATACAATTGGAACTTATATCACTGAAGGAGTTACAATTGGAGACAACTCTACCTATCCTATAAAAGGTATTGGGACT
Source organism: Cupressus sempervirens (assembly GCA_028749045.1). Classification (NCBI taxonomy): domain Eukaryota; kingdom Viridiplantae; phylum Streptophyta; class Pinopsida; order Cupressales; family Cupressaceae; genus Cupressus; species Cupressus sempervirens. The sequence goes on from CM053787.1 coordinate 877,928,884, forward strand.
TGTTCTATGAAATTAAAAGACCAAACTACCCTTAATCTTAATGATGTTTTGTTTGTACCAGGTATAAAGAGAAATCTAATTTCTATCTCAAGTCTAACTGATGATGGATATCATGTCACCTTCAACAAAGAAAAAGTACTATATTGGCCTAATAACTCAAATATGAAAAGTGCTATTACCATAGGGTCTAGATTTGGAACATTATATAGATTAAGCAATATTCAAATGCAAGCCCTCAGTCATGAAATGTCAAATGTTAATGAGTTATGGCATAGATAATTTTGGCACATTGAGTTTAGTTCATGTCCAAATTTAGATAATATCACTTATGGTACTCCTAAACTAGACTCAAATTATATAGGATCATGCAAAGGGTGTGCCCTAGGGAAAATCATAAAATGACCTTTTCCCTCTAGTGAACATAAGTCAAAATTAGTTTTGGAAATAGTCCACTTAGATCTTTGCAGACCCATGCCCACACCATCTCTAGGAGGATTCTTTTATTATATATCCTTCATTAATGATTTTTATAGGAAGAAATGGATCTATTTATTCAAAGTCAAAGAATCAAATGAAGTTCTATCAAAATTCAAAACCTTTAGAGCATTAGTAGAAAATCAGATAGGTAAAAGGATTAAAACATTAAGATCAGACAATGGAGGGGAATATACATCTGAAATCTTCAAAAGTTTTTACAATTTTGTTGGGATCAAGAGGCAGTATATAGTACCTTATAATCCTCAACAAAATAGAGTTGTAGAAAGAAAAAATAGAACCATTATTGGAGCTACAAAAGCTATGTTACATGATCAAAATATGCATGCCTCATTTTGGGTAGAAGCCTCTAATATTGTAGTATACATTCAAAACAGATGTTCACATTCAATTCTAAAGAATACCACACCAGAAGAAGTCTTCTCCAAGACCAAACCAGATTTAAATCATCTTAGAATATTTGGATGTCTAGTCCATATACACATACCCAAAGAAAAGAGGACTAAACTTGAACCTTCTAGGAAGAGAGGTATATTTATAGGATATAGTAAAAATTCCAAGGGTTATAGAATTTATATTCCTGGACAAAGACCAGTTGAAATAAGTAGAGATGTAAGTTTTCAAGAGCACTCTACTTAAAAAATTTCAACCAACATAGAAGATGAACCAATCTCAGATGATGAGGAAATTAGACAAACTAAAAATCAGAGGAACATCTGAAGGAAGATAACCGAATATAACTAATGGGAAGAAAAGACCATTATGGGAAAGGAAGATGATTGAAGAAAATAATCTAGAACTAGATGAGATCTCAAAAGAAAGCAAGAGAACTTGAAATCAATCACGTTACACTGCTCTTATAACTGAAGTAAACAAAATTGAACCATTAACAATTGAAGAAGCTCTAAATTCACAAGAGTGGAAAGATGCCATGGTGGAAGAATACAATTCCATAATTCAAAATGATGTTTGGGATATTGTACCTAGGCCTAAAGAAAAATCAATTGTATCTTCAAAATGGCTATATAAAATCAAATATGTTGCAGATGGAAGCATTGAAAAACACAAAGCTAGATTTGTTGCTCGAGGATTTTCTCAGAAAGTTGGCATTGACTATGAAGAAATTTTTTCTCCAGTAGCTCGTTACAATTTGGTAAGAACAATTATTGTAATTGTAGCATCCAAAGGATGGAAGATTCATCAGATGGATGCAAAAACTACATTCCTAAATGGGGTCAGTAATGAAGAAGTTTACATATAACAACTTGAAGGGTTTACCATGAAGGATAAAAAATTATATATATGTAATTTCAAGAAAACACTCTATAGTCTCAAATAGGCCCCTCAAGATTGGTATGAAAGGATATACATCTATCTATCCAAACTTGGATACTCAAAGAATGAAGCCGACTCACACATATACTTCAAAACCTCAAATGATGAGATGTTAATACTTGTTCTATATGTTGATGATTTACTAATAAAAAGAGATGATAAATTAATTGAAAAATGTAAACAAGATCTAATAGCTTAATTTGAAATGAAAGATTTAGGGTTACTACACTACTTCTTGGGATTAGAAGTTAATCAAAAGAAGGACTAAATTTTCTTACATCAAGGAAAGTACACTCAAGATATTTTGAGTAGATTTGGAATGATGGATAGTAAGCCCTTATCTACTCTGATGGAAACAAACTTACACAAGCTAAAAGAAGAAGGATCAAAATCTAAGGACATTGATCCTACTCTCCTCAAATAGATAATTGGATCTCTTATGAATCTTGTGAATACCAAACCAAACATATGCTATGATACCAATGTCCTTAGTCATTTTATGTGTAAACCTCAGAAGATTCACCTAATGGCTGGAAAACATATCTTAAGATATTTACAAGGATCTATCGACTTTGGATTAGAGTATGAAAAAATTGAGATGGATCTAGAAGGATATACTAACTTGGATTGGGCAGGTTGCTCCTCTAAGCATAAAAGCACTACAGGTTGTTGCTTCGATCTTGGGTCAGCAATGGTATCTTGGTTTAGCAGAAAACAACTAGTTGTTGCCTTGAGTTCTACCAAAGTTGAGTATGTAGCTACTTCCATGGGAGCACATGAAGCAATTTGATTAAGGAAACTACTATTTGGGCTATTTGGAAAACCTCTAAATCCCACAGTGATTCATTGCGAAAATCAAAGTTGTATCAAGTTGTTTGAAAATCCAATTTTCCACAATTGATCAAAGCATATTGAGACTCCTTATCACTACATAAGAGACATGGTTGGCAAAGATATTATTAAATTAAGTTATATTAGTACAAATGAGAAGAATGCTGATATCTTCACCAAACCTCTTGCGAAGTTGAAAATTGTGTACTTCAGAGGAAAACTTGGTATGACATTGTTGTAAATGCATTTATTGTCTAATATTCTTGAATATTAATTGTTTTTTTTCTTGCAAGCTTGTGTTGTGAAAAATGATGACTTTTCTTATGAAAGGTGATGACCTTTCATGTGTTTTGATCCTATTATAAAGTGATGACTTTATTTTAGTTGATTTGTCTTCAAACAATGGTCAAAGTTAGTGTTATCTTTATTCTTCAAGCTAGATTTTTCCAGACACCATGAAAACCCATTGTTTTAAAGTTAGGGTTATCCTTATTCTTTGGGCCAAATTTTTTCGAACACATTAATAACCTTCATGGTTCTTCAGGCCGGATCTTGCCAAACACCATGAAATGTTTTTTTCTCTCTTAGTTTAAAAACATTATGATGATTACACATTATTGTGTAAGTTAAATTTATTTCAATTTCCCTTGCTAAAGAGGGAGTGTTAATAATTTTAGCTATGTAAGAAATTGAATCTATATTTTTGTGCCTCTAGATCTATACTCAATTTTATATTACATAATTGATTCATTAATTATATATACATATAATATTATATATATATATCTTATCATCATTATTATATATAAAAATATTATAAATATATATATATATATATATATATATACATGAGATTATGTTAAGAATCTAAGTAATGTAATATTAATATTAATCATATTCAATAGCACCTTGTATTCATCGTAAGGTGGTTATTATGGGAAAATAAATCATAAACCATAAAGCACATAAATACTCCCGTGTTTATCATAACAAAGCATCATGTTTTCTTAGTAATTGGGCCCATTACTGCTAAGCAACCAATCAGGTTGTTGTAGTGACCGTCACCTACTATGCCCTCTCATATATATTATATGATCTATGATGGAAGTTTTATCGATCACAATGGAAATAAAAACTCTCTCATCATAGATTACATTTTGAGTATTAGTTTTCATTATCATTTTAGTCTTCTCTTTTGTGAACTCATTAAACCATTCAATGATTTGAAACAAGAGATATTAGTGTAAGCAGTTCTACACAATAATACAAATTCTGTATATTCTAAACATATTGAAATTGAGATTTACACCAATAAAAGACTTCACATATTAAAAATTTACACCTTTTACTTTGACATGATTGTGAATCTTTTGATGCAATAGTTGTAGGAGGTCTCTTTCACTTTAGAGAAGACATTTGAGTCTTTAGAGATTAGTTTTCATGAGTCTCAAACTTCACTTGAGATGTCACATTTCATCATTCAAATTAATCATACTCATGTCTTGGATATTCATATTCAATTTCCCAAGACATCCAACATATTGAGCGCTCCTCCTACTAATTAGGGAGGATTATTTGATACACCTATGGTACCATTTCTTCCTAAAGGGAAGAACATGATTTAGTTTTCTTGGTGCAACTTCTACATTGATCCAGGACCATTTATTATGCATGAAGATTCTACATTGAGGGGGATTCTTTTCTTCTCTTCCTACTTCTTTTGAGGAGGCATCCTTTTCTTTGGATTTTGAAGCATATTCTTAGATGGATTAGTTACCATTAGTTCTTTGTTTGTCAATTTCCTCTATTTGGCTTGATCTTGATTGGTTCATGGTATCTTTATCATTCAAGGACATGGTGACACATTAGCAAACTTTAGATACTTCATTTGGATTCCCCTTCCTCCTTCTTATCCATAATGAGAAGCATTCTTGCATTTGTAGTTGGTGTATCTTCTTCCTAAGAGGAGAAATATTATTTCTAGACATTGTACCACCTTTTATCTTCAAGAACTTTCCATACTAGTAGGAGATCGTTAACTATGGGGGGGGAGGGAGGGATTTTAGTTCTCCTTGTTTTTTTTCCTATGGATTGATTCTATATTGTATATGTATGATGTCTGTCATAATGGGGGGTCTTGATAACTCCATATATCCATGCACCTTGATTTTCTTTTTTATCTCTCTTTTTGGGGAAGGGTTTTCCCATGAGGATTCCTCTCTTTATATGCTTTATGAGAGATCATAGTGCATATTTGTTGCACTTTCTTTTTGTACTTGGGTAATTAATATAGCCTAGTGCATTCAACTAGAAAAAGGTATTAGAGGAGTTAAAACTTGGAACCTTATTTTAGATAAACTAGACAAAAGAATGGAGAGCTAGAAAGGAAAATGGTTAACCAAAGTAGGAAGAACTATTATGATCAAAAAAATCTTATCTACTATACCCACATACCAAATGTCATGTTTCCCTCTCCCCAAAGGAGTAAAAAGAAACTTGGATAGTAAACTAAATATATCTTCTAGCAAGACATTGCAAAAAAGAAGAAACAAGCGTCAATAAAAAAGACAAAATATGTAGACCTAAAGAATATGCAGGTTTGGCTATTAAAAATTGGACTTGGAAAAATGAAGCCTTAGGTGGTAAACTCATATGGAGAATATATCAAGAACATCAAAATAAATGGGATACAATATTATTTCATAAATATTTGAATAGTTCAAATCCTTTATCCATTTCTCAAATAAATAATCCACCAAAAGGGTCCAAAATGTGGAACTTCATGATGAGTTGTCAGCCTCGAATAGCTAACAAGCTTACATGAGACATAGGTCTAGGTTAGGGCACTTTATTTTGGGAGGATTCCTTGAACTAACTTCCCCCCATTGATAGTTTCAATTCTCCAACTAATATAAAAGATATACTTACCAATCTTTGTGAGTAGCAATTGAGTTATTATAAAAATAAAATAAATGATAGTAAATATGGGGGTTAGCCATGGAAATCCCTTGAAAATAACTCATTGTTAACTCAAGAAAAAATAAATCTAAACAACTTTTAAATAAAATATGGTCAATCACAAAGACAGGAAACAAAAACTTATTTTGGATGCTTCAAAATATGGAAACTATAACATCAAAAAAGGATATGAAAGGATAATTAATTCCCAATAATGGGATAAGATTGACATCCCCCTTTATTTTTCTAGGACTCAACCTATCTCGCTAAGGTGAGATTCTTCCTTTGGGTTTCCATTTAGAAGAGGATACTAATAATAGACTGGGTTACAATTATGGGTTTTGAGGGTTCATCTAGGTGTCCTTTATGTAAACTTGAAAATGAAACTGTTGAAAACCTAGTATTTAAATGTTCATATGCTAGGAATTGTTGGAAATGGCTAAGCATGAATATTAACTAGAAACTAGAATTTCCTAACAATATTTTGAATTTTCCAAAAAGTTGGCCAAAACATGGTAATTCCAAGGTTTATAGAAATTTATGGAAGATATATTTATCTATTCTCCTTTGGGATCTATGGAAGGAGACAAATAGAAGAATATTATGTAATTAAAGGATGGAAACTTTGACATTCCTAAATAAATTGAAGGCTTTCAGTATAGAGGTGGCCAATAATAACCTTAGGAACCCATATAAGGAAGAAGGACATTTCACTAAATGGGGCACAAATGCACAAGGATAGGTTTAATTTGATTAATCCTCTTTTGACTTACTCAATAGAAAATTACAAAGCTAGGGTTGAATGCAAATGGGTGCCTCCTCTAGCAGGATGGGAAAAGCTTAATTTTAATGAGGCCTCACGAGGGAACCCAATCCCTATAGGTTTAGGATGTATGATCGACTTTGATAAGGGTGTATGTATAAAAAAAAGATAAACCTTTGGATTTTTTTTCTAATAATTTACATAATTGGAGGCCTTGATTGAAAGGCTAAACCTTAGGCTAGATTTGGGAATTAGTAGGTTGGAAATCAAAGGAGATTCATAGATTGTGCTGAATGCTTTAAGGAAAAGAAGTGCCCCCAATTTGAAATTACATTAGATGTAGGAGCATCTTGGGTCTTGTAGAAATCTTGCATCAACCAAAAATATATCTTGTTTCATAAACCAGTCTACTCTCCATGAAGTATTCATTGTTGCTTTTAGTTTCATGGCATACAAAGTTAACATCTTGTCAAGGACCTATTTGGGACATTTACCCTTAGTGTACAAGCCCTGATCATTCATTTGGCTCAAGTTGTGTGTCATTTTTTGTAGTCTTTTTTTCTAGTGTTTCCCCTCTCATGAGAAATGTTGTTTCTATTGGCATGATTTTCAAGTCATTCACATGTTGCAAAGTTAGGAAATGACTCCTCAAACATGTGTGGATCCACCTTCGAGTGCACATTGCTTCATGTTTATATTTTCTTTCATTTGGTTTACTCTACCTAGGTTGGACCTATAATGTAATTAAATGCTTGATTAACTGACTTGTGGCTTAGCTAGCTATATAAGAAGCTTGGTTAGAGGTATTTTGTGGGGAAGGTAGTAGCAGTAAGAGGATATTGAAGAAGAAGATATGGAGGAAAATTTGATTATTATCTTCCTAATTTCATTGTACATGGCCTTAACCTAGAAGACCTCACAGTTGAGCATGTTTCTTGAATTCTTTAAATTATTACAACAATATGGTGGCTAGTTGTTGAGCCTTATGTTCAATGTGTTGCTTATTAATAACACATGAGTAAAAGTATGGAATATTGCATTATTGTGTATAGCTTCTATGTGTAACTTTGAGTAGGGGATGTCGGTAGGCTTAGAAAATTTGATTCTTATCTTCCTAATTTCATTGTACATGGCCTCAACCTGGAAGGCCTTACAATTGGGCATGTTTCTTGAATTCTTCTAATTATTACAATAGTGTGGAAGCTAGTTTCCAAGCCTTGTGTTCAATGTGTTTCTTATTAATTACACATGAGTAAAATTCTAGAATCTTTCCTTATTATGTGTAGCTTCCATCTGTAACTATGAGTAGAGGATGTTGGTGGGCTTAAATTTAGAGATGATTCTACTTAAGTCAACCCCTTCTCCTAGTGTCAAGTGTTATTAGAGAAAGTTTTTTCTAGTGGACTGGATCATGGATAACTTTATTGGATTGATTGTAGGGTGGAAAATCTAAAATATAACCTATAACTTGTAGAATTTTACAGTCTTGCAGGGCTATTATCAAGATGGTTCATGGTAGAGGAAATATAGACAATGCTATAATGAATATGTTGACCTAGATTACAACCAAGATTGAAGCCGTGGAGACTGCCCAGAGGAGAGGTGTACATCTTGAATATGTTAGTGATGAAGAAGAGGAAGAACATAACCCTAACCTTGAACCTAAGGTTGAACAAGATGAAGAAAGTCTTTTGAGAATTTTTTCTAGAGCAAATGCTAGACCTATTGTTGAAGTTTGATGAGAGACTTGAAACTAATGTGGTATTAGATTGAATCTCTGAAATGAAAAAAATATTTTGAGTATGAAGGTACCCCTGATAATAAAAAGGCTAAGATAGTAGTAACAAAATTGAAATTCATGCATCTCTTTGGTGGGATCATTTGCAAATTGATAGATAGAAGAGAGGAAATGAAAAGATCAAGACATGGATGAAGATGGTTGGAAAGATGAAGAAGAAGTTTCTCCCTATAGATTACCAAATTAGCTTGTTAAGGAAGATGAAAAATTTAAGGCAAAAATACATGAGTGTGAAGGAATACATTGAGGAATTCTACAAATTGGATATCAAATCTGAACATGTGGATGATGAAGTTCAAAAGGTGTCTAGATACTTAAATGACCTAAAGATATCAATTCAAGATGAGATTAGTTATGTCAATATGGATCGTGTGGAGGAAGCATAACAATCTTCTTTGAAGGCTAAAGAAATATTGACAAAGAAACTTGATCAGAGACAAAGAGGAAGAGGAGGAAGATTTCAAAGGAGAGGCATAACTTATGGAGAAAGTACTAGATCTAAAAATGTAGTGCAAGATAAAGGATGGAAGAATGAGGCTACTAGTAAGAGGGGTAAGTAATCTAGATGTATCTATATTGGTTACTCTAGGAATAACAATAATTAAAAAAGGGAATAAATATCTTGGTCTAAGGGTACTTGTTACAAATGTGGAGAAGAAGGTCACACAACTTTTGAATGTACTAACTTTGGAAAGAAAACTGAAGGTAATAGCAGAAATACTTTGGCTTATGAAGAAATTGATGAAACATATAATGAACTTGAGAATGGTGAAAACTTGATGGTAAGAAGGGTCTTGTGGAATGAGTAAACTAATGAGGAACCTTTTTTGAGGAGAAGTTTATTCAAAACCAGATGTAAGATTGCTCAAAAAAGGTTGCAAAGCAATCATTGATAGTAGAAGTTATGATAATTTGGCATCCAAAGAGATAGTTAACAAATTATAATTTCATAAATTGAGACATCCTTAGCCTTAACATGTTTCTTGGACCCAAAAGGAGCATAAAATAGTTGTAAGTGAGTAATGCCTTGTCAAATTTAAAATTGGGAATTATCATGATGAAGTCTTGTGTGATATTATGCCTATGGATTGTTGTCATATTCTTTTGGTAAACCTTGGCATTATGATAGACAAGCTTTACATAATGATAGATTGAATCAATATACTATTAGGGTGAATTTGAAGAAACAAATATTGTTACTTTTGGTAGAAAAGTTGGATGAAAGTCACTATACTATAGTCTGAGTATGTTTGGTTGAGGGTAATAAGTTTGCAAGAGAAATGAAAGAAAAAAATGTTTTCTATGCTTTGATTCCAAAGAAAACTGAGAAACAAGAGGATTTAGAACATGCACACGAGATTGAATGTTTGATTAAAAATTTTTATGACATCATTTCTGATAATGTACTTGATGGTTTGCCTCCTATGAAGAGTATTAGCCATTGTATGGATTTGATACCTGAAGCTAGTTTTCCTAATAAAGAACCACATAGGTTGACACTTGATGAAAAGATTGAGCTGAATAGATAAGTACAAGAATTTCTTGAGAAAGGATTGATTAGAGAAATTTTGAGTTCTTATGTAGTATCTGTTGTGTTAGCACCTAAGAAAAATGGAGAGTGGAGAATGTGCACTGATTCTAGAGCTATAAATAAGATCACAGTAAAGTAAATATTTCCTTTTCTTAGGATAGATGTCATAATGGATATCTTGAGTGGAGCAAAGTATTTTATAAAGATTCATTTGAAAAGTGGATATCATCTGATTAGGATCAAAGAGGGAGATGAATGAAAAAATGCTTTTAAAACTAATGAGGGATTGTGTGAGTGGTTGGTTATGCCTTTTGGTTTGACTAATGCACCTAGTACTTTTATGAGGATAATGAATAAAGTTTTGAAAAGATTCTTGGGTAAGTTTGTGATTGTATACCTTGATGACATTTTGATATTTAGTAAGAGAAAAGAAAAGCACCTCAAACATATCATACACGTACTCTAGAAATTGAAGGAGGAAAAGTTGCTAATTAAGATGAAGAAATATTCACTTATGAAAGAGGAGATTCCATACCTTGGTTTTATAATCTGAGCTGATGGTTTGAAGTTGGATCCTAAAAAGGTGAGTGTAATTCTTGATTGGCCTACACCTGAGAATGTTGGAGAGGTAAGATCATTTCATGGATTGGCTAGTTTTTATGGGAAGTTTATCAAAAATTTTAGTTCTATTTGCAATGCTATGATTGAAACTATGAGAGGATATAAAAGGGATTTCAAATGGACACATGGAGCACAAAGGAGTTTTGAAACATTAAGTCAAAATATTGTAGAATTTCCTATACTTCCCTTGCCTAATTTTAGTAAAGTTTTTCAAGTTGAATGTGATGCTAGTGGAAGTACAATTGGATCTATTTTGAGTCAAGAAGGAAGACCTAGACATATTTCCTTAGTGAGAAATTGAATGATGCTAAGAGAGAATATTTAGTCTATGATAAGGAATTCTATACTATTGTTCAAGCTTTGAAGAAGTGAAGACATTATTTGATGCCTTATGATTTTGTGTTGTACAGTAACCATAAAGATTTGTAGTATTTGAGAAGTTAGAATAAGTTAAATGAGAGACATATGAAGTGGGTTGAGTTCTTGCAAAAATTTTCCTTTTCATTAAAGCACAAAAGTGGACAATTAAACAAAGTTTCTATCATATTGAGCCAAAGAAGATTTTTTCTAGCATAGATCAGAGTTGAAGTACTTAGTTTTGATGACTTGAAGTTTTTGTATGAAATTGATTTGGATTTTTCTGAACCTTGGAAAATTTATAAGGAACAAATAGTGAGTGACATGTGGACTAATTATTTCATTCAAAAGGATATATTGTTCAAAGGAATTCAATTATGCATACCTAGAGGATCTATGAGAGAGAACATAATGAAGGAGAAACATAGTGGTGGACTTGCTGGACATTTTGGGATTGATAAGAATGCAAAACTAATTTATAAGAGATAATTTTGGCCACAACTTTACAGAGATATGTGGAGAATGATTAGATGTTGTAGAATTTGTCAAGTAGAAAAATGAACTAGTTAGGATGTGGGACTGTATTCAACTATACCTATACCTGATAGACCATGGGAAGATGTGAGTATGGATTTTGTTCTTGGATTGCCTAGAACCCAAAGAGGTAATAATTCTATTTTGGTAGTGGTTGACATATTTTCAAAGATGGTTCATTTCATACCTTGTAAGAAGATATTTGATGCATTGCATGTAGCTAAGTTATTTTTCAAAGAAGTGGTAAGATTGCATTGTTTGCCTAAGACTATTGTTTTGGACAAAGCTACTAAATTTATTGGTTATTTTTGGAGAACACTTTGAAAGAAGATGAATAAAAAATTAAAGTGTAGTTCTACATTTCACCCTCAGATAGATGAACAAAAAAAAGTACTGAACATGATTTTGGGTAACTTGCTGAGATTTTTAGTTAGAGATAAGTTTGCTAATTGGGATTTAGTTCTGGCACAAGAAGAGTTTGCATACAATAATTTTGTGAATAGATTCACTAAGAGAACACCTTTTGAGATTGTTGTTGGATTTCATCCTAAAGGAGCCTCAAAGTTAAGAGACTTTCTTAATAAGACAAGGAGCACAAAAACTAAGGACTTTGTAATTTTCATGAGGACTTTACATGAGGAAGTTAAAAAAATTTGGAAGACAATAATTAGAAGTATAAATAGAGAGTTAAAAAAAGAAAGAGACTTAAATCTTTTGAAGTTGGTGATGAGGTTATGATTCACTTGAAGTGGAATATATTTCCAATTGGTTCCTAATGTAAGTTAAAAATGATTTTTTTGACCTTGTAAGGTTCTATAGAAGTTTGACGGTGTAAATGCCTATGAAGTAGAATTACTAGAAGATATGGATATATCACATGTATTCAAGATTGAAAATATCTTTGAGTACCATGAATCTAATGAAGAGGATGAAAATAACCCATATTATCTTAGAAAGTAGAAGGAAAACATTGAGAAGATTCTGTATAGAAGAGTAAGCAAGAGTACCAGAGGAAAGGATTGCATGGAATACCTAGTTTAGTGGAAAGACAAACCAATTGAACAAAGTTTGTGGATTACACAATCTAAGTTGGATCTTCTTGATTCAAGTTAGAATATGAGTAGTGCTTGATGTGGACATTAGTTCTTTATTAAACCCAAGTGTCTGATGTAGGAGCATCTTGTATCTCAGAGAAATCTTGCATCAACCAAAAATATTTCTTATTTTCTGAACCAATCTACTATTCATAAAGTAGCCATTGTTACTTTTAGTTTCATGGCATGCAAAGTTAACATCTTGTTGGGGACCTCTTTGGGATCGTCACCCTAAGTGCGCAAGCCTCGATCAATTTTTTATCTCGAGTTGTGTGTCATTCCTTGTGGTCTCTATTTCCTATATTCCCCTCTCATGAGGCATGTTGTTTTTATCATTATGGTTTTCTAAGTCAAGTTGGCATGTTGAAAAGTTAGGAGCTAACTCCTTGGAAATGTATGGATCTACCTCAAGTGTGTGTTGCTTCATGTTTATTTTTTCTTTGGTTTTGTTTACTCTTCCTAGGTGGGACCTGTAATGTAATTGAATGCCCGACTAGCTAACTTGTGTCTTAGCTAGCTATATAAGAAACTTGGTTAGAGGTAGTTTGGGGGAAGGTAGTAGAAACATGAGGATATCAAAGAAGAATATAGGGAGGAAAATTTGATTATTATCTTCCTAAATTAACCTGGAAGGCCTCATAGTCAAGCATTGATGTAGGGTGGGATGGAGAACTAGGGCCATTGACACGCCCATCTATCAAACCACCATGCAAGAGTTAATACAATAGAAAGACAACACAATGAACAACAACCAAAGGAAGAAGAAGAGAAAACACCTTTATTGATTCATCAAATAATCAGCATACATGCCTAGCTATAAGGCCTTCTGGGTTACGACCATATACAAAATACATTAAAGTCCACAATCCAACTTCAAATTCAGATTTCTAGACACATACGCTTCCAACTTTCACCTCCTCTCTGTTCTCCTAAAACTCAATTCTAGACCTCCTTAAATACTTGTGTGGCCATGGGTTGACCTATCACAAATTAAATCTTACATTAAATACATGCACAACCATAAGTATTTTCACATCAAATATGAACTACCAATATTGAAATTAAACATGTGCACAGTTGGCCCAAATTAGAACTAGACATAGAAAACTTGGTCAAAGAAGGACCAATAAAAATATTGGCACTTGACATCAATAGGTTCACTTGACACATTAAGGAACACTCAACATCCATTAGAGCTACAGTAACTCGACATCCACTAGAGCTATAGTAACTGGACATCCACTAACCAACTTGACAACAACAGAAAATTGAAAACCACTAGCACTTGGCTCCAACATGTAAAATGAACAAAGATGAGCAGGATAACAAGGCAACTTAGGATGCTCCTACATTAGACATATTTCTTAAATTATTCTAATTATTATAATAGTGTGGCAACCAATTGTCGAGCCTTGTGTTCAATGTGTTTCTTATTAATTATACCTAAGTAAAAGTTTGTAATCTTGCCTTATTGTGTGTAGCTTCTTTTGTAACTTTAGGTAGGGGATGTTGGTAGGTTTAATGAGTTTGATTCTTATCTTCCTAATTTCATTGTACATGGGCCTCACATCTAGGCATTTTTCTTGAATTCTTCTAATTATTGCAATAGTGCAATGACCAGTTGTTGAGCCTTATGTTCAATGTGTTTCTTATTAATTACACCTAAGTAAAAGTATGGAACCTTTCCTTATTGTGTGTCACTTTCATGTGTAACTTTGAGTAGGGGATTTGGTAGGCTTAAGTTGAGTTGATTCTACTTAAGTCATCCCCTTCTACCTGCATCACATTCCAAACCTGAATATGCTTTAATTTTATCAAATAGATTTGAAGAAATCACTATAAATCATATTTATCAAGAAGGCAAAAATGAAGTAAAATCCTTAGCAAATAAATGTGTTGACAACAAGTATATTTTAATTGGATAGTTTAGGTTAATTTTACAAGTAGTTTATTTCTGGTAGTCTCTTTCTTTGCTTGTAGTTTTGATAACTTGCCACATTTATCACTGTATTTGTTTACGTATTGTCAATTTCTTTTCCTTCATTTTTTCCCTTATTCGATTTAGTTAGGTTTCTATTTCTTTTTTGTTCCTATTTCCTTTCCCTAAGTCTTATCACATTTCTTTCCTTCATCTTTTACCCTTATCTCCCCCTTGTCATATTTAACATTCCTTACTTCAATTTAGTTAGGTTTCTGTTTCTATTTTGTCCCTATTTCCTTTCCCTAAGTTTTATCACATTTCTTTCATTCATATTTTATGCTTATCTCCTCCCTTTCATATTTAACATTCCTTTATTTTTTGTAGTGATATAACTTAATATTTTATTTTGCAAAGACCCTGAGTATTCTCATGTATTCATGACTAATCAATTATTTATTATCATATGATAGTTTATGATGATAGCATCTAAGTAATTATCATGATAAATTCTGGTCAGATATCTTATCTATTGTGTGTATTAGTGAAATCATTAGTAGGAGTTCCTACTAGCATTGGTATGGTTAAGTGTTACTTGTTAGAAGGTTCTTACTACAACTCCATGATTAAATATACCAAAGTATTCACGTTCTCTCCATGCTTTTTGTAAACTTCTTGATCCTATTGGCCATTTCTAGTAGTTATGGTTGGGAATAATAAGCTCTTACGATCTATGTAGAGTTTTCCAACTATCCTTCTTTCCTATTCAACCATTATTCTATATCCTTTCTTTAGTGATAAATAATAGTGTTTAGAAATGGAAAGAATGATCTATCTCTTCCATTCTCATGAGGATAGGACAATGTCTTTCACTAGCACAATCAAACTAGAGAGGTGGAGCAAAATCTTGAAAAAGGTAGATGATATTACTTGGTTGGGAGTGGAAAGAGAAATTGGGGAAAAAAATTTTAACCATAGTTTTTCATGGAGATCTAACAATAATGTGATAGGTAGTTTTATCAAATAGTCTTTCCATGATAAGATCAAAACCTAGGATATTATTCATCTCAACAAGGAGATTTTTGACCATATTGGGTTGAAAGGTCTTTGTAATAAAATACTCAAAATAAATAATCACATGGAAATACCTTTCCCTGAAGATTATATGACATGAATGATTGGTATTATGAAGCATACAAATGTTCCTTATCTCCCAATTCTATATATTAAGGATATTGAAGCATTTGAATGTCTTTGGCTAGATATGGAGAAAAATTGGTAATTTCTACTACAATGGTATGAAATTATAGAGGATAATATAAATTGGTTGGAGGTATATTTCAAAGAATCAGACATCAAAGTGCCATCAAATATGGATCCTAGGGACCACAAAAAACTCAAATTCAATTTCCCTCATGTAGAGAAACCATAATTAAGAAAGGTAGAAACATAAAAATTATGAGAGGTAAAGGAGCCCCTCTAATTGAACTTGAATTAGATGAGGATGTTATTATAGTTAAGAATCCATAATATTGGGATTATATTACTTTTTTGACATATTTAAAGCTTAGATTAGTTTTTCAATACCATGTAGGTAGTTATTTTGGTAGTTTTTAAGTATGGCCTCTACAAATAGTATGATTTTTTTTTTGATTAGATAAAAATATTTTATAGGGATATTGAAACCCAAAAGTAATAACATAACTATGGCTAATAATAAGAAATTAAAGCCCAACCAAGAAAATACAGGTCTCTCAGTTGATAATAAGCATAAAGCCCAACCTAAAACAAAGGCCAATGAAAAGGCTAGAAGAACATCCAAACAAAAAGCTAGAACAATCAAGAACCAAAAAAAAACAAAAAACATCTAACAACAAAAGATAGAATAGGAAAATTACTCCTTTGTCTTCCTCTTGAGCTCCTACATAGTCTAAGCAACTTTATAGGCTTTGTGGGTCTCCTTTGCCATCTGCTCATGGGTCTTTTGTGCAACTTGGTCCATACTGGTGAAGGTAATATTAGTAGTAGCCACATCCACATTAGTTCTAGCTCTACCTCTATCATTATCCTCATCCACATCCAACATACCTCTGGCTTTTAACATACTAGTTAGGGATAGAATGTTATCATTGATTGAGTTGAGTATGGAAATCATTTGATTCACTAGGTTATGGTTATAGTTTTCTAGGTTTTGAATTCTCCACTCTACCAACTTGAATCTTTCCTCCTAGTCCTTCTGATGACCTTGCCCTAGCTCTTTCTTATTTCTTTCCATATGTTTGATCTTCTCCTTGAACTCCTCTAACTCATGATAAAGCCACTTGATTGATATGAAGTTATCAATCATGCTATTGTGAGCATTATTCAATAGATTTAGTCTCATCTCCCTAGCATTATTAGTTATTGCCACAATTACAGGGTTGATGAGGTCTTCAAACTTGGGTTGTTCCTAATTATCAACCAGAATCTGGGGTTTCATAACCTCTCTTACAATACCCATTGTCATAATTCTGACTTTAAAGTTCTTCCATGCTTTTCTCTTATCCTTCACAACTAGTTCACCACCCTCTCCCCCAATATCCTCCTTATCCTACTCCTGGGTGAAACTAGGGATGAACTAGGGAAAGAGGGATAGTCAAAATATCTAGGACCTAGCCTAAAACCCTCTCTTCATCTATACCTTTTTCTCTCTTTTGCTTCTTCCTTGCGATATCTTCCGACTTGATAACCTTTTCCTCCTTTCCTTTATCTTCAAAAACCATGTCCTCCCCTTCCTCATTATAGTCCTTATCATCCTAACTAGAAATTTTTAGCCCATGACCTTTGGGACTCTTCCTTTGAGTGATACTGGCAAAAGGAGACTTTGTCTCCTTACCTTTTTCTCTCATACCTAAGGAAATGTTCTCCTCCCCCTCAGAGCTAATACTCTGGATATCATTATAATTAGAAGAGAAACAAGAGATACTCGTGACTTGAGTAGCATTAGCATTATGTGAAGGGTTATTGCTAATTGTTTGAGCCTTGAAGTGCTCATGATTAACAATAAAAGTTCTTCATGTAGAGAAAGATTCATCAAGGGTTTCTTCTTGAAACTAGTAATAAATTTGTTCATAGATGTAAATAAATAGTACGGAAAGGAAATTTTAACATCATGGTGGAAGTGATGAAGAAGAACAAAATGGTAAGTTCTCACTCAATCAAATATGGGATCCAGAATGATATACTCAATAACAGCTTGTAAGACATACCTCTAGAGTTTCTTGATGGACTCCATATCATAGTACGTCTCACATTTTACTAGGTCATCCTTCTCCTTCGAGCTCTTCACAAAATCCTTCACCATGTTTGTTGAAAGTTTCTTATCTTTGAAGAATTTGAAACCCTCCACCGGGATTTCAAACACAATAGTAACCACTTCCTCAGTGACTTGAAAAGAAACACCATTCACCTTCACCTTCCCTTCCTTCCATGAATTCACCATACTTTTAGTAACATCTGGGTCAAAACCATGGAGTTTTTCAATGTATTTGGCAATTCCTCCCTTCTCCAATTTTTCCCAAAATTTACCCTTTTTCTCCACTTATCCACATCCCCCATAGGCTTCTTTCTAATATGTTCACCTGCCATCTCTTCACTCTCTAGACCAATGATTCTCATAAACTCTACTCTCTGCGAGCCCTTTTTAGACCTTTGGAAAATTTGATTACTAATCCTCTGAAAAGTACCAAATTATTTTACATAACCCTATAAAAAGCAATTTTTTTTTTTTGACCCACAATACGTATCAAAATGACAAAGATAACCTCAGTTGCTTGCATTTTCTGTAAATGCCTTTATTACTCAAACTCATTCCCCAATATCCATTAATAATCATAATGGCAATTAGATCTCCACCGTACACCCCTGGATTTTTTCCAGCTCGATGAGGCTCTTGGCTTCTATTGAAATATTCCTTCCCAAGTACCATGTCAACAACTTGTCAAGCCTGACGCCCTCATTGGCAAACTAATCCGCCATGGGGTTTGCTTCCCTAAACATGTGTGATGTGGACACAATCAAATTTATCAAGGATAGCATGAGTCTCTTCGACTAAGTTAGCAATAGACCATGAAGGTTGAGAAATATAGTTTATACAATTTATTATATTTTTAGAGTCCCCTTCTAATCAAAGTTTTTTGATGCCCATATCAAAGGCTAGCTTAATAGATTGACAAGTAGCACTGGCTTCAACAAAATGATTGGTTTGGCTCCCAATGGAAGAGAAAAAGTTGCCACACCTTCACCATAGTTATTCCTTATAACCCCTCCACAACCTGAAGGCCTAGGGTTACCTTTTGAAGCACCATCAGAGTTGGCTTTATGCCATCCCTCCAGGGGAAGAAGCCATTTAACTTCCGTTCTTTTTATCTTCCTGTCCTTTTCTTTCTCCATCTTCTTACCTCCCTTCTCAATTTCTCCCCCCTTCCTCATCTGTTAGTTTTTCTTAATGCTCTTATAAATATTTTCCCCAAGAATGAAGGTAGGCTCTTCTTTTTCTCTAAAGATTCTATTATTCCTTTCCTTCCATATTCCCTAGCAAAAATGAGGCAAAATCCAAGTACCAAATTCCTGCAACATAGAAAATTTGAACAAACTTTTCCACTGACAGAAGAAATCCAAAAGATTTTTTGGCATGCACCAGCAAATCCCAAAGTCCTTGATTAAAAAATCCTAGACC
The DNA here is from genome assembly GCA_028749045.1 of Cupressus sempervirens. Classification (NCBI taxonomy): domain Eukaryota; kingdom Viridiplantae; phylum Streptophyta; class Pinopsida; order Cupressales; family Cupressaceae; genus Cupressus; species Cupressus sempervirens. Next base: position 877,947,836 of record CM053787.1, read on the forward strand.
TCCCTTGAAAAAGGACAATGGATGAATAGGTGATTTCCCATTTCCAGCTAGTCTTTACATAAAACACATCTATTGGGCATAATGTGGCCTCTTTTTATTAAGTTATCTTGAGTTAGAATTTTGTTCTAAAGAGCCAACCAATAAAATATATTGATCTTTGGGACAAGGCCAGGAATCCAGGCAATCACCCATGGGGGTTTCTCCTTTAAAATCTAAAGAGAATTATAGCCTAAAGCAACATAATAATAGCCATTGGGATTATCCCTCCAAAAATATCATCTTTTCTATTGCTTAAAACCATAGAATTTAACACTGTCATTATCGGTTTAAGGTCCCCAGAAATGAGAGAAAGATCTCTCCATTCTTGACTAATTCTATAATTGATAACTTTTGACCCAATTTGCCTTATGCAAAATTTTTCCTAGATTTCAAACACAGGATGATTATTAAGGGGACCTTGGATTAGCTAGTTATCAAACTAGAATTGGATATCCTCCCCATTGCCTAGTTTCCATATAACCCTGGCCTTAGCCAGATCCTTGGCCTTCTATATACTGTTCCATATGATCGATCCCTTTGGAATATCCTCATTATTAAGAGAAAACTGAAGAGAAGGTCTTCTAATGTATTTATTAACTAAGATATCTCTCCATTCTCCAGTACTATTGAAAATGTGCCATATCTGCTTTGCCAAGAGGGCCTTATTTAGGTGGGTTAATTTCCTGATTCCCAATCCTCCATAACATTTAGGAAGACAAACATTATCCCAAGCCACCAGAGGATACCTTTTTCTCCCTTCCAAACCAGTCCAAAGAAAGTCCCTCTGAATTTTTTCCATTTTCTCAGCAAATTTAACTGGTAACCCAAAAAGACTCAAAGCATACATAGGCAAATTCTGGAGAGTGGATTTGACAAATTGGCACTTTCCAGCTTGGCTGAGAAAAGCACCTTTCCATCCCACCAGATTTTTGCTAAAATTATCAATGGTCCCATTCCAGAAGGAATTAGGAGGCTTAGTGCCTAGAGGGAGCCCAAGATAAGTGGAAGGAAGCTTTCCCACTCCACAACCCAAGATCCATGCAATTTTTCTCTGCCTAGCCTTAGGAGTATTAATAAAGAAGATCAAGCTCTTTTCCCAGTTAATGAGCTATCCCAAACCTCTGGTTCACAGATCTAGAATCTCCTTCATAACCTTAGCCTCTTTAATAGAGGCCCCCCCTCTCATAATTATATCATCCACGAACTGTTGATGGGAGAAGGGAGCACACCTAGAGGAAGGTTTTAAGCCTTTTAATCTTCCTTCATGCTTATTTTTCTCAATTAACCTTCCAATACATTCATCCATGATAATATAAAGAATTAGTGAGAGGGGATGACCCTATCTAAGGCCTCTCGAGGGTTTGAAAAAAATTGAAGGAGCACCATTAACCAATATCAAGAAAAGAAGTAGAAACAAGCTGGGAAATAATCTTACATACTTTCTAATCAAAACCAAAAGCCTGGAGCACTGAATCAAGAAAAGACTAGTCAACCTGATCATAAGCTTTTGAGAAATCCAATTTTAGAATCATACCTTCTCTTTTACTAACTTCTATTGAATGAATAACTTCATGCACAATCATTATTGAGTCCAAAATCTATCTTCCAGGAATAAATCCCATTTGCTTTTGAGAGATCCAATTTTAGAATCATACCTTCTCTTTTACTAACTTCTATTGAATGAATAACTTCATGCACAATCATTATTGAGTCCAAAATCTATCTTCCAAGAATAAATCCCATTTGCTTTTGAGAGATAATCAAAGGGAGGATTTTCAACATCCTAGAGGTTAGAACCTTTGAAATAATCTTGTAAAAGGAATTGCAAAGATTGATAGGTTTGAATTTATCTAGAGAATCTACCCCTGGAGTTTTAGGAATGAGGACCAAAAAGATGGAGTTGATCTCCTTCAAGATACTCCTAGCTCCAAAGAATTCCTAAATAGCCTTCACCACATTGTCCCTTACCACCTGCCAATAAAATTGGAAAAAGGTGGGAAACCCATCTAGGCCTAGGGATTTATCAGCAAGCAAAGAGAACAAGGCCTCCCTAACTTCTGCATTAGGGATAGCTCAAAGAATTTCCTTGTGATGGATAGTATGATTTTTGTTAGGTATAGTGCATCTAGAGAAATATTTCATTTGTCCCAATGGAATGTATAGTAATGTAGAAAATTTATGTTTTATTCATGTATATTTTGTTCCCTATATATTTTGGTGATATAAATAATTCCTAATTATACCTCATGCTTCATTCATGTGTAGTCTGGATGAATATCATGTATATTATGTGTTATGGAGTAATGAAATATGTAAAATTCATAGGGAGATCTCCAAACTACAACCCTTTCTCCCTTGGACTCTCCTAAGGCCACTATCTTAGCCTTCATAGGGTTACCTATAATATGATCCAAACCTAGAGGCATAACCTTCTCAATTCCCCTTCTCCATTATATTCCTCCTCCCAATTAAGGTGTTCTTCAAATCCTCCCATACTCCTTGAACTTAACTTCCTAAGTTCAAACTCTAACATGCCATGATCAAGACTAACTACAAATTAGGTGCAGGGGTTTCCAAACTAAGTCTTTCAAAAAGTTTTGGGGTCAACTTGTTCACACCTCCCATGGTTTTAAAAATGATTCCTTAAACCCTTGTTAATAGGGCTAGTATCTTTTTGTACCAATTAGGTCTATTGGGACTCAAAATTGCAACATTGGTTTTGAGTACCATTTTGTGAACTAAGTCTCAGTGAGTCCCTATTAGTGCTTTTCATACATATATACTAAATTGATATTTTCAGTGATAGGATATGTTCCAAGTGCTCATTACCTTTCATTTAGTATGTTCATGTACCTAAGTTTGTTGATTGGAAGTTTTGAGTCATTTGGTGAGGTGTCATTTTGAGCACTTTTCATAATCTGCATTTTTTGCCCAAGTGTCAAACAGAGTTCAAAGGGCCAGTTTACATTTGAATATCTTACACCCAAAAAATTTCATGAATTTCCACTTTGAGAGTGCTTAGTATGCATATCAAAGAACCTATGTTGTGTATTTTGAGTTGTTTTAATAGGGTTTTGAGTTCTCAAAAGTTGGTTGGTTATTGTTCTCCTATTGATGCACATTGTTCAAAAATACAAGAAGCCCTGTTTGACAGTTAATATTTCATGATCTATGAAGTATTATGAAAAAATGGTCATACCCTTGAATTTTAGTCATCAATGAAATAATAATTTTTCAATCTCAATGTTTTATGAATCCATTTGATGAGTTTACCAAACCGAATCCATTTGCACAAACTTAAAATTGCCCAGTTGCCTTTTATGACAACTAGTATCCTCATTTGATCAGTTATAACTTTGACCAAGCTGAACCTATTGAGAAAATTAATTTTTTGTTGTAGATTAGGGGTCAGAGACATGTTATGTTTTAAATTTGAGCCTATGAAGAATTTTTTTGACTAGTTTTCAAATGTGATCCCAAATGCAATTTCTAAGTTTTGTCGGTAGCTAGATTTGTAGATTGATCGGTGGCCCTATTCAGGATGTTATAATTTTAGAATCATGATAGATGAGGCCAAATTGATTGCACCACTATATTCTACTTTAAAAATTCTTAGTGTGCCAATTTTCAAAACTTGATGAGTCCATTTGCATTTTTTCCCAGGTTCATTCTATTTGCAAAAATCAATATTCTGCTAGTGTGCCCAGTTATGCAATTCCCAGAAGCCAACTTTGCACACTTTCCAAATTCACTTGGTTATTCATCATGAACTCAAATTCCACATTTATACTCTCCATATAAGAGTGAATGTATGCCCCAATTGTCATTTCTCTACGTATTCGTTTGATATATTTTCAAAGCCAAAACTAAATGTAATTTCTTGTTTCTAACATGTTGTTTGCAAGATCAGATTGAAAAGGGAAACTTTGACAGTCAATATATTTTGACCAAAAAGTTATCATGTGAAAATTTGTAGATTAAGAGTATGTAGATTAGAGAACACAAATGCAGAG